>OX183136.1:38343242-38924754 GCA_945261195.1 Cryptosula pallasiana
ACAAGACAATCCTCACTCGATTATTCAAGGCTTCCTTGTAGAGGATAGATTTGACTTTTTAGGGTCAAGTCAATCTACTGATATCTGCAGATCTTTTACTGAATTTAACGCTCCCTGAACTGACAATGATGAAGCAGGTGGTGAATTTTTCTTTAGTTTTCTTAGCGATCCCGCTTAGATTTCTTTCCAAAAACTTGGTTTCTGTTACAGCTTAAATGATTGGGTAACAATGTTTACCCTATGATAACTCGTCAATCGATTTGTAGACCAATCAGCGTGGATAATTTTTATGGTCTCCCATTACGAATACATTAATTATTAGCGTTCCCACTTCCTACTTACTTATTATTATTATTACCTTTTTCTTGTTTTTTTTTTATCACTCTTCTTCTTAAGTTGTGGTACAAACAACAACAGTACCTGCTGTATAGGAGTGTAAGGACAGTATTTTGTATTCTAGCTGGCCATGACTGAATGCCATGATCATGATGAGGTTGTAGTAGTTAGTTAGTTGGTTAGTAGTAGCAGCAGTAGTAGTAGTAGTAAGTAGCTAAGTAAGTAGAGTAATATAATAGTGGTATTAGTAGTTATTATTATTTATTTTATTATTATAAAAAATTAATAACGAATAATTTCAATAAGAATAATAATAATAATTATTATTATTACAAACAATAATAGTGAGAGGGACGCCAGTACCAACCTTCTCCTAGTTTATTATTATTATCTACTCAGTAAGACACTCTCTCGCAATTACCGACTGAGCTTGTATCTCATTGTTCTATATGTCCTTTGTCTAAGAGTTAAGCTTTTATCTCCGGAATAACTCACTGTCTACATTTATGTCTACTCGCTACACACTGTCTATGTCTGTGCAAGGTTCTATTGTTTACATGTGCCTACGATACCATTTAGTGCGTTCTACCTTGTACCAAATAATTATTTACTACAACTTATTATATTTTTCCACGTTTTTAATTATACAATTTGGGTGCTGATGTAAGGGCAAGGCGTGGCTTGCACCAATATTTTACTCAGGCGTGGTTTGTAATGTGTACCCGCCTTCCCTGTATTTAAACTGATGTTAGTGCAATAAAGTTCAGAGTTAGCCTGACTCTCAGATGATTCTCTCTCTCAGAAGCAAGCACAGCTAGGAGCACCAAAACTACAAGCGCTGACCTGGTCGACTATTAGCAAGCACGAAGCTAAGGTGGAAAGTGAGAACGGTTCGCCCTATCACTGTGTATCCCCTCACCTGAGGTGAGGATTACAACACAACGCCTAGTGCCCTAATAGTTCGGCTCATATCAAATTCGGATTCGGGGAATCCAACAAGTTAGACAACAATAATTACAGTGAAGTTATTGTCGATCTCGACTGAGTCAAGATTCGACTGCAAATAATTCCTGCATAATTATTGCCCGCAGCCACAGTTCGAAACAAACTATAAACTAGACAATAACTCGGCACGAGTATTGTCAGGGGTCACAGTTCGCAACAAACTATAAACTAAACAATAATTACAGCACAATTATTGTCGGACATGACCATGTTCGGATGCAGCCAATAATTATCGAATGATTATTGTCCACTGCCAGCAAGCGTACACGCCAGATTCGGCCGCACCCATAATTGCACAAACCAGTAAATGCTCTCCAGACAATAATAGCAGATTATTGTGAGTAGACTTGGGCAGCAGCAGAGCACGTCGGGAGTGTGTACAGGTGGCTACCACCCAGACACAAATTCCTGTACATTGGTGGCAGCAGTGGGATTGAAAGGCCCACAGAAAGATCCCGACCTCCCGAAGGCGAGAGCCCAGTCTGAACGATGTCGTACAGACGGAGAGCAGTCAGCTCAGATCGAGAGGGTTCCTCTTTACAGATCATGGGTACGCTGACAGACATCCTAGAGAGGATGACAACCACAAACTCGAGGAGCAAATTCAAGGTGCCCCACTTCGACGGAGAAGGCGATGTGCACTACTTCGTCCAACGATTCGAAGAAGTGGCCGGAATGAATCGGTGGACTCTTGAGGAAGCCACGATTCATCTCCGCCATGCACTAACAGGAAAAGCAGAACAGTGTGGGCGTGGACCGACCCAGCAAGCCATCATAGAGACCCTCCGAGCCAGCTTCGGGCTCACCCGAACAGAGGCACAAAACAAACTAGCAGGGTATCGAAAGCACCCAAGGGACACGCTTCGAGAGCACGCAGTCACTGTAGAACGTCTAGTAGAGGCGGCCTACGAGGAACTCCCCCAGAGAAATAGGACAGAGCTAACCCTCCAAACGTTTCAGAGTACCTTGGGCCACGCCTACTTACAGCGACACTTGTTAGCCATCCGGCCCACCACCCTAGAAGAAGCAATAAGGGCGGGTAACGATTACTTACAAATCCAACATCAGGCCATGCCACATTCCAACGTTCGGACTGTACACGAAGGATCCCTAGAAAGCTTCATGGACCCTCTCTCTCAAGAAGTCTCCTGTCAAAAAGTAGAGGACCCCATCGCCAAACTGTTAAAGACAGTGGAGGCGCTAAGCAAGGAGGTGGCAGAATTAAAACAGAAACCTCAGGAAGGTCCACCCAAACGCTGTTGGGGTTGCCAACGGACAGAACACTTGCGCAGCCAATGCAAGACCGCCCCCTGGACTGCAAGACAGGGAAACGGGCTCGGCCCGCAGTAGTAGGGCCCCCTACTAGCTGCACAAGGGCAAAAATTCAGCAAAGAACACACCACGCCTACACCCCCAGCCCTAGGGCTGGCCCACCACCCGTCCCACTAACCAACCGGTTCCACCCGTTGGCGGACGAAGAAAGAGAGGAACTCCTCCCAGTGGAAGGAGAGGGAGAACAAATAGACAGTACACCACGACCACAGAAGCAGGACCGGAGCCGACCCAAAACGAGTCACCCCAAGCCTATACACTTGAACCAAGTGGAGAGGCCCTATAAGTCCAGTTATTATCTGCCAGGAAAAGTAGAGGGCCGAGCAGTCACCTATCTCATAGACACCGGTTGTAATACCAACTTGTTGGCAAAACGAGTCTATGACCAACTCCCTCCCAAGGTCCAACAACACTTGCAACAGTATGACTCGCACGGACTGATGGCAGATGGCACGCGGCTGCCATTCTACGGCTTACTCACCCTCTCTGGGAGGATCAGACACATTCACTACGAGGAGACATTCGTAGTAAGCCAAATCAATGAGGACGTGATTTTAGGCATGCCTTTCCTCTCCAACCAGAATTGTCAAATAGGGTTTGACCAGCCAATATTGAGAGTCCAAGATAAAGAGCTTACGTGCACCGACAGGCACGGGAGAGACTTGGTGTCGAAAGTACAAGTCCAGAAGGACACCTACCTACCCCCACAAGCAGAAACCGCCATATGGTGTCACCTCACCAGCAGGGAGCCCTGTCCACAGGGCATCATCGAAAGTATAGAAGGCGGCCTAATGCTAGCCACCAGCATTAACGCACCCGACCACCAAAGAAGGGTACTAGTGAGATGTCTTAACCCCTCCCCCGAGAGTATCCGCGTCCCAGCAGGGGAGGTGATCGGGACGTTTACGGGAGTAGGACCAGAGGAAGTCCAACCAGACGCCTCGCTGCCCCCACCAGAAACCAGTGCAAACTGTGATCGACCAAGGAGAGAGGCAAGGAAACCAGCAAAATTTGCTGATTATCAGTGCTATAGGACACAACAAATAGACAGGCAGGACAAACAATCTGCCGAAATAATACACAGAAAAGAAACCACACACTTACCGTGGAAAAACGGAGCCGAAACAACAAAAATACTAGGATTGCTGAGAGAGGACAACTTCCCAACAACGGCGCCGCCGGGAAAACCCCCCACACACAGCGAGAAGACAACTCCCAAAGTAGAGCCACCTTCCGAAAACGCCCCATTGTCGGTAAAACACACCCGGAGAAACACGTGCGCACCAAGAACAATGGAGGGGGCAGTACTAGCAGCAAAAGAAGGTATGTGTAACCAGGAACAATACACAGATAAAAATACTGAGCACTTCAAACTTTCTCCACACTACCGAGCTGAGTGCCTGCAAGCCATCACCCACCTTCTACACAACATGGAGAATGATGGAACAATATCGCTAGAAGAAGATCCGACATTCGCAGAGGAACTGTTAGCCAGCACAAATACAGTTCGGGTGAGAAAAAGGAACTATTCCTCTCCAGCAAGAATAAATACTGTCACTGAGGAAGGAGCAGCAAGATGTCGGGTACGTACACAACAAACACCGACACCTTCTCCACCGACACGCCATACCAAAGAGACATGGAAAACAGAGGAAACCTCGCAGGCGATCAAGAAAGCAATGTACCAAATAGAGGGGGATACCTGGGGCTGCAAGATATGCAGCCTACAACTTAACAAGAAACGAATAATCTACCATGTACACCAACATTTCACCTATTTCTTTTGTGCTTGCGGCAAAAAGAGTAGCTCCAGGGACACAATATTAAAACATATTCGTGGCAAGGGAGGAGAACAAGCACATGGTGGAACAACCCGACCCCTCTACGAAGTCGATGAACATTTATACGCAGAATTCTGCCGAACTATGCAGTGGACACATCCAGCACCCTTTGGCACCCCAATGCCGATATTAGAGCAAGAAAAGGGATCGGTAAAGAAACGATTGGGAGACAAAGTTGGAGAGGCACCAATCAAAGTGGCTAGGGTCGAGCTGACTGACACTAAATTTAAGCCACGGACACACATAGGAGGCAAGGAAGCTTCATACCGACGGCACCTCGCACCAAGAGAAAATCTACCTATGGCACCAACAACCGACAGCAGAAGGCCAAGGGAAAGGGTAGATGAGGAGAGGAGAGAAGATCGGTACAGAAGAATTAAACGACTGGAGGAAGAACTGTACAACATAACGAGAGAGGCCTTTAAACATTGACAAAGGGCAGAAGAAGTCAAGACATCAATTCAAAGGGAGCGGGACCTTCTCTAATACATAATGGACAGTAAGAATTAACATTATTACACTCTGTGCGCCCCTTCTTTTTTATTGGCCCTATAGTTGCCAATGGGGGGGAGTGTGAGAGGGACGCCAGTACCTTCTCCTAGTTTATTATTATTATCTACTCAGTAAGACACTCTCTCGCAATTACCGACTGAGCTTGTATCTCATTGTTCTATATGTCCTTTGTCTAAGAGTTAAGCTTTTATCTCCGGAATAACTCACTGTCTACATTTATGTCTACTCGCTACACACTGTCTATGTCTGTGCAAGGTTCTATTGTTTACATGTGCCTACGATACCATTTAGTGCGTTCTACCTTGTACCAAATAATTATTTACTACAACTTATTATATTTTTCCACGTTTTTAATTATTACAATTTGGGTGCTGATGTAAGGGCAAGGCGTGGCTTGCACCAATATTTTACTCAGGCGTGGTTTGTAATGTGTACCCGCCTTCCCTGTATTTAAACTGATGTTAGTGCAATAAAGTTCAGAGTTAGCCTGACTCTCAGATGATTCTCTCTCTCAGAAGCAAGCACAGCTAGGAGCACCAAAACTACAAGCGCTGACCTGGTCGACTATTAGCAAGCACGAAGCTAAGGTGGAAAGTGAGAACGGTTCGCCCTATCACTGTGTATCCCCTCACCTGAGGTGAGGATTACAACACAACGCCTAGTGCCCTAATAGTTCGGCTCATATCAAATTCGGATTCGGGGAATCCAACAAGTTAGACAACAATAATTACAGTGAAGTTATTGTCGATCTCGACTGAGTCAAGATTCGACTGCAAATAATTCCTGCATAATTATTGCCCGCAGTCACAGTTCGAAACAAACTATAAACTAGACAATAACTCGGCATGAGTATTGTCAGGGGTCACAGTTCGCAACAAACTATAAACTAAACAATAATTACAGCACAATTATTGTCGGACATGACCATGTTCGGATGCAGCCAATAATTATCGAATGATTATTGTCCACTGCCAGCAAGCGTACACGCCAGATTCGGCCGCACCCATAATTGCACAAACCAGTAAATGCTCTCCAGACAATAATAGCAGATTATTGTGAGTAGACTTGGGCAGCAGCAGAGCACGTCGGGAGTGTGTACAGGTGGCTACCACCCAGACACAAATTCCTGTACAATAGTAATAATAACTAGATGAAATTGTATTCACGAGTGAAGACAAGAGTATTTTAGAGAATACAAAAAAATTGACACTGAATGGATTTGAACACCTGTACTGGCTGCGGTGATTCTTGTACAACCCCAACTACACCATCAACCTTTGATTGAAACAGCATGCTTTTGACACCTTCATTATTCCTAAACATTATATTAAGCAGTAAAGTTATACTTGCAAACACTTTTCACGTGCAAAAAGTTTTCACCACTGGGAATCGTACCTGGACCTCTAAAACAGCAGGCAACCACCTTAGCCATCCAGCTATAGAGACATGTTGCTGTTGAGCAATCTAAATTAGTACAGCCTGACGCCTGTTTTTCGATAGCTTTAATTTTGCAAAAAAGCAGCTTTTTGAAGCCGCCTTGATGCTTTCTTTTGCTGCTTCAAAATTGCCAATACAACATGCACTCCCACTGCTACATAGACTCATGCTAACTTGGCCTCTCTTCTGAAAATAGTTTTTATATGCGAAAAAGAAATCCCTACCTGAGAATCGAACCCGAATCCTGTCAACAGCAGGTCACAATGTTAACCATTTAGCCATCTAGTAATTTTGAATGTGGTTCATAAACAGCTCAAGATAAAAAAAATAGTGGTATGGCCTATATACAAAAAACTATTTTAAGTTCGGACATCGCTAAATACTTATCGAATATTTTCAATTTTTTTCAGATTTGTTCAATTTGGCACCTGAATACTATTTGTGCTAAAGTTTTGGGGGAGAAAAATTTTTCTGCGGTGAAAACAGTAAATAACGAACACTTTCGTCACACATTGAAAACCGTGTGGGCTTTGACTCTTTCACCAAAGATCACAAACTTGACGAATGTTTATCTGAAAGACTGTTATAATGCGATCGCAACCACACAAAATTTATGCAAATCGGAGTAACCGTCCCCGAGTTACGGTCATTTTTGCGTTTGGAAGACCTCTTTTGAAAATGGGATAGCTGTGTTGGTGGTATTGCGAGAAACTTGTAACCTCTACTTTTAGAAAGTTCAAGCATTGGGCTATGCTGCGTAATAAGTTATTTGTCACTGAATTGTTCTATTCTGGTCTCGGAAAGCATTGAAAAGTGCTGTTTCTGTTTAGATTTTCAAGTTTGAAAATGGAAAAACTTGAAACGGTTTTGTGCGATCGCTTTGAAGTTCAAAATGGTACATCGATACTCTATGGCACATGTTTGTTCCAAACTTCAGCTACTTCGGCCAGTTGGTTCTCTAACGGGAAGCTGTTTTATGCTAAAAACTGTGATTTTCACAAAAATCCAAGATGGCCGCTTTCGAACAAATTTTTAACGACGTGTCATGATGTCGAATCAGAAGATAAACAAAATGCACCATCTTTCAAAATTTCGTATTTTTTCGTCAATCGGGTCTGCGTTTTTTTGGTCACTTTGATGCTTTGAAAACGATTATTCACTTGTTTTCGCACTTGAATCGCGGAGTTCTGGAATGTTCTGTGATTTCGAAAACCAACTTACATTTTGTCCCAATGCCTATCAATTGCATCGCAAAAAGAATTGTAGCTCTATCTATAACGGTTCCTGAGAAAAAGTGGCTCGTTTTCGCTAAGGTTTGCGCGAAAGAATAAGAAAAAAAAAAAAAAAATAAAACCAGCAATAACAATAGTATTTTAGATTCTCTAAAATACTAATAAGGATAATATTGTACAGGATTTTATAGTCGGTTGGTGAACGACTGATAGCATGCACCTGTACTAGACCCCAGGCTGTTTACTATTGCTGTGCACGACCGCTGTCACAGCATACGACTGGCTGTCAGCCCCTACCACTGCCTGCCCAGCATAGTCCGACTAGCTGGGTAGGAGACTAGAGAGAGTATAGGGCTTTTACAAGCCGGCACTCCTTAGTCGTACTGCAGTGTAGTAGTGTAGCTGCTCTGCAAGTGAATGAATGAGTCTTTGTATTGGAAAGATGATAGCTTGTATTGTGAATATGCCTAGCTGAGCTCTTGTCCTGCTCTGTCTGACAGAGAGCTTCAGCTGGCTTATATATAAAACATTATATAACATTTAGCCTTAGTGGCTTGTCAACAAGTGTCAATTGCGTAACAGGCATACATAGATATACATAGAGGTAAATGAGCTGCCTAGAATAAGGCCAAGTCACATGAGGATTCCTTTGTTGTCATGTGCTTTCATAGAATGATAATGACTAGAATACATGCTTCCTGTTGTAGATAAAGTCTTAGTCAATTCTACCACAATATTGTACAGGAATTTGTGTCTGGGTGGTAGCCACCTGTACACCTTCCCGACGTCCGACGTGTTCTGCTCCTACCCCAAGTCAGCGTACAATAACGTGCTATTATTGTTGGAGAGCATGCATTGGTTTGTGCAGTTATGGGTGCAGCCGAATCTGGTCCAGAATCATAATGAGTGCTGGCAGTTTACAATAATTATATTATAATTATTGGCTGCATCCGAACATGGCTATGTTCGACAATAATTGTGCTGTAATTATTGTTTAGTTTATAGTTTGTTGCGAACTTTGCCACCGACAATAATTGTGCTGGAATTATTGTTTAGTTCAGAGTTTGTTGCGAACTTTGTCACCGACAATAATTGTGCTGGGATTATTGTTTGTCTACTTCGACTCAGTCGAGATCGACAATAATTGCACTGGAATTATTGTTGCGTTATCTTGTCTCGAACTCTAGAGTCCAAATTTAGTATTAGCCGAACTATTAGGGCACCAGGTGCTTTGCGTCGTACTTCTCACCGTAGGGAGGGAATACGCGGTAAGAGGGCGAACCGTTCTCACTTTCCGCCAAGCCTCGTGCTTGCCAATAGTCGACCAGGTCAGCGCTTGTAGTTTTACTGCTTCTAGCTGTGCTGCTTCTTGAGAGAGAGAATCTTCTGAGAGCCAGGCTAACTCTGAACTTTATTGCATGAACATAGATATTTATATAACAGGGGCGGGTAAAAACATATACAAGGCCTTGTATTTACAACATAGCACCAAGTTGCAATTCGTTATATCGTGGAAAAAGGTATAATAATAATTAAATATCTATTTAGGTACATAATAGAACCGTACTGAATAGACTCTCGTAGTTAGGCACAAGTAGACAATAGAACTGGGACAAAGACATAGACAGTGTGCAAGTGAGTAAATACCGAGATAATGCGTAGACAGTGAGTTAATATCGAGACAATGCGTAGACAGTGAGTTAATAATGAGTCAAAGGCTTAGGCCAAGTACAAGTAGATAAATAATAAATGTTGACAAGTACTGGCGTCCCTCACAATATTATAGCTTGCACAAGTGCAATTTTTATTTTGACAATTTGTTCTCAAGCAACAACAACAGACAGAGCATTAGCTTTTATAAAAATTTGTTGTCCATCCAATCCATTGGTGCCAAAATTATTTGTATCGCACCAGTGGTTGTTTTAGAAAAAATAATTGAGAAAAAAAGTAACTTTTTTCCTTGAAACAAACAATTTTTTTGGTCACACTATCAAGCATTGCTGACAATGGTATTGTTACAATAAAGCGAAATCAGTGACGCGTGAAGATGCGTGGCGGAAAGTAGCTAATGATGGTGCGGTAAAGAAGTGGTTTTTTTTTATTTATTTGAATATGGCTCTCTAGTAAAATTATTTTTTGTAAACAAAATACTGTAATTGCTTTGTGATAAATAGTATACCACTGGGTCGCTAAAATAACAGAGAATTTGAATGACATATACTGAAATCTTAAGGGCCCATGGCGCAATAGGAAATTTTAGATTTACAATGCAATATCAACCCATTATTTTTCAAGTCCACAGCTATGTAGGCAGTGCAATAATTGGCTAAGCCAAGGCGGTATAGTGTGTCAACTCTATACCTCTTTAAATTTTGTTTATAGCAGCTTCTGACCCCAAGTTATTAAAAAATTAGTCACGCATGAGTATTTCGAAAATTCAAAAAGCTGTGGGACAAATTTACATATAAATCCTACGCTCGCATGAGTTTTGTACACAATAGATAATAAAATATAATAATAATAATAATCTATTTACTTACTTACTACTTGGTACTACTACTTGTCGAGTAATCGCCAACGTCTTTCCAGAAGATAATAGCAATATGGCACTTCCGTTAGTTCGTATATTGGTCCAGGTCATCAACAATATCTACGTGCAGTGTAACACTGGCTGGCTGATATAAAGCTTGGAACACTGTTCGAAGCTTTATATCAACCGGCCACAGGCGGTCCCTCCAAGAGTCTGCATCCAGGAGAGAGATCGCTCCAGTGTTTAGCAGTGCTGATTATAATAAAGTTATTTTGTTGAAACTTGGTCTTACAGTGGGGGACCATATTTAGTTGCTGGTGTCTGCTGGAGTAGCCGATTGTGGGACAATGACGAGAGATGTAGCCGCTGATATCGGTTGCAACTTCATTGAAGTGTATACCTCGGAATAGTCCCAGCCTCCATCTCACTCGCCAAATCTCCAAGGTGTCCCACTCAAGGTCTTTGATGAGTTGGGTAGTGCTGGTGGTGTGGTCAGTGAACTTGGTATTTGTACCATTCTTGCATCTCTTCTCTGAACAGTTTTAAGTCATGTTTTCTGTACAGATGTTTAGCCAGAATTCCACACGGTGCATGAGTACTCCGTCACAGGTCTCAGCAGCTGTCTGTATGTCTGTATCTCTCGCAGGTGGGGACTTGGTGGTATGATGGGTCATATGTACCTAAGTCTACATGCTGCTTTACCGATGGCGAAAGATGTATTTTGATTCCACCGTAAGCTGCTTTCTAGTTTGACTCCAAGGTATTTTATGGTATTCGTCTTTTCCATATTTACATCACATAAGCTGTAAGTTTTGTCGACCCCTATTAGCTGTTTTCGGGAGAACTTTGCATAATCACATTTCTGTGAGTTAAATTCCATCTCCACTGTTGTTTCCAGTCTTCCAGGACAAATAGGTCATCTTGCAGTTGCTTTTTGTTTTCCACAGTGTTGTAAACAACTGTGCCATGTCATCCACAAAGAGTCTAACATGTGACCCAACTACATCTGGTAGGTCATTGATACCCACAAGGAACAAGATGGATCCGATTACAGATCTTTGAGGTACTCAGGAGGTGACAACCCAAGGTGTTGAGTGGTGGCCATCAACAACCACAACTTGTGTCCTGTTTTTAAGTAGTTCTTCAGTCCAGTTCACAGTCTGGCGGTTTGCACCGTTAGCTCTGAGTTTCTGAATCAGCCTTGGATGGTCTGCTTTGTTGAATGCCTTGCTAAAGTCGAGAAAGCAGGCATCTACTTCCTCTCCTTGGTCCATGTTTGCAGAGATAATGATAATAATTAAATAATAATATATAACAATTTTCATTCATTATTATTATTATTATTTATGATTATTATTATATTATAATAATAGTTACTATTGTAATTATTATAATAATGTTTATTTTTACATAAATTATGGTATATTAATAAATTTTTAATAATAATTATTGTTATATATATAATATATATATTAATATATCTAACGATAATATACATATATATATTATAATGATAATATATATATGTAATATATTAATATAATTATTCACTTTTTAATTGATAAATTGTAATAATGATAGTAATCCTTCTGATTACTAGGTAGTTACTACTACTACTGCAACAACAGATTATCATCCGGATCATCATTTATTATTTTCTAAAAAAGGTTTGAAGCTTTTAAAAGTGATATGTGCCTCTCCCCCCCCCCCCCCCCTTCTTCTCCCTCCCCTTTTCCCTCCCTCTCCCTCTTCCTTGCTCTATTCGATAGAACCACAGTAAAGCAGTGCCCATGCATGTTTTATTGAGCCCCGTGTTGAAGTTTACGAATTAGTTGTATTGTATTGATTGCTGTGTTCATTACTAAAACAACTAACTTTCAAAAACAACCATAGAAGAATAGAATAACGGAAGTTGTGACTCAATACTCAATTATTAGTTTGACACCTAAATCATGTGGTATTAGCAAAAAGTGTTTTTTGTGATTTGTCTCTTGTGGCATTAATTTGTGAACCAGCCCTGATCGTACATTCAAGGAGCCCAATAGGCTGTTTGTACATTCAAGGAGCCCAATAGGCTGTTTGTACATTCAAGGAGCCCAATAGGCTGTTTGTACATCCAAGGAGCCCAATAGGCTGTTTGTACATTCAAGGAGCCCAATAGGCTGTTTGTACATTCAAGGAGCCCAATAGGCTGTTTGTACATTCAAGAAGTCCAATAGGCTGTTTGTACATTCAAGGAGCCCAATAGGCTGTTTGTACATTCAAGGAGCCCAATAGGCTGTTTGTACATTCAAGGAGCCCAATAGGCTGTTTGTACATTCAAGGAGCCCAATAGGCTGTTTGTACATTCAAGGAGCCCAATAGGCTGTTTGTACATTCAAGGAGCCCAACAGACTGTTTGTACATTCAAGGAGCCCAATAGGCTGTTTGTACATTCAAGGAGCCCAATAGGCTGTTTGTACATTCAAGGAGCCCAACAGACTGTTTGTACATTCAAGGAGCCCAATAGGCTGTTTGTACATTCAAGGAGCCCAATAAGCCCCCAATGGACTGTTTGTACACCAGTTTTATTTCTCTCAGCATAGTAGAATAGGCATGCATGAGCAAAGACACACACACGAGTTTTGTTTTATGTTAATATGTGTAGAGATTCATGACTATCAATCAGTCTATGTGTGCCTTTATTTTAAGTTCAGACACTAGCATAGACACAAAATATTTTCTGGCTTAGATCTGGCTTAGGTTAATTTTCCTTACTTTTGGCATGCATGGCACACTAGAACATCAAAGTAATATAAAAAACATCGCAACAAGTGTTTTCTCAAACAGAGTTTACCTGTTGGCCAAATTCAAGTTTATAGTATTGTGCACTGCTATATGTAAAAGTTTGATGGCTTCACAACAAAAAGGGCAAAGCTTACAGATTTGCAAAAATGTTGGTAGATGGTATAATTTTTCACTTACAAAGTTTTGCGCAATTTACATGGAGAAAACTCTGAGTGAAAATCACTATGTTCCTCTTCATTTTGCTTTTGATAATACGCAGTTGTCTAATTTGTCATAATTAAACAATTAGAAGAAAGATTTTTATTTGAATCTGAATTGTATGCAAGTGTTAGGTTTCACAAGCAATGCCAGCATAATTATTTGGCATACTGTGCTGTTAGTAGTTTCGCAGTAACGAAATATGCACGCATTACACATTGTGAAAGTGATCAGTTAACTCAGAAGAAGGCTTCAAAAAGATTTGAGATGCTCACTGTTGTACTAACTGTGGTGGAAAAACTAGTCCAGACTTCAGTAACCCATGAGTTTAATCTTTTATGCAGGAGTTTGTAAGTGATAAAAATGACAAAAACAGGGTCTTACATCGCTGTTGAGATGTCTGAATTATCGGATCCTAATGCTGAATGTCTTCCAATAACCAGAAAGAGCGTTCGAAATGTATCATTCATGCCACTTCTACGGATATTGAGTCATGTAAGCTTTTTCTCTGTTTTATATTATCTAATCTATAATTTTAAAAGCCCCATTCAATTCTTTTCACATCAAATTTTGGTTTCTTGCAAAATATTCAATGTAGATTTACATAAAACAGCCCTACCTGTATCAGATTTTGTTGTTGCTGTCTCGCGTGTCAAGTTTAGCTGAATTATTTTAAAATTGGTTGTGAATAATTTTCTTTTGAATTGCTCATAGCCAGTTTACTGTAACAATAATTTATTATTGTTTGCAGAAGTGATTGTAAGTATTTATGTTGTAAATGCTTCAATATTGTGACAGCGTTAGTGCTTGTCTTCTATGCTTTGTGGCTTGCAGTATTCTCTACATTTTCACCGCAATATAGTTATTGTGGTGAAATAATTTTATTACAAAAACTGAAAATTTAAAGTGTTTCTTTTCAATTATTTGAGAAGAAATGATGAAATGATATTTGTGAAAGTTGACAGGTTATTTTGCCAAGATGTCGGTTAGCTTATAATCTTAATGAGTGCTTACTTTTCCTGTTTATTTGTTACTTCTGTAGCTAGTGTGTGTGCGTGCGTGTGTGTCTACCTTCTACTGTCTATCATAGAAAATTTAGTATCCATAAATGGGTTTTATATTTTGGAAATGATTGATGAGCTTGTTTGTTAAGTTTTTTTTAGTGCCAACAGTATTTTCAGAACAAAGTTGTTGTTTGCATCATGCGCTATTGATAACTATGAGCTAATATAATTTTTGTGTGATCATTGTAGTTTTCGTAAGAGCTGTTGAATTTTTCCACTTTTTTCATTTCATGCGATTTGTTAGATCCGAACTCATTGAAAATGTGTTTAATACTTTCAAACTAACAATACCTGTATATTTTTTTCAGTTCTAACCTAAATTATAAGTGCTATCATTTCACAGGTAGTTTAATAGTTTTAAGAAAAAATTTTCATAAACGTCTCTTTTTTGTATTTTTCGAAATTTACTAACAGTTTTTGTATCTTACAATTATTTGCTAGGAAATAAAAATCAAATTTTGGTGTCTTGTAGCTGGAATAACTATTTTGTAGCCACCACCTACAGTAGATGAAGAAGAGGATACCAGTATAACTCCACTACATGCGGCGGCAAAGGAAGGCAACCTCTCTCTCGTCAAAGTAACATTTATTATTTTAGTGATTTTTATTATTTTATGTCTAATTACTGGCTTTGCTCATTCTACAAGACAAAATAACTTATATATTCCAGGAGTTGACATCTAAAGGAGCTAATATTAGAGCAAGAACTCTACATGACGACCGAACACCATTGCACACTGCTGTGCAGTATGGTATGAAGAATGTTGTGGAATATCTCTTAGACGTATGTGCTTATATAGTTTTTTTTAATTATTATTAATAATTGCTTCGTTGAAATTGTTTTTTATTCCTTTTCATTAATGTTAAAACTGTTATAGTTGGATTCATCGCTGCTGAATAATGTAGACAGTGTGAAGTTAACTCCATTACATCTGGCAGCTCTGATGGGTCATACATCTGTGGCAGCCCTTCTGATCAAACGCGGGGCCAAGATACAGGCTCGGTAGGTGTCAGCTGTTTTTCTTTGCAAGTAATTAATAAATGTTAGTTTTTTGTTGATCGGCAGTTTATTATTTGTCCATAGTCTGCTTTCCAAAACTGTGGAAAAAATCCAAAGTTTACTTGACTGTGGTTTGAATCCGCAGCCCAGAAGCCACACCCATCCATTACACCAACTATGGATCTTTTTTCTCAGTAGTAAATCCACTAGCTGAACGATTAGAAATAAAAAGGTTGCCTAGCAACAAGAAACCAAATGAAAAATATTAAATAAAAATATCATTTGGGTTTTATTAAATTAGGAAGTAATTGTATTGTAGGACATCTCTATGGACAGGATGTTACACCCCTATTGAGGTGGCCACCAAGACAGGAAATGTAGCCATAGTAGAATGTCTGCTCAACTGCGGGGCTTCGCTAGGAGAAAGCCACGGGACCCGACAAATGAGGGATACTCTGCTACATCTAGCCAGTCAGTCCGGGCACGTTGATTGCGTGGAACTGCTTCTCAAATGGGGAGCAGACATCCTTAAAACTACATCTTGTGGACTCAGTTGTCTAGATTTGGCCATAGACAACGACAGACGGTTAGTGAATCGCTATATTGCATAGGAGCCCAATGTTTTACGTGTCTGTGATGTTTGCATTTATTCAAATATTACATTTTATTTGACATTGTCATCTGAAACTAAACTATTAAAAAACTTCCAAATTTGTATCCTATACTTCGCATTCAAAAACACAACTTGCTCTTGAAAAAAAATTTACTCTCTCACAGCCGTCTTCACTTTTATTAGGAACAAGACTGACATGATTACTTGAAGCATCATTATAATAAAGCATTTAATATAGATATCAAGTGCAAATACAGTAGACAGCAACACAGATTTCATGATAGTTAAACATTTAGGGTGTTTTCACCGACTTCATATTCAGTATAAAATAATCTTCTCACTATGAGGCATTCAGTATCTGTATTTTTTTGTCATACATTTTGCATTTTAGCCGTAACATTAAATTATAAAACGCAAGGTCTTGTAATGGTTGCCAAAAGCACCCTTAGTTTGTTGACTGCATTGCTTTGCTTCTCTGTGGCATACGATATGCAAAATTAAAAATAATTAAAACTTTTGCTTCATTTTTCTGTCTGTTTGGTCAAATGATCTGTTGTTGTAGTTCTCTGGTACGTAGACTGCTAGAGTCAGAGAAGTGGGTGAAGTTGATGACTCATGCACACTTCGATGAGGGAGTCCTAGTTACTCCTATGAGAAAACTTATTCGTAAAATGCCTGGTATGTGATTGGTGCAGTTATATTTTATGTTACATTTTTACATCATCAGTCAACAGCATCAACTTTTTTATTATCCTCAAGATATAAATTGTTGTTTTTGGATCATTTTATGTCGTTTTTATAAAACTGGATGTAAATTGTTTGAAGTATCAAAAACGTTTGCTATTTCCTGTTAGTTGTGCATTTTTGGGGCAGCTCAACATTGAGGAGTGTTGAAAAAAACTTTTGATGAATAAACACCATGTAGACCATGTAGACATCATTTGTATTGTGTTATGTAGACATCGCTGAGAAAGTGTTTGATAAATGCATAGAGAGTGGAGAGGAAGTAGAGGCGTACAGCTACGAATTCTTGGACGATCAATTGCTCATAGAAGATTGGCTGGATGGTAGTTTACATCATTTCCTGTTTTGTATGCTCAAAATAAATCATTTATCCTACGAAAATAGACGTGTTTCTCACCGTAATTTAGCTTGAACATTAGCATTTCAAGTTTGAAGAGGAAACTCCGCCTAATTATATTGTGTTTCACCGAGTACTTTAATGAATTGTGGTCTATTTTTCAAAACTGTTTCCTTTCATAATTTATTATTGTGTTAGTTGTCTCCTCATTGTTCTTTGGAAAAATTTCATCAATTTTAAATTGCGAAGTTTACAAAATATTTATTGTAAATCATTACCTGCAGTTTTCACACCAACTGATCACATCATGTTCAGTGCGAAATCAGCTATTCACCAAAAGTTAGCTCAAAAGATGAAGGATGTAAGATCAGCTGATATGCATTTAATATTTTAAACGTTTATTGCTTTCTTCCAGAAAGTGTCTGCAGAAGCGAGGTCGAGTCGTACACGAGAAACACAACTAAAATGATGAAGAACCATCCGCTTTGTATAATGGTAAGGCATACGACTTCCCACCGCGAACTTTTAATATATATTCTTTTGGTTGAACAGCTGAGTAGTTGTGTTCTCTTGCTAACAGGTAGATGGTGAGAGGGAGGAGTTGCTCACCCACCCTTTAGTTACAAGTCTACTCAAATACAAATGGAAACACATGGGCCGCTACTTTTACTACGCCAATGTGTTTGTACACATCGTCTTTATTACATTTCTAACAAGTTTTGCTCTGACAGTGCCTTCACCGTATGCTGTGTAAGTTTTTGTGTTTTGGTCATGAGTGTTAGAGTTGAGTCTGCCATCTACTTCTATTAAAAGAAAAGCTTTCTGTGATATGAAAAATAACAATAAACCAGTTACGGATTTAATGTTGAAATTTAGAAAAAAGGAAAAAATTAATTCGCTGAATATATTAATAAGCGATTTTGACTCAGTCTCTCTGTTATGAGAAATTATTATTCTTCTGCCAAAACATGTTTTTTGTATTTGCTCATTTATATTTCTGGTTACGCCAACGCTGTTTGATTTATTTTTCAATCTTAAATATAGAGTAACAGAAATGTTCAACGAATCCTATCCGTTTGATATCAACATGAATGCCAGCTGCATAGCTCAAGAAACCTACAAAGTTGCCCCAGAAAAAATCAGGTTCGCAAAGACTGCTGCAGTTATTTGCTTTTTAATAATAATAGGAATGATGTCAGTTGAGGTGAGTCCACTTTAAACTTTTTTTTTATTTTAAATGTTGAAATTTACTTTCGTGGCAAACAAATTGCTCGATTTAACTGTCAAAAGCTAGATAACATTTTTATATTTAAAAACAAAACTTGTCGATCCGGAGTTAGTTGCTGTGTTGTTTTTGGATGTTTGAGAAGTAGATGTGAATCAAAAAGATTGAAAACCTATTTGTGATGAATTGTTTTTTTTTGTATTTCTGTTTGCCATGCAAAATAAAATTCTTGCATTTTTTTGTCATCTTTGTTAGTTTTCTGTATTTACAATATTCCATTGAGTTGGTTTAAGCTGTATCTTATATATTTGATAATATATTTTCTACAGCTGCTGTAGGTAAATATTTCATTCACTAATTATAATTGCTGTTATGCAGATACTAAAACTGGTGCGGACCAAGTTGGGCTACTTCACCTTTGAACGTATACCGAAATGGTCTCTGTTCATTACAACCATATTGTTTGTTATTCCAGCTCCCTGTACTTACTACAAACAGGTTTGCACTTTTTATTCATAATCTTGATATATCTTAATTCCGATACATTATTTGGAAATTGCTTTGGTATTTCATAACTTTAGGGTGTATCTTCAGTGGTTGGCATTTGAAGAATAAATGCAAGTGTCTCACTAACTAAAAGTTATTCTGACTTCACCGTTGAAAAGCCTACTGACAAAAAGTTGTGGGTAACCTACTGACAGAAAGATGTTAAGCTACCCACCGTAAGCTGTTGGTAACCTACTGACAGAAAACTTTTGGCAGCCTACTGACAGCAAGCTGATAGCAATTTACTGGCAGAAATTTCGGTAGTCTACTAACAGAAAGCTGTTGGTAAGCTACTGACGAAAAAACCCACAGGCTAAAGGCCTTTGCACACGCACCGTTTTTCAATCGTTATTCTGTTTCCGTGGCAGGAGCAGATAACTATCGGCCGCATCTGGGTGATTCACACGTAACTACAATGATAATAGGCGATTGTTCATCAACCACTCAAATCAGTAGTATCTATATCATGCAAACTAGGGTTTTTACAGTTTCCAACAATCGCTTCACAGCAGTATTTAATTGTTTATTCAATATAATTTTTTTTTAATTTTTACTATTTATTAATTATATACTTCAACCTATATATTATAATTATTAAATTGATACCTATTTATTTTAATTATTATATTACCTGTAAATGACTTTTTTTTATTTATTTTTGCTTACTAGTGATTATATACTATTGTACAGGAATTTATGTCTGGGTGGTAGCCACCTGTACAGCTCCCGAATGTGTTCTGATATCAACCAAGACAATACACAATTGGCTTGCAATTATCGTTGGAGGGTGCTTGTTAACTTGTGCATTTATGTGTTCAGCCGAATCTAGTGAGGAATGACCTGATATAGATGGCAATATTTATTCCGTAATTATTTTCCATTTTGTTCCGAACTTATCGTCCGACTTTATTGATGGCCGAACTATCACGGCACCAGGTGCTTTGCGTCGCACTCCTCGCCGTAGCAAGGGAATACGCAGTAAGAGGGCGAACCGTTCTTACTTTCTGCGAAGCCTCGTGCTTACTAATAGTCGACTCTATCAGCGCTTGCAGTTTTTGTGCTTGTAGCTGTGCTGCTTCTTGGTGCAAGAGAATCTTCTGAGAGCTAGGCTAACTCTGACTTTATTATTGTCTAACATGAATATTTATACAGAATAGAATAGTAAAATCTATGTAAGACACGCCTTACGTTTACAGCACCCAATAGTAGTTTGTTATCGATCGTGGAAAAATGTTTGCAAATAATAATAATAATTTATTTAATTATGATTGCAAATAGAATTATACAGTTTGGCAAGAGTAAAATTTACAGGGAGAGAAATGTAAATGTTCGTAGGTAGCTAGGTGAAAATGTAAACAATATGGCGTCTCTCTGTAGGAGGAGTGCCAGCGTCCCTCACACTATAACTTGTATATTAGAATAATAATAATATTTTAATTATTGTATTATTGTGAATAATAATTATTATATTGCCATTATTATTTGTGTATCATAATTAAATATTATGTTATCATTTTCACTAAGCAAAAAACAACAAAGTTATAAATCGACTCGCGGTTTGATGTTAACCAATCACAGCTTGGAATTTATTGAAACGGCGAGCGGGACGGAAGAAACATTCAACATGCTAAACTGCTAACGGCCAGCAAAACTGGAATAATTCTTCACGGAACCGCTCCTGCCAATCCACAATTTACTACCAATGGAAATGGAACTAGGGTAAAAAACGGTGCGAGTGCAGAGACTTTAAAATTTGTTAGTGACCTACTAACAGAAATATGTTAATAACCTACTTACAGTAAGCTGTTGGTAGTCTACTGACAGAAGACTTTTGGCAGCCTACTGATGGAAAACTGTTGGTAACCCACTTTTAGATAGCCATTACATGTGTTGTAGCCGTGGCAATGGTCCGTGGGCGTTGCTGCAGTCTTCCTAGCATGGACAGGCTTTACTCTGTCTATGCGACGAGTCTACAGACTCGGTATCTATATAGTGATGTTTGTACACACTCTACAGACGTCTATGAAGGTAGTGGTGGCACTTCTCTCACTCGGTATTGGATTCGCTCTAAGTTTCAAAATGCTTCTCGAAAATCAGGTTTGTTGATTTGTATTCTAAACACTTTGTTTTAACTGCTGACAAAGCGTCAACATTTGCTAGATGTCATTGCTGACAGTTGAATGCAGAATTTAAAAGAATTGAATTTTTCTGTTTTTAAGGTGGAATCTGCTACATTTCGAATAATGAAGGATCGAAAATTGTTTTTGCAACAAACTTGTACTTGCCTACTTGAAAACATATCTTTATTGTTCATTGTACCCCACACACGCTATCGTTATCATTTTTGAGTAAAATGTGATTTAAACACTTTTCTTGCAACAAATTCACATTGCTAGGCAGGCAGAAAATGAAAATATCGTCCTGAAAAATGATTATTTTAATAGTAAATATTTTTCACCCATCAGTTTCCGAACGTGAAATTTCTGTAACAAAAAGTATTCATTGGGCTGCACTCAAAAAGTTGGCGAAGTTTTTCAGTTATATTTTGATTTTGCGTTGGAGATGAAGAATTTATTTTAGAAATTTGAATCATTTACAACATTGGAGCTAGGAATTACTTTATCATTTGGAATTTGTATGGAAAGAAAATTAATTTTACATTTTTTTGCACGTATGAGGGTATTTTTTTGTCTGTAAAACAAATTATTCTTAAATATTGCGTTTATCGTTCATTTTCTGAGAAAACCGTTGCCACGAATAATTATTCATGGATTTCTCGAAAATGAAAGATGGTGACTGAAGTCAACTGTTTAAGATGATTAATGGTTCACTTGTAATCAATGATTAATCAATAATAATTTATGTAGACTCGAAAGAGTTTATGTCACATATTTGGTTACACTTTGTTCATATGTTTATTTACTTCCAAGTGCCTAGAAAAGTTACCATGTATACACATGTGTTGATGTCTCGCAGGTGCCTTTCAATACGGAGTGGAGATCAATGGCGAAGATATTAATGTGGATGACAGGAGAGTATGATTATGACACAGTGTTCATTGGTGAATCACAACCAGAGTTGTACTACCCTCTAGCTACCAACTTGCTGTTTCTTATCTTTGTTGTCTTCATGTCCATCCTATTCATGAACTTGTTGGTGAGTGTTAGGTGGGGTAACAGTAGTAGTGACAGTAGTAGTGGTATTAGTAGCATCAGCAGTAGTAGTGGTATTAGTAGCAACAGCAGTAGTAGTAGTAGTAGTAGTGGCATTAGTAGCAACAGCAGTAATAGTATTGGTATTAGTAGTGACAGTAGTAGTAGTGGTGACATTAAGAGCAGTAGTAGTATCCGTAAATGTAAAAGTAGTAGTAATAATGGTAGCATCGGTAATAGTGGTGATAGTAGTGGCAGTAGTAGTAGCAGTGAACGTAGTGGTAGCAGCAGTAACAGTAGTACCAGTAGTGGTGGTAGTAGTTGTAGTAGTACCGGTAGTAGTACCAGTACTTACCCATTCATGTTATAAGTAATAAAGTCAGTTAACTGCAAAAATGCTACAATCAAGTTGGTTTATGCACTCTACAGGTGGCTCTGGCCATAGATGACATAAAAGAGATACAGAATACGGCGGAGCTCACCATAAAAGCCATGCAGGTGAGTATCTGGACCTCCTCTCCAGTTACAGCACTGTTACTTGTTGTGAAATTTTATGCAATTTTCCAGTTTTGAGTATTTTTTCTGTGGAATTTGAAGTGATACTCTTGCAATGGCAGCAACTTTGTGTGCACAATTCAGTTACTATAATTGTGTTGTGCTGTTTCTTCTTTCATGAAACGTTTAACTAGCGGATTGTACTAAATATTTCAAAAGTCACTTTTCTTTAGTTTACTGGTAATCTATTTTATGGTGGGGTTTATTTCCAAACAGTTCATTAAGGTCGCGGATGGTAATAGAGGAAATAACTCCATCTATAGTAATTATTATCCTTTTTTATAATAATTTTGTGTTTTTTTCTATTATTAAGCGAAACAAATATGGTTTCATATTGTCATAATGGTCAGTTTGTTTTTAATATTACTATTATTGCACATGATCATGATATTTATTGTTCTTATAATTATCATTCTTTTTAACATTATGTAATATTGTCAAATCGTCACGTCACATAGATGTCATGTGTTCCATAACAAGACATATTGTTATATTGTGTAGTCATATAAAAATTATGCTATAATACTTCTGCAACTGCTTTGATAACTGAGTGGTACTAAAAATACATGGTATTATTATAAATGAACGGTTGTTAATAAATTTATATGGAGTTATCTCCTCTTTTTTATCCAAGACCTAAATGAACTCCTTCAAAATAAACGTCACCCTAGTTTACAGGCATACCATACTGTAGAACATCGGCAAAAAAAAGAGAGATTGCAATTCTGCCAAAATCAAGCCAAAAGATTTATTACTGTGAATATTATTTATTATTTTTACTTCTTTAGATTGATCTGGCTCTAAGTGTTGAGTCCATACTCCCTGCAAAGTTTATCAAGAAGACCATGTATTCCGGAGCCATACAGGATAAGAAGCATATAATTGCCACACCTCCAAAGGTAATAAAACAATCAATGTATCTACTTTTGGTTGTTTTATTCTGTAGTTGCTGTATCAGGTTTCGCTGGCAATTGTCTAGCATTTTTGTTGTAGACGAGCTTTTAAATAATATGTAGGGCTTCTGTTTTAAAGTAACAGTTATTTGTACTTCAGCATATTAAAAAAAGTGGCACAGTCAAAAATATCACAAGTTTTTTTTACTGCTGGTAAATTTTTTACCAGTGAAAAAAATATAAGCATGTTCAAAAAAAAGAAGGGCCAACAAAGATATCACATATATAGCCACTAGGAGGCCATAGGTGAGAGCCCTGTGTCCACCTAGGTGTCCATAGGTGAGAGCACTGTGTCCACCTAGTGTCCATAGGTGAGAGCCCTGTGTCCACCTAGTGTCCATAGGTGAGAGCCTGTGTCCACCTAGTGTCCATAGGTGAGAGCCTTGTGTCCACCTAGTGTCCATAGGTGAGAGCCCTGTTTGTGATTTAGTAGGTAAAACTGAGCTCTTGGTGTTACAGTTCAGCAATAAACAGATGATGAAGACTCATAGCAGACTCAATGATCATGTCTGTCAGCTGGAGAAAGACAATGTAAAACTTCTGGAGAGACAGGAGAAACTAGAGGAGTTGGTGGAACACCTCACAGCCGAGGGGAAGGAGCTGAAGAGCATGGTGGGTGCCTTAGACCTCTTTCTCTTCCCCTCCCTGTCTCCCCACCCCTTATTCTCCCTCTTTTTGCAATTTGGGCTTTTTTATCGTTTATAGAGCTCTAAAATTTGTCCGCACATCCATGTCAAATAGAACTACATAAGTGATAGGTGTATTGCTGTCTCGTATCATGACTCTGTGTACATCTGCCGATTTGCCTAACCGATTGCTTGATTTTTCACTGTTATTTGAGGTATTCAGCAGCATTTGATACGGATAAAAACTCAGTAGACAAATTTGACCAATCATATAAGTTTTAATGTGAACAATTAAAAATTTTCTCAGAGCACAATTATTTATGTAGAGTCGTTCATGTGCGCCTTTCTTTGTTGTTACAAAGCATTTTATGGCTAACTATGACATCAGTACAGCGAATTTAACCAGAATTGTTTGAGAATGGCAAGTAGAAAGAAAAATAGGGGAAATACCGTGTTGCCATTTTTGATCGATATTGGTAGCTAATCAGTAAATGTACATGTAACATCAGTTTCGTTTTTAGTATTTTCTTACAATCATTTTAATCTCATTTCTCAACGTAAACATTGACACTATAAATATGATTTTCTAACAATTGAATTATTAATTAAAAATTTTGACACTCTGCTGGAAGAGAGTCAATCCCTAATTTTTGTTAGTAGGTATTTAAAATAGCTCTGATTTATGCTCACAAGTAAGACTTAGCATTTTCTCGCTCGCACTTAAAGTTTTTTTGTTTTTTTTCAGATGCGCAGCTTGCTCAATCACAGTGGAGTTAGTTATACATATGAGTCTGATGTTTGATACACAATTCAGACTTTGCTTTGTAAGCATTGCCTTCAGCTGAGGCCAATCCAATCTGGTGTTACTTAATGGCAGCTCAATGCTCATGGTTAGCTGTTTGTGAGGCATTTTATTTTACTGTTATTGTTATGAACATTAGTCTGTTTATGAAGTCATAATTTCTAGCTAGTCTACGCTACCTACAGGTACATACGTATATATTGATATCAGTTGTCACCAGACACAACATATCTATTGTATAGAGGATAAGTTGCTTACTCCATTTTTTTACTTTTGCAATTCTACATTTAATCAACCATTTTAACATCGCTGATTTATGTTTTCATATAATTTTTTTTTGTAGCGTAACTTTTACATTTTGCTATAGACTGACTTAATATTTTTTCGGTATTTTCACAATTTTATTTTTTGAAAAATGTGTAAATTAATGCTGCCCTTGCCATTTTTTCTGATTATTTTTGTTACATGGCTCTTTAAAGATCTGATAAATCATTGAATGCTGTCTGAGTTGATTGCATTCCATTCATTATTTATGAATCCCTGAAAGATGGCAACTCGCTGAAGTATTGCATTCAAAGCAATCTGCTGCAATACTACTACTTCAGAAGCTGCTTGCAACATGATTGGGTGAGCACTAACATAGCTGAGCCAAACAACTACATACAAAATATTATCATTGTATTTTGGTAAAACAACAACAAAGCTACAATAATTCATATGAAATCATAGCTAAATTATTTAGAGACTTCAGTACATGTGTGCTGAAAATATAACAAAATACAATTACCATGAGACATTTTTACACATAAACAAATTCCCTATTCTCCTACTTCCATTGGTTTACTGAGCAGCATGTTTCTACAATAAAACTGTCTATAGCCAAGCTGCATAACCAATTCCAAACAGAAAAGTAGTTGTTTAATCAGGGGTATGCTCCGAAAACCCAAATATTGTTAAAAATTAAAGCAAAATATCCCTTAGAATACTTGCTAGCAATTGAGAACAGAAAACCTAATATTACATACACAATTGTTATGAAATTAGCCAATAGCAAACTTTCCTCTGTACATAATAAAACACTTGGTAAAAATACAATGGAATCTCCATAAAACCGTTTAATGGAATTTCAATTTATTAGACAGCGGATATCCCAAAACACCAGGCAGTGGAAATTCCGTTACACCATTGATGCTCAGAGGAAACCTACATAGTTCTTTCATCATTTTTTCTCACCAACCCCTTTAATGCGTATTCATGCTGCTTGTTCCACAAATGGCTATAGAGACTACCAGTTTGAGCTAAGAGTTGGTGATGGGTGCCTTGCTCAGCCACCCTACCATCGTCCAACACTAGAATTTGGTCTGCATCAATGACAGTAGACAATCTGTGGGCTATGACCAAGGTCGTCCTATTTTGAGTAACATTCTTCAGGGCTGTCAGTATGTTCTGAAATAATGAGTCAACTTAAGTATTATGATGGAGGATACTTGGGATTGGGTAACTTAAACCGCTGACTTACCCCGGCAGCATTGCGTTCATGTCATCTCCACAGACAGTTGTTAGGTTGCTGCATAGCAGTTTCATTCGCATGTTGTTTAATAATGTAAAGAAAGAAAGAGAAGATACGAAAGCTTTTTGCGAAAATCCCGTAATAAAAAAAATTGCCTTCTAAATAATCACAATGCGAAGGCAATAATCATTACATACATAATAAACAAATTGTTTGAATTCTACACACATTATTACTGCTCAACAGTCATTTCAATGGTCTCAACACTCCGTATACAGCTCTTACCAAGTAATTTTTTTCTGAGATGTGACATTTGCTGAACAACACTCGGATATTGTGCCGGAAGTGACATCACAACACTGAATGCTGGGAGGGATTATTATTAAGGGCGCATAACTCTTGCAGTTTAGATTTGATGCCATGGACAACGATTATATAATAATATGCTCGTTGCCACAGACATATACTATAGCAAAGCAAACTCACCCCACCCCCCCCCCCCCCCCCCCCCCCCCAAAGAGTTATGCGCCCTTGATATTACTCCCTCCCAGCATTCAGTGTTGTGATGTCACTTCCGGCACAATATCCGAGTGTTGTTCAGCAAATGTCACATCTCAGAAAAGAATTACTTGGTAAGAGCTGTATACGGAGTGTTGAGACCATTGAAATGACTGTTGAGCAGTAATAATGTGTGTAGAATTCAAACAAACAATTTGTTTATTATGTGTGTAATGATTATTGCCTTCGCATTGTGATTATTTAGAAGGCAATTTTTTTTATTACGGGATTTTCGCAAAAAGCTATCGTATCTTCTCTTTCTTTACATGATTAAACAACATGCGAATGAAACTGCTATGCAACAACCTAACAACTGTCTGTGGTCATATCTACATGAGCATCAGACCAACTAACCTGTTCGGTGATTGAATCTAATGAAGATGTGGCTTCATCGTACAATATGATTGGTGGATCCTTAAGTATAGCTCGTCCAATAGAAATCCTCTGTTTCTCTCCACCTAATGTATCAACTGTACCACATAAGAAAAGCCAACAAAGCCTCAAATTAAACATATATAAATCTTACGTTAGAATACCTGATAGTTTGAGGCCGCGCTCTCCAACTTGAGTTTCGTATCCGTGTGGAAACTTTAATATCGTTTCGTGAATGTCGGCCATCTTAGCAGCTGAGTAAACTTGGTCGTCAGATGCGTGAATGTCTCCGTATTTAAGGTTATAAAACACTGTGTCGTGGAAAAGCACAGAATCCTGTAACCATACCACAGACATGAGAGAATAAGTAGATTGCTGGAGAGATAGTACAGACTGTAATAACGAAATCTCTCACAAGACACACAGCGCTGCAGAAGCATGTTGTATCCTGCATGAGAGGAGATTTGATTGAGATGCGAAGGCAAGGCAAGTTGGTATATTTTTTTCCTTACAAAACTGGCTTGCGCAGAAAAATTGTGAGAATGAGGTTGAAATTTTACCTGCAACTTTTCAATCAACACTAAATAAACATATCATTTCACTCAACGTGGGTTCCAACTATGAAAAAATATTTTTCCCATCATTGAGAACCAAGGGTTTGTAATGTGAAACCGCTCGCGACATAGATAAATATCTGTTGTATTCTAACCCACAAACAGAATCTGCGCTGTCACAAATAAATTTTTAAAGGAGAGTTTTTTCATACAATAGATAAGTTTATATAACGCCAAGCATTACCTCTTTCATACAGAGAAAAGACAACTTCACTCAAAATTCGAGATAAATTGCTTCATGAGAAAAAACCTCTAATGAATCAATTTTTTGCAAACATGTAACAACCAATATCCTCTGCAAAAACTCATACCTGAGGAACGACCCCCAATGCCTTGCGAAGGTCAGCTAGTTTGAGAAGACTGATATCCTGATTTCCTATAGAAATTACTCCATCTTGCGGCTCAAAAAACCGATAAAGCAGTCGAACGATTGTCGACTTCCTAAAACACACTAACCAATTGTTAACTTGTTAAGTTTTCAATGAGTACTTTACAAACAATTCTCTGCATTGTTACAACAATTCCTGCAATCAGGTATGCAAGGAAGGAACATTTTGATGCCAAAAAAAATTGACCGGCCAAAAATAATAAGTCAATACAAATACGCTTATCAAATTTTAATTTGTTGAAATCACACATACCGTATTTGAATTGACTCCAAACCCATCCTGGGCACGCTGAGTGACATAATATTGTATACTAGAAAGGTTATTACCCACAAAACACTCTGGCCAGCTCTCTAGTACAAAGCATATTGTAGTAAGCATAAAATACTAACCCACTGCCACTACCTCCAACAATAGCCACTTTCTTTCCTGCTGGCACATCAAATGACAGTCCCTGGAGTATGGGTGCTCCTGGTATATACTCAAAGTGCACATCGTCAAACCTGATGTTGCTGTCTTCTGGCTTTAGAATGAAGTCTAGAGCGGTCGGCTTGTCCTAGATACACGCAAAAAAGTGTTCGCTTTTAAACAATATTTACTCATAACTGGATTTGAGGTAATGCCGAACTAACCATTGAGGTCTATAGTAGACGTAACAAGAGTAGAACTCAATGTTTCATAGGCAAGAACCACAGGAATGTTGTTGAAGAGTTCAATGGAACAGCATTTTGATAATAATCATAGAACATGCTAACAAATGCAAACTTAGTTTGAACAGTTTTATAAGAGAAAAATCATACTCTAATGGGAGTTGTGTCCTCATTTTAAATGAAAAGGCAACTCTTTATATATAGCAAAGACCAATACTACATTTACTACAAACTTATATACAGATTCAACCCACTGAATAGCACATTGAAGACAAGAGACTACATAAGAATTATTGGCCAGCTGCCACTTAAGTAATCAGAAGCATTTCACGTCTTGTTTTAACTGGTTTATCTACAACCGATACTCAAATTTACACCAACAAAAATAAAATGTTGAACAAGAGAAATACAAGTGACCAAGTTACAGCTAACCGCTACAATGTAAACTATGACATCTACACTAGCTGTGTTTATATCTCAATGATTTCTACACTAGATGTAATTATATCTCAATGACATCTACACTAGAAGTACTTATATCTCAATGATATCTACACTAGAAGTATTTATACCTCAATGAGGTCTACAGAGTTCTACAGTACACACCTGTATCTCAGAGTTGACTTTCAGTAGAGAGAACATTGACTGCATGTCGATAACAGACTGACGGATCTCTCTGTAGACAGAGCCTAGAAAGTTGAGAGGGACAGAGAGCTGGAACACCAGACCATTCACCATCACCAGACTACCAACAGTCATCGTACCTGCAAATAAATAAGCCAGTTTTTTAGAGCACTCACTGCAAGAAAGAAATGCAATCAAGTGACATTTAAAAACACAAACAGTTATTGAAACGTGTCTATCACTAAACTTTTGTAGCACAACAGCCCAAATAATATAACAAATTATTTATTATTACCTGCCATGATGTCACCAGCTGCTAAATACATAATAGCTCCAAGTCCTCCAGCTAAAATAGCCTGTTGTCCAAAGCTTAGAAGGGCTAAGGATTGGGTGGTTTTTAGAGATGCTTTTTCAAATTTCTACAACAACAAAAATTATAATTTGCTGTTATAATATTGTGTGCAAATATGATACAACTCCAATATTACACTTGTAACTACTAAGCCCTTAGCATTCACATTCATTCAGTTCAGACATGTAAGGTGCATGGCAATACATTGCTGTTAGATTCAGTCAGCTTTATAACCTCCAAGAAAGAGGAAGGGTATATCCAGCTGGAGTTTCACTAGAACCAATTACAGTTGTAACCTAATTTTACAAAATATATATTCCGGGTCAAAAGAGTTTAGAGGAAACAATTCTGTGTTTAAACGACTGAATGATTGTGTATTCCTGCCACAAGAACTTGAACTGTGTTCAATTGTTACGACTAAAAGGAAGACAACACTACACTACACAGAGAAAGAGGAAGTAATTTCCACCTTGAGCAGTTCATCGTATCTCTCAGCCTCGTACAGTTCATTGTTGAAGTACTTCACTGTCTCATAGTTGATTAAACTGTCTATGGCCCTGTTACCTGCGGACTGATCTGCCTGGTTCATCTGTACTCTAAACTTAGTCCTGGTCAGTGATAGCAGGTGAAACTGTTAGCAAAACTTCCAGGTACCACAGGTATATGTTTTGTTGTCATTGGTGTGAACCAAAACAGCATTTTGTAACGTGTAATGGAGATGAATTTTATGGTCGCAAAGTCAAACAATGAATCTGTTTCGGTTTATAGCGTGAGATTCCAACCAGATGTAATAGACTAAGTTCTATAGCACAAGCCCTACCAGATGTAATAGACTAAGTTCTATAGCACAAGCCCTACCAGATGTAATAGACCAAGTTCTATAGCACAAGCCCTACCAGATGTGATAGACTAAGTTCTATAGCACAAGCACTACCAGATGTAATAGACTAAGGCTATACTCACCTCCATTGTGTGGTAAGTATAGTGAAGAGTGCATAAGCGCCGAGGAATCCTAAAGTAACACCGACATATTTACCTCCACAGTTGTACCACTGTAAGTAAAGGGTGGATAGTAACAGGGGTGGATAGTAACAGGGGTGGATATAAATAGGGGTGGATAGTAACTTGTGTGACAACAAAATTTCTATATTTGAAATAATAAACTCTCTCGACGATAAGATGTTGCAAAACTGATTTCAAAGAAAAACCTCATAAATACAAACTCCTAAATAAAACAACTAGAAGTTGTAAAAGTGGACTCACCATAGCAGTACTGACCATAGCCACTTCTACAGCTGTCGGTATAACATTAAATGTTAGCGCACTTAACATAAAGTTTATACCCCTGTAATGTAACCGATTTCTATCACGTCCATGTTACCATGAACAGACATTCAACATACAAATATTGATCAGAATAACGGATTTCTGACGAATTACATAGTTTGAGCCAAAATATAATAAGCATTTCAGGATATCTTTTTGTCATTTCATAAATAAATCATTCAATGACTTTACCAAAAAATGAAAATCCACAGAAGTTTTGTGATAAACAGTTAACAATACCTTCATAGATTGAAATAGTTGCACATCGTCTGGAAATACCAGATAGTTCAAAATTACATAATATTAAGCCAACAGTGGACAGGCATTTCAAAAAAAATTTCCCATTTCTTTAGAGAGTATCTAAAACAGTTCACTTGTAAGATGATGTTTTTGAGACTGAAGAAAAGAAATGATGCACACACAATAGTGACAAAAATGGTTGTATAACACAATTTAGTAACAGTACTTACCTAGTACCTCTGTCAATGGCCTTTGACAAAGCACCGGTTTGACGTGACAGGTGAAAGTTAAGGTCTAAATTATGTAGATGAAGAAAGAGGTTTTTACCTACGCTACGTACAGAGTTTTGGGCAACCCTAGCGAATACATAGTTCCGTAACTCACTGAGCAGACTAGCTCCACCTTTAGCTAGGGCATCTACAAGTAGTAGCTGCATCTAGTAGTGAGCCTTGGCAGCAACCAGGTGAGTGATAGCGGCCCAAACCGATCAGCTGACCAAAATAATTTTTTAATAAAAATAAAACGATGTTTTTCAAGTAAGCCAGTTTAGTTGAACGCAGCAGCCAAACATTAAGTCAATCTAAAAACTTATTGATTCGGCTCGGAAAAATTTAGCAGAAACCAATAAGATTGTGTAAAGAGTCACTTACAACCAACGACAAGAGCTGTCCCAACTGTCATAATTGTTTGCTGTGGGGTATCAAAACCTCCAACATTCAGCCAATCAACGAGTTCTTTGAATATAAAGGGCACGCACACATTTACTACCTACAAATGTACGCACAGCAAATAATGATAACAGGATATGAAGTCGTTCACAGGCATTTTAAATGTCATCAACTATACCTTGGCAGAAATTAGTAGGGCCAGTGCCAGAATAACCCTCCTTTTAATCCACGGTTTATCCTGGGGCCATATAAATTTGAGCATATTACGCAATATTTCTCTGGTATTGACATGTTTGCCAAACTCTGTAGCAGTGTTGGAGGCACCACCACCAACACCTGGATGGAAGCAGTTTCTCTTTCCAATCACAATGATGTCAGTCTAGAGATACAACATTGAGCGCCGTTACAGATATTAGACTGCACATTCATTTTAGTGCATTGCTGTATCGCCAAGAGAATGTACCAACCTTTCTAAACGTTGGCCGAGATGTGGGTGTAGAGCGTCTACCAAGCGCTCCAACATTGCGTAAAGATGACGTCGTGAAGCGCCTGAATGTACTTGCATTGTAGTTCCTACATGGCCGCAGAAAATTCTACATCAAATTGCGTAGAAGTTGCACGATGATAAATTTAGACGTAGACACAGGAATGTTGACAGGAATGAATGAGTACAAATCTGGAATTAATTACAACTATGCAATAGAAAAAAATATTTCATGTTGCGAACCAAAAGTACCATTCCTAGAAAGTAACTTTTAGAATACCGTTTCAGCACTTGTTCTAATAATCTAGGCATTTCCCATTATTAAAGAAGATGTAAATGACGTTTTTTCATATTGGCAGGAATAAATATCGAAATTTTTGAAGACAAACAATGAGATATTTTCCGTTGCTCCACAATAATGAACATTCATTCCAGGCTTGCGTCTGAAATCTTGGATTACAACTGTGGGTGGTTTTTCATTTTGTCTATTTCTTGAAGAGGCTCTTCTGAATTACTAAGTAAAAAACAAAACATTCACAATCGTTGGGTCTTTCTTTCTGCGACTTAAAAGCAATTCAAGCCCAAAGGCTTTATTTTTCTCAGTGACTCCAGATCTCCCCTTTATTATTATTTATTATGTTCCTTATAAAATACAGAGCCTTAATCTGCACCAGTTCCAGGTCACATATACAACAATAATAATCATTATTTATTGTCAATCAATTATTATTATTATCATTGATTGATTATTCATAATAATTAATTAATAATAATAAATGTATAAATAATAATAAATAAATAATAACAATTTAATAATTTTAAATTAAATAATAATTATTATTATTCAATTTATTATTATTAAATAGTTAGCAATTGTTGATTAACAAATATTATTATTTATTGGTAGGTTTACTTTATTTATTACTATTATTATTCGTGGTTTATTGTTAATATTATTTATTAATAATTAATTTATTTCACAATAATATAATATTATTAAAATTTATTATTATTATTATTTATTTATTATAATCAATTATTATTATATAATTATAATAATACTAATAATAATAATATAATAATAATAATAAATTAATAAATAATAATCATTATTATTATTTATTAATTATATGTGTTGACCATACGATAATAATAACGTTAATGGAAAAAAGATCTGGTGATACTAAATACTTACACAAGAAACTCTAGACAAATTTGGTGAGAGTCCTGCATATAATAATGTAGTTGGTAACATGATAATAATAATAATAATCGCTAAGGAAAATGTAACCTTTCCATGCCCACCATCAGCGTTCACCTTTGTATGACCTTTTACTGTCAAGACTGAGATTCTCTATAAAACGCGAAATATATCAACATTTCAATGCGCTCGGGCCAATCTTTAAAGGTAACTGGACTGATTGTCTAAAACCTGGATGTCGACAACCTGGATGTCGACAAAGTTAGATTGCATGGCGACAATTTCAGACGGATTGTCGCCTAGACTCGATGTCGACAATACATAAAAATACATAAACCAGTGATGAGTGAGTGAGTAGTTACACACACCTTTATTTATTAGTATCAAATAAGTAATAATTGTAAAAAGAAATTATTATATACTTACTACTTATTGTTCTTCATTAATTATTTAATTGTCAGAACCATAAACCAAGCTACATGTATTGTAATATGATATGTAACGTTTGAGTTGTCTGCACTACCAAAAGAGGATAACTACTAATTCTCATTTTCTTTCATCGCTTGTTATGAGTGTGGCCAAATGTATTTATAATGGAATGAATTCTTTTATTTACATAAAGTATTTACATAAAATGTAACAAAACAGACCTCTATTAGCAGGCAAGGATGAAATGATGTTTATATACCATTGAAATATAAGGCTATTACAATGTAATATAATGATATGTATTATTTATAATATTATCGCCAGTTGAGAGATTTATAAGAAAAAATATTATAATGGCTTTGTTTTGCAAAGGCTCATGATGTATGTAGTGAGGTGTGTACAATGTCAAAATATATCTAATGTTCAGTCTACTAAATTTGCATATATATATAACATCATGGATTCCCAGTTGTTAATGATGGGCTCGATTGTTGATCGCAGTACTTGATAATCTGGAGAGTAGTAGGTAGATAGATATAGTGTTCAAATGTATTTTCTATAATATAAATTATAACATACGTACGGCAAGTAGAGCGGTTATCATTATTTCAAAAAAACAGTGAACAATTTATTGGATGGATTGGATATATTAAAAAAGAAATAGATAGTCTCTCGCTTTGCTCACATGAGACACTGCTGCAGGTTGTGAGTTGTCCTCTACTGGAGAGAATAGCAACCATAAATTGTCGACGGCAGGATAATCATTGTCGCCCAGCAGACGAGTAACCATCAACCAGCGCTTTGTCGACATCCAGGTCAGTTATTCGACCATCGGGTCATAGTTGTCGCCAACCGAACTTATTTTGTCGCCGGCCGAGCCAACTTTGTCGACATCCAGGTTGTCGACATCCAAGTTTTCGACAATCAGTCCAGTATTCTCTTTAAACCAGCTAAAATAAGGAATTGTCTTCTCACTTTTAGTGTATTTTAGTGTAGGGCACAACTCCACATTAATACTAACGATTAACAGTGCGTTGTTGAAATACCTATTAATTTTATTTTGCCTTGTTGATTCTTATTCTGAGTGAGCAATGAGCTAGAAATCCAAAACTTGATGCTGTACCAAATATTTATCAGATATTACTGATCACAAAACACTGGTGTATGTTTTAATAATTTTGATCAGGAAAAGTATTTCAGAAATACTAAACAACAAAGATAAAACCTTTTAGATCATAAAAGGGCAGGAGTGAAATTGGCTAGGGGTTTCTTTCAGCTACTTAATTTGCTAAACCAGCTATGAAACTAATTGGATTTGTCTAGGATACAAAAAAGGCTGTAAAACAACATTGCTGTATTTAAATGCATGCTTGACTATAAAGAAAAATTACACTTAATAAAATATTGCCATGATAAAAAAACTGATATACTCAGTGCATACTGAGATTCAAATAAATATATACAGGAAATACAATAAATAGCAACAGAGAGTGATAATAAAATAAAAAACAATAAGTGATCGCAAGCATTTACATTGGAACCAGTTAATTGGCTGCGTGACATAGACGTTCATTCAAGACATACATATCATATTGCCAGCTAAAGCAAAGCGATTTTAAAATATTACGTATTTTGATTTTTCAAAATTTAAAATCAAAAAATGCTAAAAACAGCTAGAGGTTGGGTTGGGTGATGGGTACATGCTGATGGATACAATAATTAAAATTTGATTTACACAAAACTGAAGACGACATTACCAATACAGTTGATATTGCATGTTCGAAGACTTAGCGATGCATTGTGGGGTTGAAATTAGCTGTTTATGAGGAGAGTGACATTTATTCATCCTTGACATGAGATAGACTGGCATCCTCTAATGTGATGTACCGAGAGGCGACGTATGCAGCGAAGATGCTAACTATAACTAGTAAGATAAAGGCTATGTAGAATGTCTCCTCATCAAAGACTGAGTCAAAGCTAGGCACCTTGCTGAAAGCATAATGATAGCACAAATGAAGAGCAGTGAAGTCATTATGTTATCGACTGCTAACTTGTTACACAATCAAAAAATATTTGCAGGCAACATCAGACCTAACAGAAATTTTAAATTCCATGGGTTTTCCAAGAAAAACTTCAATTTCTGTTTTGACTTGTTCTTTAAAGATGTAACCCGTAAGTGGGAACAAATATCAAAGGTAACACTTAGGAAGAATTATTTCACGAACAATACCCTCAGCATAATAGAAAAAAAATAGTTTAAAAATCCAAATCAAGCACTTAGTGCACAAAACAAATTTCCTGAAGAGCAGCGTAACCAAAAACTTGTAACAAAATAGTAAAAACATCAACTTGTAGAATATACATGTCATATCGTGACGTACCTATACAGGTGTTCCGTTAGCTTGTAAGCAGGTAAGTCCTCTATTTTCTTCCCCATACCAACAATTAGTAGGTAGCCAGACTTCTTTGCTAGTTTGTTAAAAACAACAAATATGGTTTACATTTAACAATCCAAGATCAAAAACAAATACCTAATTAGAAGTATTTTTCATTTTCCATATCTGCATATAGCGAAAGAATTAACATCAACAAATAACGTATTCTCATCAAGTTCAAACCATTTGAGAAATAACATAGATATTTGGCATCGAAGCTTAACCGACATTTCGGCTCAACGGGAAATATCAATTTAGCAAATATCACTAGCAAACTCTGAGAGAGTAAAAACAATTTGGAGTTACGTTTTCGGGGTCTTTGTATTGAGAATTATTGTGACTGGTGATGGAATAAGCAGTATAGCATTGAGAACCAAAACACATGTGGAATGTGGAACAGACTCGAAGGCATTATTTCGCAGTTTATTGAAACTAAAAATACCCATAAACGATGTCTACGTACCACAAACAATTTTGAATTCATCAATGTATGGACATATAGGAGCATATCTCTGTCATGGAATCTAAGGATAAGGTTCTCCTGGTTCCAAGTGTACTTTTAGTTGGCACCAGTTACCATGAGAACCTGTGAGGTACCTTATCATTAGACTCCATGACAGAGATCTGCTCCTATCTTACTACTGACAAGTGAAATAATGAGATAGGAGTTGGTTGAGAGAAAGAAAAGGGAGGGGGGAGGACTGGAAAACATTTCGGCATGTGATAATAACCTTAATTTCTTTATCATCAGGCTCACATGAGGTAATTTTCTTCTGTAAATCTTACTTTTTTCATTAGCAAGCTACCATTAGAATTAAACAGTGCCACCGGATACAACCTCTAAAAGCTGGCAAGATAAATTTGCGGAGGTTTACTGGCTTTTATACGAAATAGTAATTATTATATGCACTGGAAACTATAATTTGCAAGAAAAATAAATGAACACTTCAGCAGGGCATAAAATGGGAAAAATATGTATGACCAGTAGAGCTCTTGTTAGATATGGGTGCAAAATAGAGTGGTTCCTCGGTTGATTGCACTATCGATATTCTATGTGGAGTCATAGTAGTAATAGTAACTCTGCTTTTCGCAAAAGTAAGAGGTTCAAGGGTGAAAACAGGTATACGTATTGCTTACAAGCTCATTGCTGGTGAGACTCGCCTTTAGGGTTGATCCCCAGATGCAGCAAAATAATAAACAAAAAGCAATGCAAACAATTGAGTCATTTGAAAAATTTTGCTTCTTACTCTCAAACAAACTGTTCTCCATTGAAACCCACTCAAGGAGATTGCCATTGATTCCGTATGAGAGTTAGCGTAAGAATAATACACTGCTAAAAAACTACCATTTAAAATTTGGCAGAAAAATTACATACAGTAGCTACAGTAAATCGTCATATAGATAAATCTCATAATGATGTTATTGCTTTTTTTAGAAATAATTAAAAATTAGAAAAAAAGCAGCAGCCACCAGATCAGGAAGGTGAGCAATAAGCAAATAATAAAAATAGTTGCTAATCAACAAGTTTTCAAATATTTTCATGATTGGGGTACAAATAAAACATCCAGTATCCCATCCCATTATTAATAATAATCGTGATTACAACAATTAAACAACAATAATAATCAATTATTATTATTATAAAAATTATTATTATTTTTATCATGTATTATTATTATCAATCATCATTATTATCATCTGATAATAATAAAATGTGTATCAACCATTATTATTATTCATGATAATAATAATAAATGATAAGAAGTGTAGTGCTTGGAGTTGTGTTCTTATGTTTTAATTAGAAGCCATGGATGAGCAGACATGCATTAGTGAACATGCATACGTGACTTGCTGGGTAATAGTTAGCAGAAGAGTCAATGAACTTATGCTTTTACAAAGTGCACTCTGATAATCATTGTAATGTTTGTTACTGTTTGAGTTTGTGGTTATATTATTTTATTTCACCGGAATGTTTGTTAACTACATTCAAATACATGTTTTGTATATCTGAGAGAATACTACAAGAAGAATAAAAATAATCATCATCCTTAGTTAGCAGTTAGTTAGGTTATTTAGATAGATCATGATGGTGATGATGTATGCGTTTTTATTTATTTATTTTTTATTCATTAACTTTATTTAATGTGGTTAAATTATCATGTCATACATATGTCATGTTTTCCATAAGATACCACGATCAAAAAAAGAATAACCAGACAAAAAATGAAGGAAAAATTTTACAATAAAATTCAAATAAAGGAAGGAAATGGTGACAACAATGGTATAATGTCGTTATATATACAGAATATATGTACAAAAATTTTTAACAGTTGTATAGAACAATATTTACAGAAAGGATATATACATTGCAGTTAATAGGCCAGATCACTTGAAGAATGAAATGAGACTAGAAACTTGTGGTGAAAGAGAGTTTTAGAAAGAGCATTGCATTGTTGGTAAGATATGAGCAGGTCAAAATAGGGTATTAGTAATTCAATCTTCGTGTTGAAGTAGAAAGGATTTAGAGGCTTTTTTAAAAAGCTTGAGAGTTTTTGATGTTGTAACAGTCTTAAGTAGAGGATTAAAGGAGTGGATTACAAAGTTAGGTAGCGTAGTGTGAGAGAATGAGCTGGGTATCTTGTGATTGTCACGGGTGGTATGTTCAGAAGTAGACACGCTTGAGGGTTCGAAAATGGTATTGAAATATGAAGGACAGAGATGGTGAAGTACTTGATAAGATAGCGGCAGAGTAGGTGGCTGGCTGAGGAAGGAGAACTTGGGAATATTTTTGAACAAGGGAAGTTGGAGTACGAGGAGGAAGAAATAGTGCATATTTTAATGCTTTCTTTTGAAGTGCCTTTAGGGGCTTGATCGTTTTTTGGGGGGACAGCGGGTTGTAGGTGTTGATACCATAGTTTAGGTGGCTATGTATAAAGTGGTTGTAGAATTTAAGTGCCAGTGTTTTAGTTAATAAGTGTGGTGTTGCCAGGAGAAGTCTTGTGTTTTGGTTCACTTTTTTCATTACAGAAAGTACGTGGTCGTCTAATGTTAAGCGGTCATTAATAGTGAATCCTAGGAAAGTTGTCTTGTTAACTTGTGAAAGCGGTGTGCTGTCGATATTTAGGTGGATAGATTTGTTTGCAGTTTTACTAACAATGAAGTGTGATTTGTCGATATTCACGTCCATACCATTTTGTTTGCACCAGGAGACGATGTTATTAATATCTTGCTGAGTGTTTGAAATTAGATAAAGTAGATAAATTGGAACCGTAGAAGATGGTGTCATCAGCATAAGCATGAGATTTTAGAAACCGAGTGGATGATAATAGATCGTTAATGAATATTGAGAACAGAGTTGGGGAGAGGACAGACCCTTGAGGAACGCCGGCATTGATCTTTTTGCTGCTTGAAAGTGAGCCATTAACTTTAACTTGTTGTGTACGATTATGTAGAAAATCTGCCAGAAGTTGTATAGCTAAACCACTGATACCTAGGCGTACAAGCTTTTGGTGTAGCAGTGTGTGGGGAATCGAGTCAAAGGCTTTGCGAAAGTCAATGAAGAGGAGAATCTGCGCTTGCTTCTAACCAGTGTTTAGCCAATCAGAGTATAATTTGTATATTGCTGTTGTGCAGGAGTGGTTTGATTTAAAGCCTGATTGGTTCGGGCTGAGAAGGTTAAATTTTGTAAGGTGTTGGTTAAGGTAACCAAGGGTATTTTTTTCGAATACTTTGGAGAGAAGAGGTAAAATTGAAATAGGTCGATAGTTGTTGGGTTGTTCATTGCACCTTTTTTGTGGATAGGTTAAAGTTTCGGTTGCAGGTTGTAAAAGAAAGTCGATGGCTGTGAGTTACTCATTGATTTTGTCATTGTCTTACGTAATTTTTGACAGAAGTGTTTTATTTGTTTGGGGATCAAGGTCAATTTTAGATTGTATGATGATGTATGTATGATGATGCGTGTGATCATCATCATGATCATCATTGAACTTGTTGTTAAATTAATGACAACAACAACTTGAACAATGTAATTTTTTAATCAATTAATCTATGACTAATCATCTTAATTAATTATATTATTTATTACATTGACATCACCATCATTTAATGATAATATAGCTAGTAAATACACCTCAATCGGACAAAATAATAACACACCACTACTCATTATTAGTTTATTTATTACTACTGTTATTATCATATCTCTCTCTACTACTATTTACTATTATAACTATGATTTCATTATTTTGCATTTTTTTTGTATTTATTAGTATTATTATAATTAATAATAATTATCATTTTTTATTATAATTATAATATTCTATAATAATTATTATTATTGACTGATCAATAATAAATATATATTATTCATATATTAAATTATTATTATATAATTATATACATATGATATTATTAATTATTATAATAAATAATAATAATAATAATTAATAATCTAATTTTAGTTTAGTAGTGTTTGTAATTATTTACTATTATTAATTAATTAATTGCTGTTGTTAGTGTTTTTATTATAAATATTAATAATTGTTGTTGTTATTTCATTTTTTATAATAATAATAATATTTAATAAATAATAATAATATAATAAATAATAATAATTATTTATTATTATTAGGGGGGTGATCATTATTAGTATTAATTAGCAACGATACATCATTGACAGATTCGATTCATAATTTAGTTATTTATTTATTTATTGCCAATGAAATGAAATAATCAAGGGAGTATTACTCAAAAATGGTATTAATAATAAATAAGTAAATTAATTTAATACAAATAAATGTTTTCATAACCCTAGGTCTAGCTTAGTTGACATTTTCTAATTCATCTTTGGGTCAAGCTCTATGTTCCGACGTGCCTAAGTTCCGACGGGTCTATGTTCCGACAGTTTCGGCTCTATGTTCCGTGACCAAAAAGTTAATAAAAAGAACCTACTATAGAGCAACAACATGCCTCAACATACTTATATGATCGTTGCTTGCATATAGAGGTCCTATAAGGAATACCGTATCGAATTTTTGATATGCCGAAAATTACCTGTTATTGTTGTTTCCAGTTGTTATGCACTCTACTATGACATTTTTTTATCATTTTAAAACAACGTACGTTAAGTGATAAATTTTTCTGTGTTACTTTTTAACCCTGGGTTTTATCACTTTTGTCATACCCAAGCTTATAACTAAACACAAGCATTGGCAATAATAGTAGTAGTAGCTGGTAATAAGTAGTGGTAATTATGATAATTATTATTATGATTATTATTATTATTATTGTTGTTGTTATTATTGTTATTATTGTTATTATGGCGATTATGGCGATTATGGCGATTATGGCGATTATCGCGATTATTATTATTGAATCTATTTATATAAATAATATTTATTATATTATAATAATCATTATCATTTTTTATTATTTAAGTTATTATTATTAGTTACTAATAAATAGTAGCAATAATAGTTAGTTAATATTAATGATTGTTATAATATTACTATTAATTGAATTGTTGTAGTAAGAATAATATTATTTATTTAATAATTATAATATATATAATAATTGTTGTTGTTGTAGTGTTGTTGTATGGCTACTCTCTCACTGTTTGTGTTATCCTGTTACTACCTCCTTGCTCTTTGTCCACTTTCTCTTTTTTACTTTCTCACTCTTGCTATCCTGCCTTTGCTTCAATCCTCTTGCTTTCAATCCAGGATTTTCTTGACCTTCTTCAATCTCTTATCCGTTTCTTTAATAATAATGGGCCACACCACTTCTCTTCTGAATCTGAGATGTCGCTGCTGTTGTCCGTCCCGTCTCTCCTAGCCCTATTTAAATTCTTCCTTAAGCCCTGTCTCACTTCTTCCTTAGGCCCTGCCTAACTTACTTTCCTTGGATCTGTTGTTCCCCTCAGCATGGTGCGAGTAGATGATAGTCCTTTGCTTCGAAAGCAAACTCCATCCGAGTGTCTCTTCTCTCTCTTCTCCTGCCCTCTATCTCTTTGTCAGTGGCGGCAGCTCTCCCTCGCACTCACACCTCACTTTTTCTATCGTTTTCCAAACCACTGTTTCTTTCATTATACATGACTCCAGCTCTTTATTTGTATTCCCTGTCATTGTTTTCTAATTGATGCTTTAACTTTTCAGTATATCGCTTCCTGATCTATTCCATCTCTTCTCGCATTTTTTTTACATTTTTCCTTCTCATCTCTTCCTCTCGTTTATCTCTCCTCTGCCTTGCCTCTGACACCCTTTCTTCTTTAACTCACTTCTTTTCACTCCTAATCTTCTCTAACATTTCTCCCTGTTTTTCTTCCTTCTGTCTAGCTCTTCTCTGCCCGGCCTCTGACACTCTCTTCTCTATCTCTTTCCTCTTCGCACCTATCCTCTCTAGCATTTCTCCTTCTTACCTTTCAGAATCTTAGATACCGCCATTGCCGATTCATATTTATTGCACATCATTTTGACTTTCTCGAAGTCCATATACTTATCAAGAAGGATCTCATTTCTCAGTTTATTTTTGGCCATTCCTTTAATTACAACCTGAGTAATTATTTCATTTGTCCGTCCTCCAAGTCTACATGTCGTTCCTACCCTGTCTATATTATATACTATGACTAATAGCCATTTCCGGTTGGATGTAGAAAGTTCAAAGAGAATTAACTCTCAATGTTACAACCCCATTTGGATAGTCTTGCCTCATTTTTCTTTGTTGCTTTGTTGTCTTGCTTTCCAATGACATTCTCACAAGGCTTGGGCCTAACAACGCTATCTCAAGTCGTTTATTGAAATGTTTCCATCCTTCCAATTCAGCACCTGTTCTAAAGTGAGGGTTGGTGTCCGTACTGACTTTCCAAATTTACTCTCCATGTTCTTACGAGTGTAATTAATTAATTACAATATCTTTAACCATTCTAACAATTTTTCGCTGAATTAATAAATAACATGCACTATCTTCTTAACTCACCATGTAGTGTATGGCTACTTACTGTTTGTGTCTTTCTGTTACCTCCTTGCTCTTTGTCCACTTTTACCTCCTCACTGTAGCTATCCGTCTTTGCTTTAACCCCCTCGCTTTCTATTCAGGATGTCCTTGACCTTCTTTGATCTCTCGCCCATTTCGTCATCAGGCCGCACTGCAATAACAATTACAATTGAAATAATTAATAATAGTATTTATTTGGTTTATTAAACTTTCTACGCTAAAATGAATAATAATAAGGGATTTATGTTTTGAGTACAAAACGCCAACCCTCATTAATTCAATGTAGTAATCATATTATGAGCAAAATCTTTGATTTATATTTTTCCCTGTTGCTTTTATAAAAATTCTTCCTTTTAAGAGTTGTCACAAAAAACACAAATAGTAATTTTCATATATTTGATTTGATAATACAAATTGATTTAACAGAAGTTGCCCCTCTCTGCCGATAAAATAGTATCAAGTAAATTTCCTCCTGTTTGTCTAATGATATATATCAACCTGATACTCAAACACATAAGTTCAGCCCAGAGCTAGCAACTGGCCAGTCTACTAAATAAATTAATAGAAACACAGATAAGCAAATGATTCTAAAACTCTGTAGTAAATGAAACCGATCAACATGTAATCAAAAAGAAACTCACTACCTAACCTTTCTATCCCCAACATTCATGGGATGGTAAAAGGGTAGTGAATGAAGCGAGAGTGGGCAAATATATACCATACGACTTATACAAATGGAGCTAACAGTAAGCTGTTGTTGTAGATACACTGTCAAAAGTGCCAAGCCCTGCTTACTCACCCTGTGCTTACCCACACCGATACAGGACCGTGTACATTATTACTTGCATGGATGGAGCTAGGACTTGATGAGTCGGTCATAAAACTTAGTACGTTAAATGTAAACCTCAGATTTTATACACATAAATAATGATATCATCATCATGTATTACTTTTTTCACAATGACCCCGACTGTAAAATTGTGATCATTATAGTAAATAGTGTGCTTTGTTCCTATAGTTAATAAATCTATTTTTTTAGTGACATGAGCAGAAACCATTACTGAATAAGATAATTGTACTGATAAGTGGAATAATTGGCTACATAAAATGTATATAATTAACAATTGAAACAATAAGTAATTATTTTTGCAAACCAACAGAAGCAGTTTGTTTCGAAACTTGCATTTCATCATATCCTATGAATTTTGCTTGCTGGTGAGTTTGGACAAACAAAAGATGCAGATGAACAGAGTTTAATAGTTACGACTCTTGAGCAGGCAAAATGATAATGGGCTGATGAGCTGGAATATGTGGTTTGCGCCGACCAACACACAAAGCATTTGATATTGGCTTTTTAGCTATTTATCTTATTAACTTTTTGTGATTTTTGTCCACCTACATTATTGAATAAAATATTAAATTTGCAATTATTTTCGGTTTGAGAACAAATGTCTAACTTAAACCCTTGCCATACACCAAATTTGTTCAATAGAATGTTTTTTCAGCAGTATTTATTTCTCTATGTTGCGGTTTAGACGTCTATTCAAGTGGAAAATCCACATATATATACACAAACAGGCATTTTTTAACGTTTAAAATATATAGGTTATTTATCAATTTCCATTAATCTATAACAACTTCAAGTCAGACGCATAAAACACAAAAGGTGTTGCCAATGCCAATGATAGATTTTACAAAGACTGCGCAATAATTTGTATTTTGATGTTATGTTGTAGATGATGGCAGAATGGACGTAAGACAAACAGACTGACCTCTAGAAATCTTCTATAGTGTCCAGAAAGCAACAAGTTTTCCTATTCAGCTCACAAGACATTGACCTAGTCCATATTCGTTAAACGAGAAACAAGAATGTGTCGGTGATAGTCACAGTCAAGTTAAGTGGGCTATAGTTTAAGAAAGCCAGCTAGTGCTAGGTGAGCATGTAACAACAAAAAATGAAAACAAGAGGTCAGCTAATGTTCAGGACAGCGTTTCGAATAAACAATGAAGGTTGCCAAACCATGAACATAACTGTGCATGTGTGTGGCTGTTGTTGGATTCAAAATATTTTCAAAATTGTCAGATGCTATGAACTATTTTATGTCTGTTCGAAAATTTGTCGAGTCGTTACAAAAGAATTGCTTTTAAATGCTGCTGTTATGTATCTGTAGATGGCTGAATTCAAATAGTAGAATATTATTCAATTGATGAACAAATGGCAAGCTGAGCTGATCTGATGTAAGGCACCGGGAATCCTCGTAAATGTGATGAAAAACACCAGGCTAAGAATAGAAGAATGGTGCATCAAACACGGCAAAAAACTATAAAGACTATAATAACCTGTGATTTTTATCTGCTTCAATAAACAGAATAGACAAAGTCAAATCATAATACATGTGTTTAATATCCCTGGTGGTGTAAGGCATGGGAACCGGTTTTGTTGGAATTTAAAACAATTAATGATTAATACCTGTGTGAGTTACACTAAAATATACTTTTTGTGGTTCAAATTTTGTACCTGGTTTGACTTGAATATTTTTTTTGTACGAATAATTGACTGCTATATGTTATATATAATATCTGTTCTTTGTATATTACATGCATATTATATCGCTACGTTGTATGTTATAGCATACAACCACATAACTATCTGTATTATAATATATAACATACAACCACAGATAATATGTTATATGTGATTACTCAAAGTGTCACTTTTGTCCGAGTAGCGTCAATGTATTATTTGATACGACGTCGATCCATTTTTGTATCGTAATTTAGTGTGACATTAGCGCATCTCTCCTTGTCTTTATCATCAGAAGATTTAAATACAAAAAATATCCCATACCTTTGCTCTCTTTCCACTGAAAATTTCTTACACTATGAAAGTCCAAGCACATGCTAACAGAAACAGTGCACTGATATATATTAAATGCAGCAGAACATACCCTTGATGAACATCATCTACAACATAAGAAGTAACAGTACTGTCAGTGAGAGTTTTTATGTAACATCAGTTAGAGCAGACAACTCATTTCATGAGCAGGGGTGCTCATCAGCTACAGCAGCAAGTCTCAGAACTATGTTCTCCTTTTGCTATTTCTCGGATGGCAGCTAATGCAAGCAATCCCAATGAGCATTTCATGTGTTGTTAGAAATGCCAACTGGTGTTACATCATATCACAAACAGAAAGCTGTTAGACATGTTTCAACACAAAGTAGCATAATTTAATTTCTATGGTCTTGGCTAATTCTTTTCGTTTTGGTTTATTCTATAAATCTATTGATGAGATGAAACTTTTGAATCATTTCTACAGCAATCACCACATGCATATACATACTTATGTGTCTAGCAGCTAAATGTAACAGATCAATTTCAAGTTTTGAAGGTTAATTATAATAACACTTGGTGATTAGATTTATGCAGCCTGTTGCTACAAGTAATATATTTTGCTGTACAAAGAATATTGTTCATTTTAATATTGCTGCCCACCAATAGTTGTAACACTAGTACTGGAACTGCTCTACTCTATAACCATTTGTTATCAATAGCTAAATTGAAATTGACGTTCAGACTATTCAGCTTGAACAAATATACATATAGTTGTGGCATTGTGTAATTGCTAGACGAAATTTTGTGAGGCTGAATGGTGTGCTATCAGTACTAGTGAAGCACTGAGGGGGCACAGGCTACTACACAAGTAAACAGAAACCTCAGGTTGCTATGTCTCAAACTTGGGAGCTAAAGCTTCAGTTCACTATAAAAGCCATTATATTCAACATCTGAGTCTCATCCTGAATTAATATGGAACCACTCTGATGTTTCTAGCAGTCACTTTGCTTCTGACAGAGTCTTTCAATAACTGCGTCCTCCCACAGAGTCTCTGCTGACTCTATTTGTTCCAACACTACACTATCAAACTAACCACAGTCAACAATGGTTACCAGCTAGACAAACAACTGGATATTTTGCAGTCTTATAACTTGAATGATAAGGCCATTACAAGTCACACTTTAGGTTTGTGTCACACCCAAACCTGCAATATAATGAGGCAGGGAGGGATTTTATTTTTATTACACCATAAAAAATTGATTCGGGAGGTTACATTTTGGAGTTTACTTTTTTGTTTACCATAACATTGGCGAGCGCCAACAAAATTTTTGATTCAATCATAATTCAAAATATAATGATCAATATTGAAAGTAAAAAAATTAGCTATATTTTTTTACAAAGCTCTCACAATGATGAAACTAGTTCACAATATTTCACCAAGTTGTATGTAAGTCGAACCTAGGAAGGTTAGAATGGAAAGTCACTCAAGAGTTTTTAACTTATTGGTAAAATACTATGGAATATGCTGAGTTATTTAAAATACTTAGTTTAAAGTTGGAGTGAGAAATTCTGAAGCACTTCAAGTTATTTGTCACAGATATAAATAGCATGAGGAAGATAAAGTTTTACGGTTTATTTTTATGATTGCTTACAAACTGGTGCAGGAGAGAGGAATTTGTGTTTATAGGGAGTTTTTAAATCCCACGAGAGACACAAACCTAAAGTGTGACTTGTGTTGATCTAAAATGGCACAAAAATACATAAAAGTTCACTATGTCATTTCTCTGGTGAAACTTAAACAAAGCTGTTTTTTTTTCCTTTGGTACCATTCTTTCTGCTTTCTCCATGGTTCTTGGAGAATTATATCCTTTTTTTGGTATTCTGGTATTATCTCCAGATCCAAAGGGTGAATACGTTTTCTGGTTTCAGTTTGTGCCGGTTTAAACTTGGTAGGAGCTGTCTGTGAAAATTCAGATTTTATTCAAATTTGTGAGACAAGATCCAAGTTTAAAATTAATTTTAAAAACCTTGAAGGTGAGAAGACAACTCACATTTTGTAGAATCCACCGATTATGGGTCACCTTTACAGGAGAGGGACGTGAAGCCTGTTTGGTTTAGGGAAGAAATCACAAACTTGCTAGACAGGTAAAGAGGGTTTTTGGGAAGAAGCTGTGAGTGTGGAGGGTGCCAAAGTGTAGAATTTCTCATAGTAATCACCTTGTAGGGGTTGATATATCCACTACTGGAGCTGGGGAGCATCTGTAGGTGGGCGTATCTCTTGGGTAATAGTGGGTCGGAGTGTCTAGTCATAGGATGAGGGCGAGACCTTGTGAAGTTGTGTGAATTTTTCCGCAGTAATCGTTTGTAGCCATAAAAAGGTAGTATGGTGATGAATACACACTACTTTTACTTTCATACATTGTTTGAAAGTTGCAAAGAAATAATTAATCACCTGGTTGAAAACCACAGATAACAATTACTGATAGCCGAACAAAAATAATTAGCAAAACACTCATCGAGCATAAATGTAGTTGAATTTTATGTTTGTTGAAAATTAATTAAGATGATTAAATGGATAATATCCAATTTTGATGGCATGGAGTGTTGTTCATAATTGAAATTAAAACTACACATATCCATATACAGTATTCATACATATACTGTATAGTAAACTTTATACAGCAAACATATATATACACATTGTGGTAGATTTTGGTGAATACCACTGGTAAAAACCACCCTTGCCACTGAAACACCAGTCAGAAGTGCGCTGAAATGCTACCTCCAGCCCTACACAAGGTGCTGTGCCAGTGGAACAACTTGCTGTGCCGGTAGCACAACCTGCAGGGCCAGTATCAACCCTTGCTAGGCCTGTAGTGACCCTTGCTAGGCCTGTAGTGACCCTTGCTATGGCGGTAGTGACCCTTGCTAGGCCGGTAGTGACCCTTGCTAGGCCTGTAGTGACCCTTGCTAGGCCTGTAGTGACCCTTGCTATGGCGGTAGTGACCCTTGCTAGGCCGGTAGTGACCCTTGCTAGGCCTGTAGTGACCCTTGCTAGGCCGGTAGTGACCCTTGCTAGGCCGGTAGTGACCCTTGCTATGGCGGTATGCTGGTACTGGGCCAGCACAATATGGCTGCCTGTATCCCATGGAATTCTGTACAAAAAAAATTAATTTGACGAGAATTGCAAACCATAAAATAACTTGGCAAGATTCTAAAAGAGCAGTGCTGCTTCTCTCAATTCATCTATATACATTATGTATGGATTTGTTTCTGCATTCAATTATTGTTTTGTTTTGTTTGAGCTGTGCCTTGTGGGCAACCCTAAAGACGGGTCTCATGAGCTTGGAGCTTGTGTGAGCAGCACCCTATACCCATGCCCGCCGTTACCGGCTACTCTTTCGAAAAGGTAGAGGGGTATCTTTTACTAGCATGACTCCATAGTTATTATGGAGAGTGCAATCAAACTAGGGACCACGTTATTTTTATGCCCATATCCGACCAGGCAGAGCATAGGAAGCCAAATATCTTGCTCACAGATAACCGTGCTGGGAATCGAACCCCCAGATCCAGGATTGAAGTGCAAGCACTTTAACCACTAGACCACACTAGACCACACTCATATATGCACGTATACATGAAACACACTCAAAAACTGTCTGCTACACATGTATGACATATGGTTCACACAAAACAAATTATTTGTAATTGGTCTGGTTACAAATTTTGCAAGCCACAAAAAGCCTTGTTCAAGTACAAAATACACCGAACAATTTGGAGTTGCCTACACAATAAGTCATGTTGATTCACCAAACAGGAAAGACAACTGCTAACTTTTCACATTCATCTTGCTACACACTGAGACGTTCATTTAAAAATTATTCTTCTGCTAATTTTATACAAGGATTCAATTGGTATACGTCATTAGATGGATATCATACCTTTAAACAGAACCCTGATTTTTTTGAAAAATAATTTTCAGTCAAGGCCTGCATTTGTAACTTGTAAAACAATCAATTTTACCACATGAGGTATATGTGTGTGTATGTGGATTTTTTAATATTCTTCTTACTAGTGCTGTCACTGATGTCTTTAAACATACATACATAGTTACTTGGTTGGAGTCGTTGGTGTATTGTAATATCACAAGCCATTTGACTATACAACTAGCAGGTAGGCTCACCAATAATGAGTAAATGCTATTTACCTTCACTGGTGCATTGCATTCTAATAATATCAGTAAAACCATACGCCAAACAAGTCAGGATGTTGATAAATACATTAAGTTGCATATGATATGGGCAGAGCAACAAATATCAATAGTTAGTAAAATCACAAGCAAAATTCTTACGAAAACAGTATCTATGAACACTAAGTTTTAATTAATATTTAAGAAAAGTCCATAAATGTAGCTGTCAATCCTTATGCGCAAGATTTCACAGCATGAAATTGTTGTTCATCATCAAAAAAATACCATAACCTTTAGAGCAAAATGATGAAAGGGAAATAGTATGACATAAGGAAGTGCCAGGTTGCAAGCATCTGGCCGGATAATAATGGTGTGAGATTGCCTAAGTGCAATTTTGGCACTTATTAGTAGTAACGAGCGCAAAAAGTCTTTGCCAAGTGTAATTGGTTACTTTGTATATTTCTGCAAATAACCAGCACAAAGTATTACTATTACACTTATTCTGTAATGTGTGTAAGCTTACACAACATAAATACACCATTAAAGCCACTAAAACAGAAATGAGATTGTGTGAAACTTGTGGCATCTATCTACCCCATAAACGGACAAGTAATACCTTACTCAAATCATTTATGATTTATTTATTAAAGGTGCACTGTCACCCACGACACACAGTTCACCAACCAGATTTGTATTTTCCCTTGTGTATCAGAGCGCTAAATAGTCTCAACCAAATTACTAAAAATAGTCATAAACTAGCTCATATTTATTTTTTGTTGTTGTGTTTGAAATCCACTATTTATCTGACATTTCCTGAATTTTTTTCAGTCCACCGGTGTGTAACTCAGATTTTAAAAATGTTACTGCTGTTGATTTCAACAATGACGTTCAAAAAATGCAAAGTTGACTGAATTATGTTAATTTTAATCTTTTTATATTTTTTTTTATTTGAAAATAATGTGCAGGATTTTGTCTGGGTAGCTTGGGTTTATTGTGGTAGTGGCCGATGACCTGCACTCAGTTAGTCTGCCCTCAGTTAGTCTGACTTTACAATGTAGGATTATTCCCTACCAGCTGTCACCTGACATCTGGCTGGCTACAGACAGTACCAAAGACTTGACATTGCTGCCAAGTCTGATAGCTGGTCAGCTGAGCATGATATAGGATCTGGCTGTAGGTCGGCTGAAGGCCAACTGCGTTTCACTTGTGCGGTTTGTTTTGTTTTTACTTGTAAGCAAAAATATATGCTTGTAAAGTCCGCTGTTGCTTGCTTGTCCAAGAAAGAAGTCCGTGAGAGAGAAGTTTCTTCTAGAGTTTATTGCTTTAAACCTCTGGCTGCATTTCTCCTACTACGGCTGCATCTCTCCTACTACTCCGAATAGGGAGGAGATGCAAGCCAGCTTACATACACAAGAAGTTATGTAACACACCATTACGTGACAAATATAGTTGTGTGCACACAAAAAGGTGCGGAAGTCAAGGGCTTGTTTACAAAAATAATTACATGGATGGTCACATAATGCTACTGAGATAAGTTTTGGCATACAAGAATTATGCATTCAAATACTAACACAACATGGCTCCATATAACGCATGATAAATAGTTTTTCCTGCACAATAATAATTTTAATTGCAATATTGCTTTGGTTTTAGCAATGCAATGCAATATATCACGTAGACCCTAGTGTGTACATAATAGGATATTGACCAAAAATAAATTAATATGTTGCCCCAACTAAAGCTCGTCCAAAAAAATCTAGTTTTTCTATGCTCTTGAAAGTATGTGCACAATGACTGGGATGCCCTTAGTTCTAGTGCTTTCACTGCGCCTCGCTCGGATTTGGTGGCATTACATTATCCAACACCAACCACAACACATGTTGTGGTTGGTGTTGGATAATGTAATGCCACCAAATCCGAGCACGGCGCAGTGAAAGCACTAGAACTAGGATGCCCTCCTTCCATGCAAATGTGCCAAATTTTTGCAACTCCGCTTTATGGCCTTATAAAAAAAGGTTGCGTACAAGTCTTCACGTATTTTGTTCATACTAATGATGGGACTAGAGAGAGCACAAATCTGCAAAAAATCTTTTGGCATAAAATTGCTTGAATTTTCGTCTGCTTTATGCCTGGCTGATTTGCCCAATTCATGCGCTTTTGAAAAAAATCATCAAACTTTGAGAATTTTTTAAAATTCTGTTGTTGGTTTTACAGAGCTAAAAAGGAGACCATCAGACTCACCAATACCTATTCTATAAGTAGATTTTTAAATAAAGCCAACTTTGTACTTGGGAACAGGTGAAAATATTTTTTATTTGACACTACTTTTTTTCAAATTTCTGAAAATTGACATTTTTGCTTTGAAAAAAACACCAAAAGTATAGCTTAAAACAAAAAACTGAGGCGACAGATAGAAAGGAAATTTAATTTTGATGCATGTAGGTAATTTTGAAGAATTAATGGGCCACTACATTAGCCATAACTTGTCAACCAAAGTTGGCCTAGTATTTGCGACAATCCTGGACATTTTTTTCAAAGAATATTATTAATTTTTTTTTTTCTATTCAAGCTAGCACCTAACTTTTTACACCACTGAATAGAGAATTTCAAGCGCTATCTTCTGATATAAAGAACCATAATAATAAACACTTTGAAAAAAAAAATGAAAAATAATAAAAAATTACTAGTCAACAATATCGTCGTCATCCAAATAATTAATTTTTAGAATACTACCTGTCATTTCCACTTCTAAACAATTTCAGCATGCTGAAATAAATATAATCTAACCATTTATCATAACAATACTCATCCGTGGAGGTTCTCTGTAAAAAATATTATTTCAAACTATCTCAGCAAGAAAAATTATTTCTTGCCCGAAAATGACTATGGCGCGGTTGACAGGAAATCGCTTCTGTTTAGACTGACAGAACTCCTTCAAATAACAACCCAAAAATAGAGTAGAGTCTGCTCTACACGATGGTGTAAAAATTATTATTGTAGGTCTATTAGAAACCCTAGAAATCTCTTCCGAAATTTGCTGCGAGCTGAGTTGTCAGGGGAATGGGGGGTTGACAACTCCCAGCGAGTTTACTGGTCAACGATATTGAAAAAGTTTTAAATTCAGTCAAAGATTTGTGACGCAGAACTTTAAGGATCATCATAACAACAATTTTTATGCACAGTTTCAAAGTAATATGCCGTAGGTCACTGCCAAAGATAATGTTAGGCATTGCTGTGTTTTCCTTTTTTCACCTATTACCCATCACACTACACACCAAACACACATGCATTCATGCACCAATTGATCATTGCCACTTCCCTTATGCTATTTATCACACCAAATAATGACTATATGATGTTCAGAGGAAAAAGACTGAATGCCACAATTGACAAGACAGGAGAAAAAATCATGCAGAGATTTCTCCCGTGGAATTAGCACACAATGGCTGCTGCAATAGTAGAGGGTGGAGGTGATTGCTTCTGTCCTGCCATTGCTGTGGCTCTCTACAACCATATTACTGTACAGCCTGCTGAGGCTACTCAGCCTGTTTGAGGTTTATACAGCGGAATATATAAGTATCGATAATATATAAGGATATGTGAGAGCTCATCTTCATACATGCCCTGGCATCAAGAAATGGTGTACAATGTTCATGGTTGATCTTAAGTATAGCGAAGAATGTAAATAACAAGAAGATGCAACGGAAAATTTTTTCTCAATGCTTAATTTATGCATAATCAAACATACAAGAAAATGTTTCTAATACGATTTGCAAAGTTGTTGTGTTTATTTTTTACTTATTGCAACCAAGGTGTATATCTTTTATGAAAAAGAATAGGCGCATATTCTCATTATTCATCTTTTTTTGAGCAAATCGGCAAGTCATTTCACACATCATGAATGATGCGTGGTCTAGCTAGGCTATTTATGTCTGTATTAAAAGCGCATGTACATATAGCGATCACTAAGAAATTGCTAAATTTTGCAACTTCTGTTTACGGAGAAATCGCTAAGCAATCGCTAGCATTTTATTTGAGGTTATTGCCAGATTTTGGTCGAGATCAAAAAATCGTTAGCCGATTCATTTATTGGCCAATCACAATGCACGAATGTGTTATCCTTGTTTGCAATAATGTCTAGTCATCTACATCGCTCCCATCTATCAACGATCATATAATAAGTTGCAGGCTATGCTTTGTAACAGCGAGTTTGACTGGAATCACTGAGGAATGGCCAGTAGTAAAAAGTTGAGCACTTTTGGGAGGGACTCTCCCTATCGCTAAGGAAAATCACTGGCACGATCGCTATATGTACACGAGACATTACAATGTTTGATGTTGCAATTATATCTATGTGCAGACAACTCCATGTTTTATGTATTTTCTAAGAGACATTCCGCTAGACCTGTTTTATTAATAGGCACGAACCTTGACTCATGCTATTGTTAACATTACTTTGCTGCATTTCCTATTTTTTTGGTGGGAATAACTTCATTTTTGTCTACCCGGCATCATTGTGCTAAGTTTTTGTTTCAATGGTTTTTATAATAAAAATAAATAAACTGCTATATATAGTAAGATTTAATTGCATGACACGATATACACATGTATACAAATTGTGCTAGCGGTACTGCTAGCTCTTGATATAATTAAACCACTATATATATCATTCAATGAAAAGAAACAACTTTAAAAACAAAGACTTTTTATTTCAGATCTAGTATAATTTGTTTCCTCATGATGAAATAAAAAACTGCCAATAATACCTGTGAAGGTGTTACTCATACTTGTCACCCAGTAAAGCAATACACGAAGACTATGTTGGATGGTACTGTCAATGCAATGCGCTGCTGTGTACTCAATGATTCAATGCAGATAACAAATATACAAAATCTATCTGAAAGCCTCAAACGACAGCATTTGGAACAAAATGAATTTAAATAGTTTATAGCAAATAGCTATAACACTTCTAGAATGTGTTACAAATAAAGCTGATGATTGAAAGATGAATGTGAAGGCTGCACCAAGGAGTTTGATTAGAACTGATCAAACTCCTTGGCTGCACAGAGACAGTAACTATAACTTGTTTCGATAAATGAAAGGACAAGCTTCCTTGAGTTTGTCAATAGCATGTGAGAAAGTCTATAATTTTTGAACTATTCTTCAGCTTGAGTTCAATCTGGAGGAGAAAAATGGTGAATAACGGTGATATTTGTTTTAGGCATCATTTCGGCTGAAGTACATCGTCATGTAAGAGCTTTTATTCATCACTAGTTGCGGCTGCAAGGTCTCTCGTCTGCAAATACATATTAATACATCATACAGCTGCTGAACAAAGTAAATATTTGTACTGCACAATCACTGAGACAACCTATTAGGTGTGTTTAGAAATTAAAAGATGTTCAAATTAAAATTCAACGCACAAATATTTTAATCGCAAATGTAATAAAAATAATAAATAACTTAGCTGAAATTGCAGAAATAAATGAAAAGGATTGAGAGCGTCCCTGGCTGGATTAATGTTGAATGAGAAAAATGTACCTACTTGTGACACTGTTTCCATTTCTTACTACTATCATAATAACAATGATAAGATATTTATAATCGTTGACCATAATGTGCCCATACACACAATGGGGCCCACGTGATCTATTGCATGGCCAATATATGAAAAACTAAAGCAATGTCACAGTTGAAAAAATTTGTTCATGTTAGAAAATATATACAAAGTTGAGTTATCATAAATAAGAATACATTTGAGACAAAAAATGTTAGACTTGCAATTTCGACGTTGTCGTTGTAATCAACAACAACAATTTTTAAACTTGAATTATATGTTATTTGACTGGAAAAATCAGGCAACAACATAAAATGTAAATAAATCATCATTTTCAAAGACAATAAAAAAGAAATAAGAACTGGTTTATGAATTATGATAGCTTTTAGTAATTTGAGTAACTTTTCTGATACTAAGGAAAGACAACTCTGGCGAGTGAGTTGTGTATGGAATTAATCCTCATGAAATTGCATAAAGGTACATATCTCCCAACAGAATAGCAGAACGCTATTAACACTAAAAATAGTAATATTTTACAAAAGCTGCTGCGCCGGATGTTCAGCAATGAACGCATTTGTAAAATGTACATGTGCATTTTTGCACCAGTTCAACCTTGAACAGTTCCCAAATATGCCTATTGCCGCTGTCCTCCTTGTAACTACGACGTTTATTAAACCAACTCTCTTCGCCAACTATCACATGAAACAACCAACCGACAAACAAAATTTGTAAACACGGTTTGAAAAACTTTTACTGTTGTTAGACAGGAAATACAGTTTTATTGTATGAAATCTGGCAAACATCAAGGTCAGTATTTATTTCATGCACTTTGCTTGTTTTGAGATGCATTTCATTAGGCTATTCACTGTATTAATTCAGTTATTCTCAATATAAAAAGATTTGGATTATATAAAAATTGGTACAAAACCGTTGAAAGCGAAAGCTTCGTTGTTCTGAGCCACCATAGAAAATACTAAAATAATAAAAACTATCCCAAAATTATAAAAAAAATGATATAATTGCAGAGTATAGTTTTTGAACAACCAAGTGTGACGCACCTTATAAGAGAGGCTGTGAGCTTCTCAAATCAGTGAAGCGAAGTTTGAAAGTCAAAATCTGATAGGGAGAGAGTCCCCATTTTCTGCATTGTAATTCATTTAACCACCAACACCTTCACCAGATGGTTGACAGATCACCTGAAATGAATGAACAGCGTTGCTATATTCCTGAGGCAAAGCAATAAGCAACGAAAAACAACAGAATATAAGATGATACAAAAATTAAAAGAAAACAATTTTTGGTTCATCGAAGAAAGGAAACAAGGTTTGGGGTCGCTCAGAATTGCTAGCATTCACTATTAACAGTAAAAACATGATATTTAGAAAATCAATCAGTAATCTTACATAATAGGATAGGGGATATTTCCACCAAGGCATACAAAGAAGTATGCAAATACGTGGGAACAAACACAATGCTTTTTAGAATGAGTTAGTTATCAAGGGGACTGCGATAATCTTTCTCAAACGTCATTTGGTCCTCACCAGAGCTCGCGAAGATCGGTCAAGCTATTAAACATACATATATAATGTTGGTTTGGTTTTATTACAATAGATAGCTGCAGTTGCCGTTGAAACATATAAAAAAAATTATAAAAGGAAAGTTGAAACACTCATCCCAGATGCCAACTGCATATTTTTTGCGATAGAAAAAACAATTAAACATTTTACTACCCAAGAGTTCTTGATAATTTTTAGACTTTCCACTAAAACGCCTATATATTATAATTACGATGGAAGCAACCATTTTAGCAGAGTTGTCCTTTTCTGGGAAGATAACTATGTTGCTCAAGTCATTTGGTCCTGAAAGCTCTAGCAACTCCTCGCATTTTTACTCTTACCAGCACATACCCCATTGATGTTCACATTACATTAGTCTTATCTGAACTCTGAGACGATGATGTTATTGCAAAATCAACAAAAGCAAGCAATACTATATTTAGAATATTGGAATGAATGTAGACAGTAATGAACGCGGAAACATAGTAGCTCATAACATTAGATGGTTTCGTTTACAAAAAATATAAACGGCTTTAGAATAGTTCAAATGGTTTACAAAGTGTCTTTTACATGGAAAAAATAATTGAGTAAATGTAGCAAAATAGCCTAAGAAACTGTACCTAAAAACGGGCTTAGTGATTATAATAAATAAATTACCGGCATAAACGGTTGCAGAATATCATGCAACAAAACTGCATTTCCTGTCCAACAACAACCATTAAATTTTACAAAGCCTATAGCTGTTTTGCAAATAATCTAGACGGTTTAAAAATGACTCAGATGATTTAGAAAAGTACAAACCGTATGAACGCTTTCGAAATAATATGAATTATTTACAAATTGTATGAACTATTTTGAAATAGTCTGAACAGTTTAAAATGATTTGAACTACTTAAAAGATTTGCAAAGCACATGGCTTTCAAACCAAAAACGATCGCAATCATTTTATCTATAGCCTCTATACACGTTATCCAACATAGACATGGTTCCATAGATAAAGAGAAAATCATTTGCCAAAAATACATTTGTCAAAAATTAACTTTAAAGACTATATTCAACAATCGATTATATATTTTTTTGTAAATGTATAATCGATTGTTGAATATAGTCCTGATATGGTGATACCATGCAGTTGTTACAGTTCGCATGTGCACGTTTTCTATTTTATGTAGTTCTGTTGTACAATCAGTAATATATTTAAATATTATTGAAATGCTGTACCACACACCATTCTTGTTTGCAAATAAGCATTAAACATCTTTAACAAGCTACAAGCTAATTGCTACATATAAACTTCAATTGCTTTAGCCGTTCTACACACCAAATGTAGCATTGACTGCGCTCAAACCATTTAAACCATAAAAATCGATTTAAATCATAAAAACCGGTTTTAATCAAAAGAATTTGATTTATTTGGTTTTTCGTAGAAACTATGTTTTTTTCCAACTCTAAAGTGTTTAGCAACAAAAATATCAGTCGCAAGTGGACTGGCAATCTATGATTAATAGAGTGGACCAACAAATTGGCTCAGATTTTCAAAGCGTATGAATGAGTTCACAAAGTGTTTAGAAGATTTGCAAAAATTCAGACTTGCTCAAAAGCATTCAGACAATTAAAAACACAAAACGCCCTAACCCACCATATGGACGGACAGGATTGATAAATACAGACGTAGGCTGAGATGAGCATAGACACCTACCGGAATGCATGTTTAAAGACCTGGAATGAATCAATATTGGCTATGCTATAGAGCGAACAGTTTTGACAATTATTCCCAGAAGTGTCAACATTCATTCCTGATAACTTACAAACTACTGTTTCACGGCTCGTCCCAGGATTACGACAGCAAGTCAAAACAAAAAATACATTATTACTGTATGTCGATTAATGGTGATAGATGATGATAATAAATAAACATTTCTTTAATAATAGTTAATTAGTTATTCATTATCTTATTACTAGATTTTATTTATTAGTCATATTTCTATCGTTGTTTTTGTGTTATGCATTTCTTTAATAATTATTGTTATTACAATAGCAATAATTGATGCTGTTATAATAATAAATATACATGTTTTCAATTATTTTCAATTAATAAACTAATTAATTAATTAATTAATAATAATTAATAATGATGATGTTTGTCATTGATTATTATTATATATTTTAATAATAATTGCTACATCAACTTACATCAAGGACAACATTACGCAAGATCGCCTAGGAGAGCGTGAGGGGTGTGCCTCAATTTTTGGACAAATTGTAACATAAGGACATTGTTCCAGATACCATCCCATGGGTAGGACATTTGGACAGAGCGGGTACAAAGATTCATCCAGTAGGCCAGCATCAGCTTTGTTTGTCCTCTGTTTCTAGCCACTCTTCTTTAGGTCTCGTACCGTAAGGGGTAGAAAAAATTGTCATAAAAACAGTTACCGTTTGTTGCGATAGATTGCGGTTCGTCTTTAGACTGTGATCTAGTTTGCACTGTCGCCTCCGGTTTGGTCATGATCACATCATAGGATGCGCATAGAGCAGGATGGGCTTCTTCCTCTGAAAGTATTTTCAACAGAAAATTTACCCAAGAGTTCTTTCGTGACAGATGTCCAGCGGTTGGAGTTAGAGTTTCTCTTCAGCCTCTGTGACACCTCTCCTTCCATTCAAACCACTGATCATTCTAACACCTTGGTTTTGCACCATCTCCAGTGCCTCAATGTGTCCACTCGTTAAAAGATCCCATGCACAAGTGGTATATTTTAGGTGATGGCAGCAGAGAGATTTGTATGCGATCAACTTGGCTTTCTCGGGTGCCCAGTAGAAAGCTCGCCTAATCATTCCAATGTGTTTTCGGACATTGCCGATTTTTTCAGCTATATGATTGATGAACTTTAGATCTCACTGTAGTATCACTCTCAAGTAGTATTTGCAGTGATCAGTGTGCCCCAGTACTACATTATTATTATTATTATTTATTATCCATCATCATCATGGAGTACTCCAGGGTTATTTTTATTCCATGTAGTAAAATGTATTTCCATCAACAATCATGTATAAATATCACAATATATTAATAGATGGACATAAATTGTTATTTTTATAACTATTTTGATACATAATAATAGTTATAATTAAGAATAATAATAATGTGCAGGATTTCACTGTGGGGGTGTGAGGTGGTAGCTCGGCCTACCTGCACAACCTCCCGAACTGTAATGGCAACTGTGTCTAGTGTGCTAGCGATACAACCCTTCCACAGGTCGACTTAGTATACTGGAGAATGGTGGTTGACCATCTCAGTAACTAGTGAGCTGCCGGTTGCGTTAGCTGTTGTTGGTGTATGCAATGTGTTCGAACTTTGAAGGGCGAACTAGTTGTACTAGGTTCGGCCAGCAGAGGTTCGGCTGTCCTATTGTAGTGCTGTGCAGAGGTCGAACATTGAAGGCGAAGTTAGACAAGCTAAGTTCGGCCAGCAGAGGTTCGGCTGCCTTATTGTAGTGCTGTGCAGAGGTCGAACATTGAAGGCGAAGTTAGACAAGCTAAGTTCGGCCAGCAGAGGTTCAGACTGATCTGCTTATGTATTACTACTCGAGTAATGGTGCGCAGTGAAGTTATTTGTATGTACAAAGAAACTTCTGAGAGTGTGCAAGCTGACTCTGGTTTATTTGACACAAACATTCGTATTTATGCATGCAATTACATAACAAAATGACTGACAAGTGCTCAGACAAAAGAGGCCACACCTGGCACAATTGATTGGCCAGCGTGGGCGAATAACATATAAGAGGTGGCACTTAGACTAATGGTTGATTGCACTCACATGGGTAACATATAAGTTTACATGGTTAAAACAGTAATGACAAAATGCACATAGAGCTATCGGCTCTAGAGTGTATACAATAAAATAAGAATGTAGTTAATGAGTGTTACATAGGATTGCTCGATCGATAGAAGGTAGACTGAGTGAGTGTTTTACATAGAACTGTTCCTGATAGAACTTACTTAATAGAATGTTTTAAGATGGCGCCGGTCCTCTACACACTCCGCCCCATTGGCGACTGTGGCCAATTAAACGATGGCGGCGGCATCGGTACGGTGTGGTCTCTACTCTCTGTAGGGCTGACTCATCTGTCTTTTAATTTCCTGGGCTCTTTCCAACAGCTTAAATGCATCCGTAGTTACTGTATGCAGTTCCCGATCGAGGGTCTCCATCTTGTGGCGATGTTCGCGTCGCCGTCTCTGTCTCTCGGCTTCCGCCGACCGTTCTCGTTCTGCCCGCCAGCTGTATGGCTGCTGGGGTTCCTCTCGTCTGGGGGTTGTCGATCTCCTGGAGGGAGTTGTCCTCCTTCTCTTGCGTGGGGGAGATAACTCTGGCTTCTGTCCCAATCGCTTCTTTAGTGGGATCTTCTCTATATTGTCGAGGCAGGGGGTCGGTATACCGAATGGTGGGGGTTGTGTCCACTCCATGGCCTCACAGAAAGCATCATACCTGGTGGCATCGACTTCGTACAGTGGCTTGTGTTTGCCACCGTGTTCTGGCGTTCCTCCTTGTACTCGAATATGTTTGAGGATAACATCTCTGGAAGGACTCTTTTTCCCACATTTACAGAAAAAGAAGGTGAGATGTTGGCGTACGTGGTATGCCACCCTCTTCTTTACTTGCTGGTAGTCACACCTCCGACATCTCCATTTGTCACCATCTCCAATTTGTACCGACATTTCCTTGATCTCTTTCATGGTCTCTCCGCAGAGCCATATTTCTCTCATCACATGGGTAGGAGGCTTGGGTATCGGCAGCTCGCTTTCTGCAACAGTAACACGCCTGATGTTGACAAGTGGTTGCTTTGCTATCATGTCTTCTTTGCGAGGCACAGTTACTGCTAGTCGTTGCTGTCGATCTAGTGCCGTAGTCAGTGATTCTATTGTTACATTTGGTAGACTCTCACCTGTAGTCGACGTTATGTCAATTTTTTCTGCCAAATGCTGTACTACTCGTGCCATCTCTTCTAGTTGCTGTTGTAGTGGATAGTCCAGTTGATCTACGCTTCTGCTGGGTAGTGAACTCTTCCGTAGTTGATGGCAAACTGAACGTTGGCGGCTCCTGCCTCTCTCTATATTCTGGTTGGTAGTTGTTATCACGTGCCCCTCTGACGTCACTTCCCACGTGGTTCCGGTAGGATGACGTGGGATGGCGGTTTTATTACTGGGCGTTGGTTCCAAGTAGCTCGGAGTTGCGCCCTCTTGTAGTTTATTTTTTTCGGTGGCGAGTTCACATTGTTGGGGAGTTGTTTCCTCTTGTTCCTCATTTCTTACTCGTCCCTTTTTGTGGCAACTCGTCTCTCTTTCTTCTACTTTTCTTTTATTCTTTCTTCGTTTTACTTCTGTCCACCCGATTTCGACCGGGTTTTCTGCTACTTCTTCCTGCAGGGTGGTACTTGACACTGGTGGTGAAGTAACTCCTCTGCTTTCTGTCCTGGTAGGCGGGGTGTTAGGTATTTGGGGCTCTCTCCTTGCCGCATAACAGTGGTAGTCATTTAACTTAGTTGGCCTCTGCCTTTCTCTTTGCGGTCGACTCAAGGGTGAGGTGGGCAGCCGGCTGGGTTGTAGGGGCGGCCAGTCCTCGTCACTGAGGGCTGGGGGCCTTGGTGGGCTGGGTGCCCTTTGGACGACCTCTGGAGGGGGTGTGTCTTCTTCTTCTATACTTCTCTCTTCTACTTTGACCTTGCTGTGTCCTAGCGTCTCAGGTCTCCTGGTTGGACTGTGGTGCGCCGCAGGTGAGGGCGGGGGTGGCCACTCGGAAGTGTGGTGTGTCCCCTGTGGAAGAGGAAGGTTTCCAGGCTCCTGGAGAGGCGGCGGGCCAGGGGGTTCCCTGACCGGCGATGGCCTTTCGGGTGGGGGTGACGGCAATGGCAATGGTAATGTTTCTGGTTCATGCAGTGGTAGGGGTAGTAACTCTAGGTTCTCAGCGGGGGCTGGACGTGCCTTGGGGGGTCGTCCTCTTCTGGCCCCTTTCATATTTGGTTGGAGGGCGGGCTCCCGGCATGGGGGTGCTCGGCCGACTGGTTCCTGGCATGTCCGGTAGTGACGCAGCCGCATCCCATTCTGGATGGACCACTGCCCATTTCTTTCCACTTTGTATGTATGATTTGGAAAGGCCTCCAGTACCTGGTAGGGTCCGACGAAGCGTGGCTGCAGCTTCGGATTGCTCCCCTTCACTCTTCGTTTGTTTTCCAGTACGACGAGTTCCCCCTTCTGGAACACGGCGGGCTCCTCGTCGTCTTGACTTCTAATATCTTGTTGTTGCTGTCTCAAATAGTTATGCGCCTTCTGGAGATTTTCCTGCACTTCTGCTGTGTGCTCCGAGACGTTGCGAGGGTCCAAGGAAGGGGGCGTGCCTGTTAGCTGGTCAGGAAGGCGTACCTCCCGTCCCATCACTAACATGTTAGGCGTTTCCCCGGTTGCTGAGTGGGGGGTGCTGCGACAGGCCCGCATAATTTGCGGCAGCAGACTGTCCCACTCGTCCTGGCCTTTTGTCAATATCAATGTCCGCAGTGCATCTCCCAGCGTCCGGTTTTGACGCTCCACCATCCCGTTCCCTTGCGGGTGATAGGGGGTGGTCCTTGTCTTTTTTATGCCCCACAGGCTACATAGCTCTTCTAACAGCACGGACTCAAACTGAGCCCCTTGGTCGGAGTGTAGCTGCTCGGGCAGGCCCCAGTAAGCGAACACTCGTTCGTCCAGCGCGACGGCGACCGTAGGTGCTGTGGCATCAGGCAGGGCTATAGCATCCTGCCAACGGGTGAAGTGGTCGGTGAGGACCAACGCCCAACGGTTCTTCCTTTTCGTCAAGGGCAAGGGGCCGACTAGATCGACCGCCAGCTTCTGAAAGGGTCGTCCTGCATACATCCTCTGTCGGTGAGGGTTCTCTGCCTTCTTTCCATTCTTGGCAACTTGGCATACCTCACAATCCTTGATTAGCCTCCTGACCAGGGGGGATATGCCTGGCCAGTACCAATCCATCAGGATGCGCTGTCTCGTCCGATGAATCCCTGCATGGATCATCCTGTGTGTCTCCCAGACGACCTGTGTCCTCCTACTTGGCGGGCAGACCACACATTGCTTGGCTCTGGAAGGGTGGTGCAGCGTGATTACGAGCACCCCGTCTGGGCGGATCTCCATCGCCTCCTTCCGATCATACAGTGTCTTTAACTCGACACTCCCTTCGGCCAATTCTCTCTCTGTGACGCTTCCCGGCCGTCTCAGCTCGGCATAAATCCGGCCTACCGCATCCTGCCCGTCCCTTTGCTCCTGAGCTAAGGTTTGGGCGGAGTGTACCGGGTTTGTCACAGTGAGGTTGACCCGCTCCTCCTTCTCTCCTCTCTCCGTAGACTCCCTCTTCATCATCTCTCCCGGCCGTCTCGGCTCGGTGTAAGTCCGGCCTACCGCATCCCGTCCCTTCGGCTGGGCCGAATCCTGGGGGGGATGTACCGGGTTCGATGTGTCGGGGTTGTCCCTGGCCTCTCTCTGAGGTCTCTGTCCAGCCTCTTGCTGTAGCTCTACGTGGGAAGGTCCTCCATCTCGTTGCTCGATGGAGCCGCACTGCCTACAGTCCGTGCAGGGCCCCTGACGGCTGAGTCCATCGGCATTACCATGGTGAGTTCCAGCTCTGTGCTCGAGCTTATATCGGAACTCAGCCAAGATCTCCAGCCATCGAGCTATCTGGTTTGATGGTTCCTTCCGTCTGCACAGCCAGCGGAGGGAGGCGTGGTCCGTCCGGAGCTTGAATTCCCGCCCATAGAGGTAGGGACGGAAATGTTTCACTGCCTTGACGACAGCGACCAGCTCCTTCCGTGTGACGCAGTAGTTCCGCTCCGCTGGTGCCAGCGTCTTGCTGAAGTATGCAATGACGCGTTCCTTGCCTTCTTGTACTTGGGAGAGTACCGCGCCGACTCCTACCGCACTGGCGTCGGTGTCCAGTGTGTATGGTAAACTGGGGTCGGGGTATCCGAGTACTGGGGCTTGGATGAGCCTGGCTTTGAGCTGGTCGAAGGCTGTCTGCTCTACTTGTCCCCACTTCCAGGGTGTCTCCTTGCCTGTCATCACGGTGAGTGGTTTAGCAATCGTGGCGTAGTCGGGGAGGTACTGACGATAGTACCCGGCGGTTCCTAGGAACGCCTGCAGCCCCTTTACGTCCGTTGGCGCTTCCCATCTCCTGACGGCCTCCACCTTCCCTGGGTCGGTGGCCACTCCCTTTGCACTTACTACATGTCCGAGGTACTTGACCTCTTCTTGTAGCAGCTCGCATTTGGAGGGTTTTACCTTCAGGTTTGCCTGGTGGAGTCGTCCTAGCACTTCTCCTAGCCTCTGTAAGTGCGTCTGGAAGTCGGGTGCGATGATGATCACATCATCCAGGTACAAGAGCAGTGTCTTCCAGTGAAGACCTTTGAGGACTTTTTCCATGAGCCGTTGGAAAGTGGCAGGAGCTGACGTCAGCCCGAAGGGTAACACTTTCCACTTCCACAAACCACTTCTAGTGGTGAAGGCCGACTTGTCCCTGGCGTCCGGGTCTAGGGGTACCTGCCAGTATCCACTAGTGAGGTCCAGTGTAGTAAAATATTTACTACCGGCCAAGGCGTCCAGAGACTCGTCGATCCTGGGGATGGGGTAGGCGTCCTGCTTAGTTATGTCATTTAGCCTCCGGTAATCCACACAGAACCTCCACGTGTCGTCCTTTTTTCTCACTAGTACCACAGGGGAGCTCCAAGCTCCGTCGGCTGGCTCGATGAGGTCCTTTTCCAACAGGTCCTTGATCTGGCGTTCTGCCTCTGCCTCCTTTTCTGGTCCCAGGCGGTGTGGGGGGCACCGGATGGGCCGAGCCCCTTCTACTGTGGGGATCGAATGCTCTGCCAGTGTTGTCCGGCCCAGGTCTCCGCTATGGCTACTAAATACCGTCTGGTATTCGATCAGCAGCTCCTTTACTTGCTGCTCCTGCCACTGGTCCTGGCACCCTCTCTTCGCTTGCTGGAAGAGGTCGTGTAGATGGGGGGGTAACTCCCTTCCTCCCGTCTTGCTCCTCTGCTGTCCGTCTGGTTGTGTCAGTTCCCGAACGCCACCCTCTTCCACTCCCGTAAAGGTGCCAATTACCTCTCCTGCGGGTAGTCTTAGGGTGTCCTGCGTTGGGTTTAGACATCTGACCAGCACGTGTCCCTGAGCGTCAGGCCTGTTGACGCTGGTGGCGATGGGTATCCCACCCTGGATGCTTTCAATCACTCCCTGGGGGAACGTATCCCTGGAGCTCAAGTGACATGGGATAGTCACTTCTGTCTGTGGTGGAAGCTGGGTGTCCTGTCGGACTTGCACCTTGGACACGAGATTTCTCCCGTGGCGGTCGGTACAGGCCAGCTCCCTTCCCTGTATCACCAGCACTGGACGGTCGAACCCCATCTGGCATCCTTGGCTCGTCAGGAAGGGCATCCCTAGGATAACGTCCTCGTTGACTTGACTGACCACAGAGGTCTCTTCAAACTTGACGTGCCGTATCCTTCCCTTCAGTGAGAGCAAGCCGTAGAACGGAAGTCTCGTACCGTCGGCCATGATCCCATGGGAATCGTAGTGCTGCAGCTTGCGCTGAACGTGGTTCGGTAACCGATCAAAGACTCGCTTGGACAACAGGTTAGTGTTGCAGCCTGTGTCTATGAGGTGTGTTACCGCTTCTCCTTCTACCCTTCCAGGTAGGTAGTAACTCGAGCGATATGGTCGCTCGATCTGGTTGCTCTGGAGTGTCACAGGCTTGGGAATGAATTCTTCCTTCTTCAGTGGGGGCGTTTGGGTCTGCCTGTCCTTCCTCCTGGGCCTTGGTTCCTGCTGCTCTAGAGTCCCGTCGCCGTCCGTTTCTTCCGCCACTGAGCTGTCGAGTGTCGACAGGCTGGCAAAACGGTTGTGTAGGGCGATAGGGGGACTAGTCAGGAGGTCCAGGGGAGGAGTCGCTCGACGCACTGTTGCTGGTCCACTGGAGGGCGCCTGTGCCCTTTCCTTCTGCGTTGTCGTTGCCCGTGTGCAGCCAGCGGGTCTCCCTACTGCTGCGGGCGGTAGTCGTTTCCCTGGCGGCTAGGCCAAGGGACGGTCTTACACGCTTTCCGGGTATGGCCCACTTGTTGGCATCCCCAACATCTCCTGGGTGACTCGGGCTTCTTTTCTGTCTTTAGGCTAGCAATTTCTTTGCTCAGCCCTTCCACGGTCTTCAGCAGTTGTGCCAAGGGGTCCTGTACCTCTTGGTGTCGAGCCATCTCTCTCTGCGGCTCTCTTTCTTCTTCCAGAAGGTCGGCCTCCACTGTCCGAATGTGAGGTCCTCCTATCGGTTGGTGAGGTACCTGCATGAACTCATTCCCTGCCAGGATCGCCTCCTCCAGGTTCTGAGGACGTACCGCCAACAAGTGGCGCTGTAGGTACGTGTGTCCTAGAGTGCTATGGAACGTCTGCATTATCAGCTCGTCCCTATTTTGTCGTGGCAGGGTGCTGTGGGCTGCCGTGACTAGGTGCTCGACCGTGAGGGCATGGTCCCTGAGGCTTTCTCTGGGGCTTCGTCGGTAGCTTAGCAACTTTGCTTGGGCTTCCGAACGAGTCATGCCAAAGGTCGCTCGTAGTGTCCGTGCCACTTCCTCAGTGGTCTCTCCTCGACCGCACTGCTCGGCCTTGCCCGTCAAGGCTTGGCGTAGGTGGATCACTGCTTCTTCTGCCGGCCAATGGTTTGCTCTGGTCACCTCCTGAAACCGTTGCAGAAAGTAGTCCACATCCCCTGTACCATCGTACTGTGGTACTCGGAACCTGTCTCTAGCTGTGGCTACTGTCATGCGGTCTAGAATATCGGTGAGCGTCCCCATCATCTGCAGGCTGGAAGGATCCCTGTCAGTGCTCAGTGCTCTTCTCCTGGTCGCCATTCTTCCTCTGGGAGGTGCTGCTTGTGGGTGTCTGTCAATCCCACTGCTGCCACCAATGTGCAGGATTTCACTGTGGGGGTGTGAGGTGGTAGCTCGGCCTACCTGCACAACCTCCCGAACTGTAATGGCAACTGTGTCTAGTGTGCTAGCGATACAACCCTTCCACAGGTCGACTTAGTATACTGGAGAATGGTGGTTGACCATCTCAGTAACTAGTGAGCTGCCGGTTGCGTTAGCTGTTGTTGGTGTATGCAATGTGTTCGAACTTTGAAGGGCGAACTAGTTGTACTAGGTTCGGCCAGCAGAGGTTCGGCTGTCCTATTGTAGTGCTGTGCAGAGGTCGAACATTGAAGGCGAAGTTAGACAAGCTAAGTTCGGCCAGCAGAGGTTCGGCTGCCTTATTGTAGTGCTGTGCAGAGGTCGAACATTGAAGGCGAAGTTAGACAAGCTAAGTTCGGCCAGCAGAGGTTCAGACTGATCTGCTTATGTATTACTACTCGAGTAATGGTGCGCAGTGAAGTTATTTGTATGTACAAAGAAACTTCTGAGAGTGTGCAAGCTGACTCTGGTTTATTTGACACAAACATTCGTATTTATGCATGCAATTACATAACAAAATGACTGACAAGTGCTCAGACAAAAGAGGCCACACCTGGCACAAATGATTGGCCAGCGTGGGCGAATAACATATAAGAGGTGGCACTTAGACTAATGGTTGATTGCACTCACATGGGTAACATATAAGTTTACATGGTTAAAACAGTAATGACAAAATGCACATAGAGCTATCGGCTCTAGAGTGTATACAATAAAATAAGAATGTAGTTAATGAGTGTTACATAGGATTGCTCGATCGATAGAAGGTAGACTGAGTGAGTGTTTTACATAGAACTGTTCCTGATAGAACTTACTTAATAGAATGTTTTAAGATGGCGCCGGTCCTCTACAATAATACACATCCTCGATCATCATCATGATGATGATCATCATCATCATTGTTGTTGTCACTGTGATCATCATCATTAGTACTATTATAATATTATTGTAACAAATTTTAAATTCAACTAATGCTACAACAAGCACATAACAACAATCTTTAAAAAAAAATAAGGACAACAGGACCGTTTTATAGAATATTATCATTAATTAGTTATAATGATGATGATTGATATCAAGTTAAGATTATAATTCCAAAACAGGAAGCACATATAATACAGTAAGTTACGGCATAGTACCGATTCGGGGTGATTACTTGGTGTACATGTTAGCTACTACGCTCCAGAGTCCATGAGGCTCCATAGAAGCCTTGTTTTATTATTTTTTTGGCGTCGGAACATAGAGCCGAAATTGTCGGAACATAGAGCCGTCGGAACTTAGGCACGTCGGAACATAGAGCGATCGCCTCATCTTTACATCAGCACCCTCATTTTAGTCTAATGGGTTTTATTCACGCTCGGCAAGGTCAAGACCGGTCATTGTACCCAACCAAAAAGTGGATGGCAACCCGGGAACCAATCAAAGGCGTGTAATCATTACTCTAACCACCATGGCTGCCTTTGCTGCAAGGAGTCTGTTGTGCAGATATGGAACTCGAAAGCTGTTTCTATCCAACACATTGCCTCGCAATGACCCTGGTTCATGCTCTTTAACCACCACCACAAAATGTAAGTAGATATTTGGCGACAACCAGCGAGTGGTTTTCACTTAGGAGTTTTCCTGCCTGTTGTAGTAATGAATGAGAGTATTATGTATCTATAATAATTATAATAATAATAATAATAATTATAATAATGAATAATAATAATAATTATTAATTATAATAATAATTATTATTATAATTATAATAATTAATTAATAATAATAATTATTATTATAATAATAATATTATTATTATTATTTATTTATAAATAATAATTACTAAATAAATAAAATGAATAATGATTATCATTATTCATTTTATTTATTTATTGATGATAATCAATAAAATAATATTAACATTATTTTTGTTATTTAAATAAATAAATCAAATAGTGACAGTCAGTAGTAGGTAAGTTGCTGTAGTAGTAGTAATGATGATGATGATGATAATTAATAATATTTATTATTATTTAGCTAGAGTAAAAGAGAAATTCAAGTTTGGTTAAATCGTATAAAACTGTAGCCAAAGCAAAAAAACTTTTGAAAATTTTTTTTAAGCTTCTGAAAATAGCACCAGAGTGTACCATGGTGTCTTGTCACCAGAATGCTACCAAATTTTTTAGTGTAGCATTATTTTAAACCATATAAAAATTAATTTCAAAAAGACCTTACAGCACCGATTTTTTTTATAACTCCACGCCAACACTTAAGTAATCACGGCAGGCGGATCAGTCGAGCGTGAAGCTATATAAAAAACCTACGGGCCTAGTAGTTTAGCTGTTGTGTAGCAATAATAATACTTTAAAATATCTGTCACAATAATATTATTCATCATTACACTTTTTTATTATGTTACAGAGACCACAAGAAAAAGAAGAGAACCATCACAGATGAAGACATTTTTTATAGTGCTAAATATATATTGTTTCTACTGGAACTGTTGTTATTATCATATATATATGTGTGTGTGTCAACATGATGATATTTGTTAATCATATTTGCCACAATTGATTTATGTTATAGGAATTTTATACACCGACCAAGAACCAAACTGTTCATTATTTTTATCAATTGTTGTTATTATGCGTTGAAAATATACTAAATATTATAAATAGTAACTTACAGTAAGTAGTAATAATTATTTGATGTTTTATTATAGCCTCATGCATTAAACATTCACCAAACGCAGAACACTGGGCGCACAAACCGCCCGTATTGTTTTATGGTCACGTGGTGTACGTTTTTCGGCCTATATTTTGTCAACAGAAAAATTACAGCAAAAATTCTTTTTCAAAAAACTCCAAAATATTATATCAAATAATGAAACACAAATAAAAAATACACCAACGGATTTATGGTGAAATTGAAAGAACTTTGTTGGCTCAAAACATTGTGAAAAGTTTCTGAGTGCTGGGAAATTTGCGATTTTGAGAGATAATTTCAAATACCTACCGGAACCATGCTGCTTTTCAAAGGACAGTTGAAGTTGAGTTTTGAGCGCTGTGGTGTTCTGTATCTAATGAACTTTGAACTTTTGTTCTGTGAGCCTTAGTTCCTGACTTATTAGAAAATGGGTCAACCTACTCAGAGCCAAAACCGCAAATAAACCGTTGGCATTCTATCAACCGGAGAGATTGGTTAATTCTCACGCAACGCATGCGGCCCACTTGCACTAGCTAAAAACTGGCATTAAAATGTACAGTTGAGTGCAGTGATTGCAATGAACCAATTTTTTATGTGATCATTGCATTAGCTCAGCCAAAAACTCAATTTTTAAAATGCAGGTTTCACTGAAAATCTTCTTTGTTTGAGGTGGCAACCACAAACCACAAAATGAAATCAGTCACGCATAACTTTATATATGCGGTAATTAGCACAGCAATTAATTAACACGCACGCATAACTGCCCCATTGTATCATATATATATCGCCAGTAATGTTCACGCAGCATTACATTAATTTAATAATAGTTGGCTATTGCTTATCCATTCTGTCATATTTGACTAGCTTGTTTTATTTGCAGGAAAAATACAGATATGAAGAAATGTGTACTAGATACTGATTGTTTTGCGATGAGAATATGCATTCAATTAAAAAATACATGAAGGAAATCTTTAAAAAAAACATTGAAAGATAACCTAAGTGTATCTTCACAGCTAGCACTACCATTGATCGGGCAATATACACCACCCGCATAAACTTACTGGTGCGTGGGAAATGATAACGGGCTAAAATAGCGTCGCTCGAAAAAAAATAATCAAAACATTTTTTTTAAAAATAACATAATTAAATGATAATACCACTATTAATAATAAAAAAAATATACAGGTAAAAAGGAAAGATGATTATAGACAAGTTTACCACATCAGATTCGCCAGATGCCCTTCTAGGTGCTGGCAGATTTTGGATTTCGAAGGACGACTTTGGAGATTATTTACCAGCTCCATGTGTGATTTGAAAAAGAGGCTGCAAGAAAATGTTTTGAGGGATATGATTGGCTATTAGGTGGACTTTAAATTTTGGCGGTGGCAACCTGGGTTCTAGAGATATTGAAATAATCAAAACACATGTTTTTAATCACGGAGGCGACAAGATCTTATATGATTGTTTTGGTTCGGTCACGTGGTACGAATTTTAAATCGTTGATCTCGCTATATTATTTGATATTTATTTATTGTTGTTGTTGATATTTATTCATCTCATCATGTATGTATTGTACAGGAATTTTGGGTGGATCTAGTGGTAGCGCTTCACCTGTACAAGTTATTCCCACAGTGTAGTGAGGTCGACTTGTGCTTGTTTACTGCTTGCTTTATTTTTTGACAGCTACCAGGTCGACAGACTAAATCTATTCGGTCAGAATTTGCAGTGTTGTTAGCTCGAGAGCTGAACACAGTATGGAGTCAGTATGACTGCCGCACTTTCCACTGATTTACTGGTCGACAGAAGTAGTAGGGTAGAATCGAGCTATCAGCTTAAACAACCGTTCTAGTACCATACGCCCGCAGGTCGTATGCACCGAGAGTCAGTTCGACTGAATCGCTTTTCACTATCTATTGCTTGCACTGATAGTCGACTTTGCTCAAGTAGCTGTTTATTATTGCTAGCTGCTGCTTGTGTGTAGTTGGCTTTATTCTGTGTAGTGAGAGAAACATCAAGCTTGATTGAGACTTAGGTTTGCTCTGATTCTGTTTACAGTTACACAAGGTTTTATACAATACATGTTATGGTAGAATGCACATATAAAAATACAACAATGGCAAGCCCCGCCTAAAGGGGTTGATTGGCTACTGAATTGTCTTATGGGTGGTCCCATTTTCCATGGCTGGGTGTACGCACTAATGTGCGTTTGTTTACGATAATGTCTGGATATAATACTAGATGAATGAATGTATAAAATATATGAAATAGAAATTAGTGGTACATAGAACGCTATTGTATCGTTACACTAGTTCCGACGTCCTCAACAGTATTACTAATTAATATAATAATAATATGTTTATATAGGTAGTAGTTAGTTATAATAACAATATATATAATATTATAATAATTTATTATACGGTAGCGTCTACAAATTGATCACGAAATATGACGTCAAACGTCAAAAGCATTGATATAAATATTTGTATCACCTGGTTTTTTTCGGTTTCCAAATGCTCGGGAATTACAAAATTTTCAATAACTTGAGACCATATGATGCTAGAAACAAAATTTTAAAAGGGTTTAATAGGATACACTAGTCCGGAACAGATTAACCAATCATTGGACTTCTCTTACATATCTGTAGCTTTGGGAAAAATTGTTTGGAAACGGGGTTGTAAACCGGAAAATTCCCATTGCGCCGTTGGCCCTCATGATTTTAATCAATTTTTTATCACTAGCCTATCAAATTACCGACATGTTGATATACTACTTGTTGTAGATCATTTATATCTGGAGGTATGAAAATACATTTAATAATTCCCTTGCAAAATAAAAACGTAATTTTTTTTAATGAAGTGATTAGTAACTAGCCGCTAATTAATACCGCATGCTTGGTCACGCGTCACGGATTTCACTCAAATGTATCAATAATGAGGCGTAAAACTCTCCTCTGTGCGTACATGAAACAAAGTAATTTTGGTGCAGAGAGAGTCATTTTTAAAATTCATTTTCTCACTAACTATCAGTGAGAGACAAAAAATTTTACCATTATTGTGACGGCAAGATATGATTCTATGCCATAGCATGATTTTTAAAGTCTTTAGGCTGATTTGAAAAATCCATTCGCACTGGCTATATACGGTGATGATCTTATTTAACAGATTAGTTTAAACAATTCATACTATCTCGGAGTGAAGATAGAAAGTACCCTCCTATGGAACACAAACACCTGCTACATAACAGGGAAGGCTCTTGGTAAGGTAGGTTTCATACACAGAACCATACCATCATCTCTAAATAGACTCGGAGACAAAGCCTACTGTTCCCTGGTTAGACCAATCATGGAATACTCGTCCACGGTGTGGGACTCCTCGCTGACAGCCACCCTAGCCAAACAACTAGAGTCGGTGCAGCGTAAAGCTGCTCGAATGGTGCACAACATACCAAGAACAGACCATAGCACCAGTTCCACTGGCCTTATATCAGAACTAGGGTGGGAGCATCTCCAAGAGAGAAGAGAGAGAAGACTGGGTTTCTTCCGGGCGATGCACTTCGGGGAAGTCGCGACCAGTGTTGAGGACTTCCTCGACAGGCACATCCCAACTTTGGGCTTCTCAAGACGCCATGACCAGCAGTACACCATCCCCCAATGCAACTCGAAATCACACCAAAAGAGCTTCTTCGTCGCTACAGCCAAAGTCTGGAATTCCTCACCCCCCAGTAGCTCACTGCTACATGGTCCCCCAGTGGCTGGCTAGGTCCCAAGACTGGCAATCCCCTGATTTCTCGTTGACTACACTGGACCGATTACCGACAGATTGCTTGCCACATTGCCGGGACCTTCAGCTTTGAAGTTGGCGATTATCCTGGAAGTACGAAGTAATTAAGTACTACTTAGTAGTAGTAAGTAATTAATTATTATTATTATTGATCAATCATCATCATATTATTAATTATTATTATATATATAGTGTTATATTATTTATAATTATTGTTAATCAGTGGTAGAAGTTTGGTGTCATTTTAATATAAAAATTTCTACATTAAATGTTTTCTTCTGGTCTCCTTTTTGATTGTCTCTAAGGGAAACAAATACATGATTGTAAAATAAATTATTAATATTAATCCCCATTATTATTCATTGTTCAAGAATTGTGGCTGTTATGTGATCAATTGGTTATAGAGTGTTAGTGTATGTTAGAACTGCGTTAGAGTTGGTGAGCTTTGTAACCTTAATGATATATAATATCTAAGGTCCGCTCAAGGCATTTGCGAACGTCCACAAATGAACTGATAAATCAGTGCAACCAAATAAGTAACAACTGCCAGTAACACAAATATACAACTAGCTTATTATCCACAATTAGGATTTTTCATATTGTTATTATCTATGGAGAATGGAAGACGAAGAATGAACCTTGACATACATCTGCATGTGAAAGCAGATTGGCCTAAAATGAACAAATACACCTCCCAGAATAATAATGATCATCGACTTGTTTGAGCTTGTTTACAAACTAAGCTTGTCGCTATCAACCAAATCACTTACTGCTAGATAGATTTCTAATCATTCACATACCTATTCTCTTTATAATATCATATACTATAGTATAATATGCATGCATTGGGATTGTTATAAATATGAACAAGCACACTCATGGCCAAGAGTATTAGGCCGACAGGTTATTTTCTCCTAGATTATATACTTTATTGCAAACCTCTCAAATAGCAATAAATAAAATTAAACCCCCACCTTAATCCCTTTGCTGATGCCAATGAATTGGATTAACTTTCAATAGATGTTTGCCATTACGTAATAAACTTAATCAATGATAATTATATCCCACTGTAAAGCTACAATCTCTTCTTTCTGATGAAATTAAAATGTTGTTAATCAGATCAAAATCGAATCAGTGATGGGCTTTTGAACCAAACCTAAATAATCAAATTTTCGTCCTTGTTCTAGTCATTTTCATAACCCTATAAATTTATTTATTTGCCTAGAACATGTTTTAAAATGATACATAATGGTCTAAAGAACATTTTGATATATAGACTGTACAGGTTTGGTAACACAGAGCTCACATAAAAGTCAATATAGTTATTGTTCTGCTAAAATTATGAGCGGTGTTGATACTTTTGGCCCCGACGGTAGTCTGACAAATTTCAATTTCATTCTTCAGTGTCTGCCGCTTGGAATAAAGACTGGAAACCTGGTCCATATCCTGAAACTCAAGCTGAAAGAGAGGCAGCTGCAGCCAAGTATGGTCTGAGAGTAGAAGACTATGAACCATATAATCCACAGGAAGGTACGGTAAAAATCTTTTATATTTTACTTGAGGGCTGGTTGTTTTTTCCGTTGGGAGTTTTCACTTCACTAAGAAGTGGCTACATATTAAATATGCAGGTATGTTGAAATGGTGGCTAGTCAATATTACCAAATCTCTTTGCTACGACACTGTTGCGACAAAACTTCAACTAAAAATTGCCAGGGCTTCTCAATCACGAATACACCAAATATGGAATGGAATCGCATTTGTGTAGAAAAGCAGTAATAGATAAATTTTATTTGTAGCATCAATTGATTCTGCTCCCTTCATTCTTTTATCATCATTCAATGCGGACACTGGCAGAACTTAGGGCAGTTTTAATAAGGATCCTTTGAAATAGATTATTCAATCAAAACAATATATGTGTTGGCAACTAGTAAAGCATTTTATAATAATCAATATTATTTACATTGATCAATATTATTTATATTGATCAATATTATTTATAATGACGGCTTATGATTATTATTCATTCACTGATTTTCTGATGTAATTAAGCAATCCTAGCAATTCATGTGCTGTTGTTGGTACTAGTTTCTAGCCCATAACTTTGTTTTGATGATCTAAGTCATATGATAATCAATGAGCAATAAAATCGCTTGTTTCTAAGGTTTCTGGCTGCAAAAGCTCATGGGTACGGTTGACTTCCTTTCACCAAAAAACCAACAAGCTATAAATTTAACGTTTAGTTGTGGTTCAGTTTTTAAAAACGCAGAATATTGTTGTTTTTTTTTCATAGTTTTATCGCATTTTTGTTTGTTTTTTCATGACACACCTCGTCAATATATTTCAGAAATCGTTACCAAGTGCATTTTCATTGAACTAAAAAGCACAAAGATGCCAGCTGTCTGCCGGCCCTCACCCTTCGCTACATTTTGTAGACCCAGGCTATGGCGATTACCCCAAAATCAAGTGGATTGGAGTGGATGGCAAAGATCCTTATGAAGATTTTGACTACCCACATATTGGCACTAATTACAAGGAAGTGATACATGTTAGAGCTGACCAATCAACAGGTGACAGATATCACCCTACATGGCAGGAAGAATCCTACTTTAGCCAGTGAGTGTGGTTAATACCTTTTTTTCTAGTTTGTTTTTGTTTGTGTGACGACAATATTAAAAAATAATCGACTGAGACTACCAGTTTGTTGTAGCTGCTATGAAAAGTTTCCCACTGATGACATTGTTGGCAAAGTGTCAATAACTCCACATTTTGGTGTGCGAAGACTGTTTAAATCAAATTTCTATAAGCTTGTGTGAATGTTTCCGTGTTATGTATAATATTATAGACTTACTATTACTAGGGATATGTAGTAAATGAGCCCAACACACTCTTTATGCATATGTATTGTTGTGGTATTGAAGGAGTGCTGTGGTATTGTTGTGGTATTATAGTGGTGCTGTTATAGTATTGTTGTGGTATTGTAAAAGTATTGTTGTGGTATTGTTTATTGTAGGTGATATTTTCTGTGCAAACGGTGTCAAATAGAGGAAATCAAATTTCCATGCGTAATGAAAGTTTTTCTTACTATTACTACTAGAGATGTAACCCTGGTGTTTTATGCAATGAGATCCGTTGTTCTATGATCTATCAGTAGAAATGTTTGATGGACTCCTACAGTTTGCATGTCACTGATTATCTGCTATTTCTGTAGATCGTTCATGTTGGCCACCGTCTCAGCGATATTCTTTGGAGGGATGGTTCTACACCTGCTCTGTGATTATTATGATATAAGGACTCACATGCCTGTTGTAAGTTTGCTTTACATTGTAGTAGTGCTGTTGTGGTACTGTTGTGGTATTGTAGTAGTAGTGTAGTAGTACTGTTATGGTATTGTTGTGGTATTGTAGTAGTACTGTTATAGTATTGTTGTGGTATTGTAGTAGTACTGTTGTGGTATTGTAGTGGTATTGTAGTGGTAGTGTAGTAGTACTGTTATAGTATTGTAGTGGTAGTGTAGTAGTACTGTTGTGGTATTGTAGTAGTACTGTTATGGTATTGTTGTGGTATTGTAGTGGTAGTGTAGTAGTACTGTTATGGTATTGTAGTGGTATTGTAGTAGTACTGTTATGGTATTGTTGTGGTATTGTAGTAGTACTGTTATGGTATTGTAGTGGTAGTGTAGTAGTACTGTTATAGTATTGTTTTGGTATTGTAGTAGTACTGTTGTGGTATTGTAGTGGTAGTGTAGTAGTACTGTTATGGTATTGTTGTGGTATTGTAGTAGTACTGTTATGGTATTGTTGGGGTATTGTAGTAGTACTGTTATGGTATTGTTGTGGTATTGTAGTAGTACTGTTGTTATAGTATTGTTTTGGTATTGTAGTAGTACTGTTGTGGTATTGTAGTGGTAGTATAGTAGTACTGTTATAGTATTGTTGTGGTAGTGTAGTAGTACTGTTGTGGTATTGTTGTGGTATTGTAGTAGTACTGTTATAGTTTTGTTGTGGTATTATAGAAGTGTTGTTGTGGTATTGTTTATTGTAGATGATATCTTCTGTGCAAAACAGTGTGACGTTGAGGAAATCAAATTTCCATGCATAATGAAAGTTTTTGCTTCTATTATTAGTAGAGATGTAACCCTGGTGTTTTATACAATGAGATCCGTTTATAAATAATTAACATGTTTGTTATTTTTTCAATGCCACCAACTACTTCGATGTAGGGCCTTTCACCACAATCCGCTAATGCAGACAATATGCAAACTAGTTAAAACTTTTAGGTGATGTCATCATAACAAACAGTGCTTTTGTTTGTTTCAACCATGTAACAGACAGACATTGTTAGCTACTGTTGTCAGTTGTAGCAAGCATTTATTCAAGAGTTGTCTCCTCTTTATTGCAAAATGACCATTCAAGTGCAGTTTCCAACTAACAATACTGGATTGTTCATGACTTTTTATTATTATTAGATTGCTTGTCTTCTGCTAAATGTGTAGGTCTGGCTCATCAGCTTTCCGCACCAGTTTTTACGAAAGTACTTTTCAAAATATGAAATAAATGGAAGAGCTAATAGATGGCACATTTACCCAACCTTGTCCGTCTCTTACAGATGCCTAAACATTTTCCTGACAACCTGTGGATTCAAAGAGGAAAAGATCCTGAAAAGATGCCAAAAGTAGTACATTACACATTTGAGCCTAGTTCTTCATCCTAACATCTCTCCTAACTAGATGACCCTTCACTGGCTAATACCTCGCTTGGCCACATAGACATAGCGCACGATTTTTGTGCTAGTTTTGGTGTCTATGTCAAGTGTACTACTGTCGGATTGAATGGAATATATATTTATATACATGGTGTGTAGGAGGTTATTTATAGTAACATAGAGTTGTCCATAGACGATCTGTTGTATACCTGATTAGTTTTGTGTTGGTTGTATGCTGTATTTGGTGAAATACAATATATTGTATGAAATATAATAATGCGCTTAATCCTACATTTGTATGTAACGGGGCCGACTTGTCGGAATTATTCCTTTGTTGGTTTAGACTGCTGAAATATTTATCAGCATATATTAAAATTGTTTTTCTTAGTATATATAATGTTTATTTATATAAAAATATTCGCGACATTCCGCGGAGGAGGTAGGCAAAATTTGTTTTTGTAAATGCATTGTTATTTTCTAGTTGAGATTTTTTATGGACAGCCTTACCTGATATGATAGCAGCTGCTGTGGTATTGCAATGAACTGTTCAGTTGCAGCAACATCAGGTGCCAGATGATCGTTCATTTCGTTGAGCAGCAACAGCAGTACTTGCTACCTTTCATAGAATGTACCACCTGGCATTGAGTGTGTCCTTGTTAGCTGTACCTGGTGATAAATCTGTTTGGGAGAGATTCTTACTTGTTTTTTTCATTGAATGGTTCCCCACGGCTATAGTCTAGTTTGTGAAGGATGATGGATGTATTCATAATTGAAAAAAATATATGAATCTTCGCATATTTTTCTGATTCAAAGTGTACTGAGAACATGAGATCTGTTATTATTTCTACTAAAGAATTGGCACTTATCTTTCAGCCAAGTGCAAAAGGATTTGGAGGTGATTTCTAAAAGGTTAAGATTTTGTCTTGCGCCGAGTACTTTTGCGTCCTCAAACTGATGCCGTGTCCGTAGCATTTGGTGTAAAACAAACAAAAGCTACAGTACATCACTCTGGCTGGTGCCAGCGGCTTGCTGTTTCTTCTTTTCTATAAGAAGTCTGACTTGGTCACTTGTGTGAGGGAAACAGTCCATTACATTCATTTTGATAGAGTTCTAAAATGTTGCATCTCTTACCGGATTGGTCGATATAAATGCTTTGTGGTATAACTTTATTGAAGCCAAGGGCATTTCTAGGCGGTTCTCCATTAAGAGATACTCAGGCGACAACAATCTTTATTGGGTGTTGTAACTCTACTGAGAAGTTGTCTTCTACCTTTGATGTTATAGTTTTATATGAGAAGATAACTCAGACATACTTTGAATGTTTGCAATTGTTAGGTATGGGGTAGCATACATACATACATATCTAGTGCAATATGTCACCTTAACTTCGTAACAAAAATTCTAATTACCTTGAACTTCCACAGTTATTGTGTGACAAGTGAACTTTCTATTAAAATTATATTTATTATGATTTTGGCTTAGCGCAGTCTTTTTCACTTTGGAAATAAATCTCGTGAAGTCTTTCAACAAAATATGCAATTGTAGTTGTATTACCTTACCGATATATAAGCTATTCCAGGAAATCTTGACATGACCTTTTCTATAGGTGCTGGATAAACTACATATCCAAGGACTTTGAATCTCTTTGCGTCAGCAGTTCTACCTGACACCCATATCGATTGATAAAGTACAGTAGAGTACAGTTACTTACGTGCAAAGTTGGCGTTGTTGGAGGTTCAGCATCTCAAATGAGGACACTTTGTCAATTTGGAAAAGTTTTTGCATGTGTTTAGCTTGATTTAATTGTTTCAGTCATCATTTTCCTTCAGCTTGATTGTTATGTTAACTATGCGATATAAACGTCTGAGAGAGCACTATGTTGTTAATAAATGCCAGTTTCTTTGAGAAATATATGCTGGAAAGTGAAACTTTTTCTGTTAGTTACCCTTGGATGGCTGCCAAACCATTGATTGTAGCAAATAAAGAGCCACCAATGGCATTCTTGTTTACTTTGTAGTGAGCCAATCAAGTTCAAGTTGTCAATGCATTGGAATAGCAGCCTACAACAAAGTACCATGGTTAATGCTACTAGTACATTGACTGTCTTGTGTGAAAAAAAAATTTAGTTTTCAAGTCACGCTTATAGAGGAAACCTCAGGAATAAAATAATTTCTATTATTTTATTGTTTAGTGACAATGATGGTTATATTAATAATAAAAGAAATCGTTTGTTGTTCTAAATCAATATTATCATTCTAACTATGCCAAAAGTAATATATAAAAAACTAATATTTATATATTATGCGATGAGATGGTCATATAATGATACTATTGGCTAGCGATGTTAAATAATATAAAACATCCATCAGGGAAATAAAGATTCTTTATAACCAAGCAAGCGAAGACGACCAGAAGCAAGCAAAGACTACTAGAAGCAAGCGAAGACTACCAGAAGCAAGCAGAGACTACTAGAAGCAAGCGAAGACTACCAGAAGCAAGCAGAGACTACTAGAAGCAAGCGAAGACTACCAGAAGCAAGCAGAGACTACTAGAAGCAAGCGAAGACTACCAGAAGCAAACGGAGACTACCAGACGCAAACACTCTGATATTACGGTAAAGTGAATAGTTAATACATACTTTTTTATCAGTCAGACAAACAACCTGCTTTCATCCCTCCCAGGATTGTTTAGCAGTGACAGTTTGTATGACAAGCTGATGATGTAAGCAAAATATTTCTTTAAAAAAGTTGCTCATCCAAGTGACACTATAGAGCATAAATTTTATGCAATAGCTGTTACTTACCTCCAGCAGCAAAGATCTGCCCGTCCATTGGCAGCTGTGACACACTTTGGTTTACTATGATTGTCAGATAAAATTTTGGCCTAAAATAAAGTTTTTTGGTAAAGCTTCCTTTTTAGTTAAAAGACGAGCAAAACTTAGCATGAGATTTTTCGACGCACCGATCTGTGGTATAATAATGGGCGTATCGTTTTATCCCAGAAAGAACATTTGTCTATGCCATTTTTGTCAAGATCCAAGATACACTAGTTGGCTGTAAATCTTTAGCGCAACTCGCCTTAGCCTATGGTCTTGGCGTACAGATAGCAACAAATATTAGGTCTGTAGCTAAACTTTTAGCAAAAAATTATGATTTTGCTCTTATCATTAACTTTCAGCGTTCGATTCTATATATCACAGAGTTTGTACAATCAAAAAATCCTTTGTGAAAATGGTTAAAAACGTTTGCTTTTATTCAAAACACGACAATTTCTAAGTGTTCTGAGATTTTGCAACTTTTTTTATGGCCTTAAACAACTAACTGTTACACAAAAAACTTTTTCATCATTTATTCCGATTTTTATTATTTTTTAGAATTATCGCATGATGCTGACCCATTTCACCCACAGTGATTGGCTGGCGTGCACATTTATAAATTTCTAGAGCCTTCAAACTTCTAGAAAATTTGTTAAAATATTGAAAACTCTCAGTTTACATTCTCATTTCTTGTAATCAGTGACGTGATTTGCGGTTTTGAAACGTTGGTGAATAGCTAGAAACCATTGCAGGGGCTACAAGAGATAACACTCAATCTATTCAAAGGGGTGATAGGGAGATCATTTGATGTTTGTTTATAGTATGGAGGTTCTTTGTTTACACAAAATATCTTTGGTACTCTGCACACTCCCCTCCGCAAGGAGGGCATTAAAAGGAGAGAAAATGGCTATATTTAGTAGGGAAATGGTATAGTATGATGCTGCTTCAGCTACAATAATCACAACAAAGATGGCTGCCACTGCATTAACTAAAAGCTACGTAGACACACAAGATCCACAACATCCCATACAAGAAGACCTGGTGATGTATGATCACTTTGAGAAAGCCAGAAGTAATGGAGTGGTGGGAGAGTTTGTTAACCTAGAGACTAAAGAGAGAGTGACAACAACAGAAGTTATGGAGAAGGTAAATAATGATTGATATAAAGATCTGTCATGAACGGAGAAACATTTCATGTTATGATTCACTTTCGTGTCTCACTTTCATGATAGTTGTGTGCTCTACGTGTCAAATAATGTCACGATTTACTTTGTACAGGCAGATGGATATGCTAAAGGTATGCTAGCTATTGGACTAGTGCCAGGGAGTGATACACTTGTTGTGATTGGATGTTCTTCCATGGAGGCAGCCGGTCTGTTTGCTGCTTGCTCTGCCATTGGCATAGGATATGCCGTGAGTGAAATTATGTAACGCACTGAGGCAATTAATTTCTTTTTGTTCAATTGATTGTTGATGACATTGGTGTTTATTGATACAAATTAATTCTCTTGCATATGGAGATAAGAAAGTGAGTAAGTATTTGTAAACACTTGCTATTATTTAGTTACATAAGAAAGAATATTATTACTTCATACTTGTTAAGAATAATGTAAAGATTGCGGTACACCATTTTTGTTATCTCTTTTCTCAAAAAAGTTACAAAACACGGACCTATAAGAGCAAATTGATATTGTAGCACCCATACATCTACACGCCCAAGGATGTCTCCATAACAACTATACTACCCCATATGGAACCAACAGTTGTGGTTGTTGGTGAAGGAGCCGGAGGTACTACTTGTACTGCTTTCTTGGAACTTCTCCAAGAATCAGACACCAAACCTTCTTGTGACAAGTAAGTTGTTTGTATTTCAACTGTACATGAGTATATATTGTCTTACAGTAGCTGTTTCTCTCTAAGACATCATGTTACAGGTTACCATTCATAGAGCATATATTGTCTTACAGTAGCTGTTTCTCTCTATGACATCATGTTACAGGTTACCATTCATTGAGTATATATTGTCTTACAGTAGCTGTTTCTCTCTATGACATCATGTTACAGGTTACCATTCATTGAGTATATGTTGTCTTACAGTAGCTGTTTCTCTCTATGACGTCATGTTACAGTTTACCATTCATAGAGCATATATTGTCTTACAGTAGCTGTTTTTCTCTATGACATCATGTTACAGGTTACCATTCATTGAGCATATATTGTCTTACAGTAGCTGTTTTTCTCTATGACATCATGTTACAGGTTACCATTCATAGATTATATATTGTCTTACAGTAGCTGTTTCTCTCTATGACATCATGTTACAGGTTACCATTCATAGAGTATATATTGTCTTACAGTAGCTGTTTCTCTCTATGACTTCATGTTACAGGTTACCATTCATAGAGTATATATTGTCTTACAGTAGCTGTTTCTCTCTATGACATCATGTTACAGGTTACCATTCATAGAGCATATATTCTACGACAGCTCATACAATGACAGATCACCTGCACACAAGTGTCTAAAACCTTTAAGTCAGCTCATACAACTCGGAAGTGATGTCACAGATGAACAACTGAAGGAAGCTAAAAGCTCTGTCAAACCAGAATACAGATTGCATCACTTGTTCTCTTCTGTGAGTAAAATGCAGATTTTTAACAGGAGCTAATTACCAAGGTTCGAGCAAGATGGCTGTAATAATATTTTAGTTCTAGTTTCAAAAATGAGTACAGACAATTACTGCAGGTTTCTAATTAAGCCCCACAATGTGGTATTCAAGCCTGAGAGCCTAAACTGCTGTATTATTGTGTCTTTTGATCACCACTGATTGTCTCAGCCATGTATATTATTATCTTTCAACTGTCCTCATAGACTTATCAACTCAATAGAGTTAATCAGATTTTTCTTGTATTGGGCTCACTGTAACCTTATTCACAGTTCTTCCAGCGTGGTTTATGTTAGCCAGGCAGAGTATCGAATGTTGGTAGTTAGTAGAAATAAAGCGAAATTTCATATTTCATTTATTCCAGACCCAGTACACATACAGAAATAGCCACTGCTGAGAATGTATAAAAGTTAATGAATTATCAGGAGTTGTTTACTCGCTTTCTGAATTGTTTTATATAGGGCAGTATTGGACAACCAAAGTGTATAGCTCATACACACAGGGGATTGGCTAATGAATTGTTACAGCTGAGAGTAGACAACTTAGAGGTAGGACAACTCCAACTTTTCTTTTGAGTCACCGCTTTTTCATTAGAAACTACTGGGAAGCTTTAATCAACAAATTATAAAAGAAATTCAGTCATTACTAAAAAGCTGTACATTTTCAATCACAATTTTTATTGGTCTATACAACAAGCTGTTCAATTCTGTAGGTATAGGAGAAGATGTAATTGTAAGAAAGAGTTGCTACGCTAGCACTTGTTATAAATTGTCAAGTTTTTACCTTTTTTCATGATTATAAACCTCCAAAATGCAGCAGTTGTTTCTCTTAAGTGAAAACTGTATTTTTATCAGCTCTGTTCCGTTTACCCAAATCAGGAACCCAAAGCAGCAACTGAAAGAGAGACAGGTCTTTTCATTGCAATAAAATTTCTTTATATTCTTTGCGGAAATAAGCGCAACACATTAATGGTTACATCACATCCTGTCTCTACTTGCAGCCTGTGCTGACTATCAATATGAACACTGATGAGATGGTTACATATGTCTGCATTGCTTGGACTCTGGCTGGTAAAATCTCTAAAACTGTGTTTATCTTGGATATCGGAGGTGATGAGTCACCCGAAGAGGCAGCTATGATTGTTACTAAAGCAGCCATAGATGAAGGGTACTATTTCCTGTTTCAATTGGGTGACTAATATGCCTTTTCACTTTTGTTTTATGCTTGTAAAGTTATAGATTAAAACGAATTTTCAAATATTTCTCCGTCAGTCCACAAATTATTATTGAACGAAAATGTATGTTTGGTTGACTGATACTTTTGTCAGCTTTTTATTATATATGAGGAGTTTTTGTGTGCCAAGAGTAGTATAATAGGAGCAGATCTGCGTAGGACAATTTTTTGGGGTCAGTCAGGCGTGAGTGTTTTATGCAACTGCAAAACAATTACGACATATTTGTGTGCCAGGTTTGAGCCTGTGGCAACACCTGGAATGACTAGTTAGTGAAATGGCTAATGTGTCTGGCCGTTGGATCTTAGGTTCTAACCTCAGTCAGGTATGTTGTGATTTGCTGAAGTTGCAGAAAATACTCATGTCTGATTGGTTGAAAAAGTTGTCACCGCATAGTGGCGGCTCTTTATGTTGAAAAAGTTTTTCTCATTCAACTGTTATAACCTTGACACCTACTAACGTTGTGTTGTAGAGTGCAGTATGTTATAACCTTGACACCTACTAACGTTGTGTTGTAGAGTGCAGTATGTTATATAACCTTGACACCTACTAACGTTGTGTTGTAGAGTGCAGTATGTTATAACCTTGACACCTACTAACATTGTGTTGTAGAGTGTAGTATGTTATATAACCTTTACACCTACTAACATTGTGTTGTAGAGTGCAGTATGTTATATAACCTTTACACCTACTGACGTTGTGTTGTAGAGTGCAGTATTTTGCTCTCACTGGTTCATTTGAGAACATGATACGAGGCTGTATAATAAGAAACAACAATAACTTTCCTCCTATTAAACTATTTCTCAACGGAGCACAACTGATCTCTAGAGGATTCAAGGAAAACCTCAAAGCCACGTTCAAAGGGATGGCATTTGTAAGCATTGGAACTTTTTTGTTTGGTTTCAGATTTAATAAGAACCTTTCAATGTTCTAGCAGTGTTGAGTTACACTTGGTAAAAACAGTGACAGTTCCGGTAATTTGTATTGTAGACAGGATATGGTATGACAGAGGCCTTTATGATAGCTTTTACCACTCTTGGAGACACGGAAGAAGATGAAGAAGCCAGAATGCAATCCAGACTCCACCCTAAACCCAACATCAAGGTTAGTTTGAATGAGCAAAACTCAGTTGAATAAAATTGAATAATGTAAGAATAATTATTACTATAATTGTTACTGGGTCACACAACCTTGTAAACATACCTTATGTCACATTGGTACCTTATGTCACATCGGTACATTATGTCACATTGGTGCCTTATGCCACATTGGTGCCATATGTCACATTGGTGCCTTATGTCACATTGGTGCCCTATGTCACATTGGCACCTTATGTCACATTGGTGCCCTATGTCACATTGGTGCCCTATGTCACATTGGTGCCCTATGTCACATTGGTGCCTTATGTCACATTGGTGCCTTATGTCACATTGTTACCTTATGTCACATTGGTGCCTTATGTCACATTGGTGCCTTATGTCACATCGGTACCCTATGTCACATTGGTGCCTTATGTCACATTGGTGCCCTATGTCACATTGGTACCTTATGTCACATCGGTACCTTATGTCACATTGGTACCTCATGTCACATTGGTACCTTATGTCACATTGGTACCTTATGTCACATCGGTGCCCTATGTCACATTAGTGCCTTATGTCACATTGGTGCCTTATGTCACATTGGTGCCCTATGTCACATTGGTACCTTATGTCACATTGGTACCTTATGTCACATTGGTACCTTATGTCACATCGGTGCCCTATGTCACATTAGTGCCTTATGTCACATCGGTACCCTATGTCACATTGGTGCCTTATGTCACATTGGTGCCCTATGTCACATTGGTACCTTATGTCACATCGGTACCTTATGTCACATTGGTACCTTATGTCACATTGGTACCTTATGTCACATTGGTGCCCTATGTCACATTGGTGCCCTATGTCACATTGGTGCCCTATGTCACATTGGTGCCTTATGTCACATTGGTGCCTTATGTCACATTGTTACCTTATGTCACATTGGTGCCTTATGTCACATTGGTGCCTTATGTCACATCGGTACCCTATGTCACATTGGTGCCTTATGTCACATTGGTGCCCTATGTCACATTGGTACCTTATGTCACATCGGTACCTTATGTCACATTGGTACCTTATGTCACATTGGTACCTTATGTCACATTGGTACCTTATGTCACATCGGTGCCCTATGTCACATTAGTGCCTTATGTCACATTGGTGCCTTATGTCACATTGGTGCCCTATGTCACATTGGTACCTTATGTCACATCGGTATCTTATTATGGTGTACTAACCAGTAGTAGTAGTGAAATTCATTTATGTCCGCATTTCTGTGACTGCTTCGCTCCACCCTAGCTCCATTTTTCAATTGCTGCATTCTCTACTCCGCTCCATTTCACACCTGCTCTCCACACCACCCCACCCCATCCACCACACCCTTTCCCTACACTTCATCACTTCTCACTCTTCTCCTTGCTCTGCTCCCACTCTATTCTAGTCCTGCCCGATTCTTTACCTGCTTAAATTGGTAGAAGACACGATAAGCCACTGTGCTGGCATTGTTTCATTGGACGATAGCTTTCAGTTATAATCAAAGTGACTTTCTTGTGATTTCTCTCTCCTTACATTAATAAACAAAATATTAAATCCACAAGGGCCGAACTGAGAAAAACCTTTGTTTGCCACGGTTAGGGACGGCCTGTTTTATCTGTTTTTTATTTACCTTGTAACTATGTGACCCAATAGCTGTTTGTCAAAAAAAATTTAAATCTGTCTCCGTAGTTTCATAATTATGCATACATCAAAAGTACGAAAATACTTTCAAACCAATACATTTAACGTTTTTATTTATAGCTTTCATTATGTTACAGTTGCGTATAGTGGATGGTAACAATGAAATAGTAGACATAGGAAAAGATGGAGAAATACAAGTACAAACATACAGTAGACTAAAAGAATACAGAAAACAAGAACAACTAACTAAAGATCTCTTTACTGACGATGGATTCCTTAAAACCGGGTATGAAAATTTTTCTATTTAAATGATTAAAGTTAAAACTGGTTTTTAGAGTTGTTTTTTCAATGGTGTAATAACTCCTAATGCAACATGTGATTTAAGCTTAAAATAGAAAAACGGTAAGTTTTATGTATGAAACTGGAAACCAGCATCTAATTTTGCAAAAGTGTTTGTCCATGTTTTTTTTTATATTGTTGATCCAGTAATTTCAACCACCAATTTACAACAACAATCAATTACTCTAGCATCATTTGCTTACTTACCTCTATGTCTCAGCGTTTCTCAACACTGGCACTGCTGATAAGCACTTAAACTGTACTCTTACAGAGATATGGGTGTCATGTACCCAGATGGTACATTTGTCATCAAAGGTAGAACTGCTGACGGAATGAGATTCAAAGTCCTGGGAGATGTAGTTTATCCAGCACCTATAGAAGAGGTCATGTCAAGATTTCCTGGAATAAATGACATTTCAGTAAGAATTCTGAAAGCTGCAACTGCTGATAGTTTGTGTAATTCCTACGTTTTGAGTCGCTCGTTTAACTCATTGTATTACTAGGGAAACTTCGAATCATAATTTTTCTTTACCCATCTGAGAAGTTTCAAGTTGTTTATTAATATTAACAAAAAAATATAACTTTCATATTTTAGGTAATATCAGGCTCCACCAATGACTACTATGGAGATGAAATGGTATATTGTATCAGGTATGTCTGCGCTATGCTTCAGTACATTTATATATTTTGTGGTATTTAGAAAAAAACTGCCTTAACTGAGTGACTTCATAAATATTTGCTCATGTGAACATTTGCAAGAAAAGTTTTTATTACGGTAGTTTTAAGGAAATGGTTTAATTGTTAAAACTTTTTTCATATTGAAGGTTGGAAAACAATGCAGTAAAACCAACTGAAGAACAATTACTGAATTATGGATTTGAGAATGGGGTTAGTACATCAAGAGTCTATCAAACTTGTAATGGAATGAGCGATTTAGGCTTCAGACATATATGAATCAAATAATTTTTTTCTCATAAAATAGATAAATGTATCAGATTAAAAATAAACAGTTTTGCCATTTATTGTGAACACTTATTTGTGCTTTCATAAATTGAAATTTTTTTAAATCAATGTGGTGTTATTGTTTTTTTAGCAAATGTTGATTATTATAAAAAAAACATTCCAAGCTCGCTACCTGAGAAAGTCTGCTGTTGTACCCCCTAAAAATTTACAGCAGTTTTTTCATCATTTGCAAAAAAAGTATTACACTTTGTTGCAGTCGAACGTTTATGGTTTTAGTGATTAAGTTCAAAGAATAAAGTATTTAGGATTAGTCATTATTTATTATCTACAATTCCTTGCTTACCTCTGCAGCTCAATGAGGGTCACAGGCCAAGTAGAATACTCGTCATGGAAGAACTGCCAACTACTAGCAATGCAAGAAAGGTGAGCTTGTTCAGTCAAGACATGGAGAGACAACTCTGTATCATAGGCACTATTAGTAGATGGTAGCTGAGATAATTCTGGACCCACCAGAAGCTTTTAATTTTCCATACTCACTTCCACTAGCGGTGTGTTTTTTTATTTTATTTTTGAATGCGCAAAAATTGGCGCAAGTGAAGACAAACATTTGAATGAAATGTTGATGCATTAACGCTACGAGTATTGTATATTTAGTGTTGTATATATTTACAGGTAAGCAAAGCCTTGCTGAGAAAGAAGGTACAAGAGATGATTGAAACAGATCCAGAAGCTGGGTTGTGTGAGTGGTACAAGGAGTTTTTGGTTTTGTTAGCAGCTGCATGAGCTAACATTTTGTACTTACACCTTCTATCACTTGTCTTTTTTGTTAAGCTGTTTGGAAAAACTAGTCACGTGCTAAAATGATTCCTAGTATGAAAAACTACTTGCAACTTTTTCATGATCAAAGAATAGATTCAGCATCAGATCTTTATATTAAAAAATTTATGTTTCATATTTTAATAAATATTTTGTATATATTTGAAAACCTACTTCACTTTTTATTATCATTAATTTTTTAAAGCACATTATTACCATCTCATATCTGTTTAATGATTATGACAAGCTAATTTTATTGCAAAATCAATTGGTTTGAAATACACACTTGTGACATGTTACTATTTGTCGTCTCTTTTTTGCATAATTTCAGTAAAATATGCAGCCGTGATCATGACTGGGCAAACTGTTGTTTAAGCTGAAACGCATTTAACCTTCATTGGCTATAACGGCTGTCATAATAAAATAATTTTCTTCCACTCAAAATAATTAATGGGAGTTGTAGTTCCTATACAAATTTTGGTTTTTCTGATCACACAACTCCAAATATAGTTACTGTAATTTATTTTGTTTGGGAAATCTACTCTTGGCTATTGCAGATAATACTTTTGCATCAGGCACTTTTTTTGTATACGCAACCAATTGAACTGCTATACAAAAACAAAAAGACTATGTCAAATACTTTGACATAAACCCCTGGAGTTGTTTGCTCATCATATTCTAATTTAGCAATGTAGACACAACTCCAAAAATTGAGGAAACGCAAGTTGTAATTGCAAACAATCCTGGCTGTCTTAGTTGATAACCCATGCTTTATATTCATATAATTGGTATATTTTATTGTCCATTTTCTCATGTTACCACATCAGAAAATATGAGCCACTCGGGTAGCTTTGTGACGATGGATTTACCTTAAGGGTTGCTTCAAAACAAAGATTCGGATTTTCAATCTTGAAACAATTAAATGTAGGTTGGATAATATTTTATGCACCATTGATTAATCGTATATTTGCTGCCACATAGCTACCATATTACATAGCCACAGTATTCTCCGATTATATTATTATAGATGAGATTATTATATTATATTACTTCATATAACTCACAGTATCTAAATACGTAAGTATGCATTAAGGCTCAATAATCTTGGTATATTTTGCTGATGGAATGCACAGGCTGTAATGTAGACTGTGGTCCACATATTGTGTGGATTACCTTCAACTCACTAGCTAGTGTGTTAGTGTATTATCAGCTAGAGTAGACAACTTACAATTTTGTGATCACGGCAGGATTGCATGTACTTACAGTTGGTCAAAAAGTATTATCACATTAATCTTGTAGCTCATGTTTTTGTACCTCCCAAGAAAACTTTACAAATTGACTTCTCGAAGCACATAGTAGAATGTTGATGAAGATACGTTCTTTATTTATAAGTTTTACCAGAAACTATAATTTTTAGTTGTTTGTAAATGACTGGTCATGTGTTGGAGGTATCAGCCAATTTACTTGCTTTACTACAAGGAACCAGTTGATAACAAAAAACTTTAGGGGTGGGTAACAGGGAAAACACGGCCATCCACATTCTAACACTGGTTGCACAAAGCAGGAGTTGTGTACCCAGTTTAGGTCTGTTAAAAGCTTTTCATGGTGTATATTTGATACTTCTCATTTTGTTGCATGAATGTGTGAAGTTGTCTTACCGCAATGATTGGCGGAAGCTTATCGGTCAATTAAGTTTTTCCTTGAACTTTTGTCATTTTATGTGAATATGTGATGTATTCAGAGGCAATAAACTGTATGACAGCATACCATCATATGCCCACCTTCTCCATCATACCAGCTAAGTTTGATACAGAAGCGTACTTCCCTAGTATAGCATCTTCCATTTCATTATTTTGAAGTTTCCTTTAAAAGTTTTCACAATGGCCGTCATAAACAGAGAGATTTTCTCTGGAGAGATGCCATTCTGTAATTATGGGCTTACACGCCCAATGTATTTTTTTTGGATAAACTTTCCATTTTGCAATTGCAAGCATATTTAGTGGCTCATTTCTAGTCTGGGTCAATTTCCCCTCCTACAACAATTAGCTCCTCCCATCAAGAGAATTGTCCGGGTTAAAAGGATTTATGACGACATTTAAAGTTGTTTTATCACTATTTATATGGACACTTCATACCACCCGGCTCTTATTCGTGCTGTGATTATAGGAACAATACCACACCTGATGCAAGGTGATGCGATATGACTATATGGAAATTTTAGCTTATACATTTTAAAACAAAAGTTTTTATTTATGGTTATATAATATTTACATAATAAATAGCATATTACGATTGATAAACTGTACTACAGCATAAATAAACAAAGTTTTTGCGAGAACTAACAAAAATAAAGATGAGTAACAGTTGTGAATTGATGAGCATTAGAACTACTTTCGCCGCTGATGCAACAGACTGCAATTTTTAATTAGCGAGATTGTTAGCCATTTAGAAAAGTGATTGCAATATCAGTTGATTATTTCCAAGAGCTGACCCAAACGCCTGATTCCGCTGGGCAGCGTTGATGGTGCTCTCACTTTCTGATACTGCATCTTGTCTGGCGTTGAGACTGTCCTCGCTGGCTATTCCCGCAGACAAGTCCTCTTGGAATAGATCTTCCATTTCTTCAAAATCTTCTTCCTCAAAGGTCGAGCTGCTCTGAAGCGCTTGGTCCTGTTGGGAGAAATATTGCATTAGGTGAGGGAGCGGAAAACTTCATAGAATATTTCTTTATGAATGCTTTTGTAGGAATCTTGACATTCAGGCATACAAAACTTTTCTGGTAGCAATATGCATGAAAACCTCACAGTAAAAACAAAATATATACAATTGTTTACTTCATTGCTATTGTTTGAAAATGTAACATTAATAACTATTGTATGTTATGATGTCAAATATTTCAACAAATAAGAACAACGAAAACAAACGCATCCTTAAATTTTATTGTTGAACTTCTCAGCCCTCATCTTTCTGGATATGACAAACACGGCTGTGATGGTATATAACTTAAAGCTAAATTGGAGTTTGATAAGTTGATGATTAATTATTTATTTCAATTCTTTCATGATGTTAGAAGAGGAAATCTTCTTCAGTGAGCCAAGAGAGAAAACTAATTTCAAACATTTCAGCAAAGCTAAAGTACTCAACTGTTTACGTGTGAATGCTTTCAACAAAATGGAGCTAACATTTCCATAAACTCAAACAGGAGATATTAAAAACGATAATTAAACAGTTTTTTTACTTTATGACATGTAAAACTATCAAAAAAAAATTTTAAAAGACGATAGAAAATTTAGTTTCATAGCTCACTGGTAATTATTCTGGACAACTGCAAAAGACTTGAACAAATTGAATCTGACAAAAAGAATATTTTAGTTTGTAAGATGAGTTGAGCCCAAGCTACCACCATCACATAGAGTTCGCTCTGTTTGCAGTTTCAATATCTTATATTAAGAGATAAATGTGCCCAGTAGGCTCAAAATGTTTTATCACCTAGTCCAGTAAAGAATCAGTATTTACTAACTTCCGCTAATCTATTCATAAGTTCATCAACTCAATGAGGTAATCATTTGGATTAGCAGATCAGTATCATGACTGAAAGAGATTAGTGAACCTGTGCAGTGACAAATACAAGCCGCGCGCCCTTGCACTGCTAATCCTATGTCACTGTACCTGTTACGTATAACCCATCAATCATCTTACGCACCATCCAATGACACTTTACGGAATGTTGTGCTATGCGGAGCTAACACATCTGATTCCCTTAGCTTTGTACGATGGTACGTTACACTAATGCCGTGTCACTGGATTATTACATACGATTTTTTATTCTCATTCAAAAGTGTTAAAAATATCTGTTTGTAGAGTTATTTCACAATACCACTGCTGTGCTTTCTCATGCTTCTGTGGTCATTCAAGAAAAAAATATTTGAGTAATTTCAGTTATTTCCACTGTAAATAATATTTTTTCAATTAATTCTATTGGCTTATGAATAATATAAACTTTACTTTTTAATAACATTGTCTTGAGTTTTGCTTTTAAAAACTGACATAGTTTCTTTTTTTTTCTTGTGCGTTTACGAATCAAAAAGTTATTTATTTGTCACATTTGTACTTACACTTCCGAACTTTGTTCCTGTATTAGATATAGCGCCATTACTATGACTCACACTCACACCTTGTTTTTCTTCATTCACTATTTCAACTCCTAAAGCTACAATTGAAATCGTTTCATAAAAATTGTTATGCGAATCTAAAATATTTGCAAAACCAGTTTGGCCAAATGAAAATGTGACAATGCATCGCTTATTTAACACATTATTTTCCAAACAAAGACACCTGCTGGTAAAACACAGACATCAAAATTTGTTTTGCTGTGCTTTCAAAAGGGGTGCCGTTTTTACTCGTCAACATAAAAGAGTGGATATACAAGATTTTATTAATAATTTATATTCAATCTTACAAGCTTTTGTTATTTTCATGTCATTACTCATTTAGTCACTCACATCATTGATATGCCAACTAATAAGCCAGTAGCAAGCAGCTTACAACAAATTGATAAACTACCAGTGAATCGTCTACAAATATTTAAATAATTAATACTCACACAATGATTGGCTGCTCTCAACATTAGCAGAAAGCTGCAGGTCTTGAAATTCTGCTTCTTCTTGAAATGTTTCGCCATTCTGCGAATTTCTTAATTGTAGATTCTGCCCGTTTGCTACAAAAAATAGGCACCGGGTGCTATAAGGTTTATCCTCTAGATTGCGACAGAAAAGTATTGACACTTGTAAGCCTTGAAAATTCTTAAAATGTCTATCTTCAATACTAACCTGGATATTGCAAAATATTTTATTGTTTCATTATTGATTAACTTTTACTTGCCTATTGATTTGAATTAGTTATTTTAGTGTCATGAGCTACCAACCTTGTCTAGCTGCCTGTCTGTCAGCACGTTGACGTCTGTTTGCTGCCTTAAGAGCTTGTTTGTCTCTCTGAGCTGCCTCAATCCCAGTGGCTGAGTTCAGTGAGTCCGATTGACCTGCATTCAACCTGTTAACACGTGCTGCCCCTCCTTGTGCCCTTCCTTGTGCCCCTTGTCGTTGTGCCAGCCTAAGAGCACCTGCTGCACCACGTCCTCGGCCACTGCCCCGTGTTTGTTGTCGGACCTTCACTCTTTCTTGTGGCACTGAATCATCTTGATTACTGTTACTTCGCCGTGGCGGAGATGTAGCAACCAAATTGGCCGATTGGGCTGGCCTCTGTTTTCCACTTTTATTTTTTCCGGTTTTTCTTTTGCGTTTTTGACGTTTGTCAGCATTCTCGCTGGCTTCTATGCTTTCTCCATTGACTCTGTTTCTCGAGGGTGTTACTGCATTTCCGCTCAAAGCTGACTGCACCACTTCACCTAATACACCATTATTTGTGTTACTGTCTGGTGAGTTGGATGCTGTTTCACTTTGGTTTTGGCGTTGTCCCTTTTTGTTTGGACGCTTGACTTGATTTTGACTTTGACCTTGACCCGGGTTCAACCTTTCAGCTATTAGCTGTTGAACCTCTTCAACAGTTGGCTCGTCTGGATCTCTTTCAGCTTCTGCTTGCTGTCTCTGTTCCTCCTCTGCTTGTAGAAGTGCTGTCTGAATCATCTCCTGTAATTCTTCGGGGGACGGGGACGTCTGCTCCTCTTCTTCATTTTTCTGCTGGTTCTGATCAGGGTTGGCCTCCTCCTTAGCATCAATAATTGATTGAGCTATATCCCCTAATGACTGATCCCCGCTTTTTGCTTCTTCTGGTATACCTTCGCTGTTTTGAAGCGCTGAAGCTATGAGGTCATTTATTCCGTCTGGAGAACCTACCGGCTGATTACCTCCCCCTCCTAACAAAGATCCGATGAGACCTCGAACACCCCCAGCAGGTGTAGTAGTTTGCAGACCATTGTTTCTTTGGCGATTTGGTCTTTGTTTATCTTTCTTTTTATTTCCTCTTTCAGATTTGTTGTTTTGACGTTGGCGTGGGGGCTTCGTTGCTACCAGCTCTGCTTGTCCTGATGCCGTCACCTCTACAGTCTCAGTTCCATTGATGGTTGGTAGCCCAGTTCCTTCGACTGCTGTACTTGTACTGCTTGAAGGTTCTTGGTTGCTGGAAGTAGTATTAGTTGTGTTGTCTTGTGCTTGGATCTTTCGTGTTTCAACTGTGAGGGAAGTTTCATTGCCAGTTATTGTTGTAATTTCTTTTGTTGCAGTAGAGCTACGGACAACTGCAATTGGCTCAGTTTCAAGAATTGTTCCATCAATTGGTGAAAATTCCGCTGCTGAGTTTGCTTGTTCGGCTAAAATTTCTTGAGACGGTGTCGACGATTGGGAAGCTGTTTCACTGTTTGGCCTGGTTGGTGAGGATGATTTTGTTGCAGTGTTCTCTGCTTCTAGAAGATTCACAACTGCGGTTGGAATAGAAATAGCAGTAGTACTTTCAGTTGTTGGTAGTGTTGTGGTGGAAGATTGTGTAGTAGTTGTGGTAGTTGTTGTGGGTGCGGTTGTAGTTGTTGTGGGATTGGTGGTAGTTGTTGTGGGTGCAGTTGTAGTAGTTGTGGGTACAGCGGTAGTTGTTGTTGTGGGATTGGTGGTAGTTGTTGTGGGTGCAATTGTAGTTGTTGTGGGAGTGGTAGTTGTTGTTGTGGGTGCAGTTGTAGTAGTTGTGGGTACAGCTGTAGTTGTTGTGGTAGTCGTTGTGGGAGTTGTTGTTGATGCGGTGGTAGTTGTGGTGGTTTTGACAGTAGTTGTTGTGGGATTGGTAGTAGTTGTTGTGGGCGTAGTGGTAGTTGTTGTGGGTGTGGTGGTAGTTGTTGTAGGTGTGGTGGTAGATGTTTTGGGTGTAGTGGTAGTTGTTGTTGTGGTGGTAGTTGTTGTGGGTTTAGTGGTGGTTGTTGTTGGTTGGTTTGCAATTGTGGTAGGAATAGTAGTAGTTGTAGTTCTGGTGGGTGTAGTTGTACTTGTGGTGGTTGTTGTTGTGGTGGGTGTAGTTGTGGTGGGTGTAGTTGTGGTGGGTGTAGTTGTAGTTGTGGTGGGTTTAGTTGTAGTTGTGGTGGTTGTTGTTGTGGTGGGTGTAGTTGTGGTGGGTGTAGTTGTGGTGGGTGTAGTTGTGGTGGGTGTAGTTGTGGTGGGTGTAGTTGTGGTGGGTGTAGTTGTGGTGGGTGTAGTTGTGGTGGGTGTAGTTGTGGTGGGTGTAGTTGTGGTGGGTGTAGTTGTAGTTGTGGTGGGTTTAGTTGTAGTTGTGGTGGGTGTAGTTGTAGTTGTGGTGGGTGTAGTTGTAGTGGGTTTCGTTGTAGTTGTGGTGGGTGTAGTTGTAGTTGGTGTAGTTGTGGTGGGCGTAGTTGTGGTTGGTGTTGTTGTAGTTTTTGACAGTTTCTGAGCTGTTGTTGTAGTCAAAGGAGACTTTTCTATGGACCCTGAAGCCTGCCGCACTTGCACTTGACGATTTCCTACAGACTGTGGATCTATCACTCCATTTTGCATCGGTGCTTCTCCAGTTTGTCGAGTTCTGGTGCTAGAAGTACTCCAGTTTACTCTAGCTACCCAGTTGTCAGATCTGGTTTTACTTGATACTCCGGTCTTAGTTGGGTCTGCACCAGCTACTCGTACCGGAGTTGAACCGGGGTTATTGTTTCCTGTTTCGCTTGCTGGCACACTTCCTGTAGGAAGAGGTTTCCAACCTTCTCGTCCAGAATTTCCACTTCGTTGTGACCATTGGTTATATAATGCGGCTCGCAGTTGGGAATCGTCACAGCTCGCAGTGCCTAGTGTAGACGCCAGTGCTACTATAACCAGAATAGTTCTCATGGCAGCCATTGTTGTATTACTAGCCTGAAACGATGCCAAAATATTTTAAACCTCAAATTTGCTCCACTGATATATTTTCAATTATTAGCTACAAACCTTAGGATTACAAAAACTTTTTTAAAGCCGAGTTTTCTATCAATTTAATTTGTGCTCGGATAAAAAGTATTTGATTGGAACAACAAAATTAGTCGATGTTGAAATTACAAATTCATAGTTAATAAAACACAGTCCGAAAATTAACTGTAAAACAATAGAAACAGATTTTTACAATAATGAAAAGAAATAGACTCACCTGTAGCCTAATACAACAGAAGCTGGTGTGCAAGACTTTACAGCTGAAGTGCTCACTGCCAACACTTGTAACCTTTAATATACAACCAACCTAGCTTCAGGGAAATCTACTGCTAATCCCTATAGTCTGTGATATCACCGATGATACTACGGGAGCCTATCCAACCACCCGTAAATACTATGTTGGTTAGTCTCTTGATGCAGCTCTACCTTGCACTGAAGACACACTGTGATACCATTATAAAAAGATGGTACACAGTAATGAATCATAAAGCTTTTAGGATTCACTAATATTATAATTATATGCAATACAAGCACCTGCTAGCACCTGATGTGTCTGTCAAGATTTGCTGCTATATATTCATGCAGAAGAAATGTATGTATACTCATTCTTCTTTCCAATAATAATAAGCTTTTAAGAGCTTCTCTACTGTAACTTGATTTTGGGGGGATTTCTTTGAGCATTTGATGGCAGATTGTTACACATAGACATATCAGATGCATACAGTAGACGGTAGTACATACCATAGAACATCAATTGGAACAGATTTATAACATTACAATAAGACTTCATTGAATAATTCAAAACTTGGATGCCATTTTTTGTATCAATATTTATTCCAAATAATAAAAAAAAAACAGAGATCAGCAATGATAGACAGAGATATCCACTGAAAGACAGCAACAGCAAGTAGTGATGGAAAAGTCAGCACACAATGATGAAAATCTAGCAAAGTGAGAGACACAAAAAGTATTTAAATAGAAAATTTGTAACCAGAATTTCACATCATGAACAAGTGATGAAAACATGTTGTTACCAAAACACCTGTACAACTTTTTTGCTGCAAAAGCCTAGAGGAAGAAATCAGCAGATTCTCTAACCAAGATTGTAATACCAATTAGACTGTATCATTACATAATCTTGGAATAAGTAACAAACCAATTTGTTGACAAAGGATGAAATAACAACATCGCGGTTGTTTGATGGTGTTTGTACGATGCTTAAGAAATGCGTATGTAAAAATGCTTTTACACAGAAATGATTGTATGAAGATTTCTCACTGTAGTAAATAAAAATAATATTTGCTTGAAAATACGTCACAATGAGCGAGGACTAAAATTTCATTATTTCTTTCCTGAACATTTTGCACCCGAAGTGTGTAGCGGATAGCCAGGCAGCAATGGCTGACAGGGGAATTGTTCACAGCAGCAACAAAACTGGGACTGGAAAAACCAAACTAAAACTACAAAAACAGAAATGGGAAAAAAGCCAAGAGTGATTTATCACTGCTACAGAGTATTGATGGCCACTAACATAGAGAATGAGAAAGCAGTATATCTATTATAATATATGCACACAGACATGGTAATTTGTTGTACAAATGTATAGAAAGATAGATTTCCTAAGATCAGCGATGATCGGGATATATATTAGAGTTGCTAGCACACTTGAATCATGCATATTGACAAATCACATGGATGGACGGATGATCTGTTATGTATCACCGAATTATTTAAGACTAAATAATAAATAATTTAAATATGAACTCTAGAGGATAATGCAAGCCCTTGACTTCTTTTCCTCGGGAGGCTTTTCCTGTAAGTAAAGTTGAAAAGATTAAATTAAATAGTAATATTTACTAAAAATAAATTTTCATATAAGCGGGGCAGTGAAAAGGTGATATTGTCACGTCGAACTACAATAAATCTCACATCATTCATGATGATGACTTCAGCACCATACCACATACCTAGAGGGTTGTACAGGTAGGGGATACTTCAACATTACATCAATGAAACACCTAATGCGTACTTTACATTCCAATAATTACGCAATGAATTCTTTATGTCTGAATTCATTAATAACCTGCCATGATTACATTGATAGCAAATGTTAAAAACTCATTACAGCTAATTTTCCAAGTTACTAGATGACAAACATCAGTGTGAAGTAGCATGGATTTTATCACTGACAGTTTGATAGGTCAATATCCATCATCACAAATTTGACCCCCCACTGTATGTATAAAAATCAGACCTAGTGCAGTGGACCTGAAGCTATCAACAAATGCTCCATATACCCAACCAACAAATGACAAACATTCCCCCACCTCTGGTTTACTATCGTTAGATTGCTTGTTCTTTTCTTTCGCTTTTCCTTTTTCTTCCTTTTCTTCTTCCTCCTCGTCCTCTTCCTCATCGTCGCTATCTACCACTTTCTTCTTTTTCTTTTTACTGTCTTTCCCTGACAACCAAAGTAATATTTGGGAGACAATTACAAACATAGCTGAAATATACCAACATAACTATACAAACAACAGCCTATCAAAAATTGTTCGAACTTTTCACTCGAACTAGTGTATACGCTCGAACCAAATAGTTTGACAAAATATACTTTCTAGAATGCGTTTTCTACCGACAGAGCCGAGTCTTGTTATTCGTACCTTTTGACTTGCTCGGCTTTGGTTTTTCTTCTTCCTCTTCTTCCTCCTCGTCTTCTTCATCATCAGAGAAATCCACCGGCGCTTTTTTGTTCTTTCCAAATATACTCAACTTGGACTTTTTAACTACAATCAACAATTAGACTGAGTGACCTTCACACCTAGACATTTGCACAGAAATGTTGATATATAAATATCTTTTCACAGACATATATTCATAGATCTACCCATACAAAAATATATATAGAAATCTAAGCACAGAAACTTTACTCAAAGACATCCACTCACAGACATCCACTCACAGACGTCCACTCATAGACATCCACTCATAGACATCCACTCATAGACATCCACTCATAGACATCTACTCATAGACATCTACTCATAGACATCCACTCATAGACATCTACTCACAGACATCCACTCACAGACATCTACTCATAGACATCCACTCACAGACATCCACTCATAGACACATCCACTCATAGACATTCACTCATAGACATCTACTCATAGACATCCACTCACAGACATCCACTCACAGACATCCACTCACAGAAATCCACTCATAGACATCCACTCATAGACATCCACATATTTTGGTGTTTTTCAAAGGCAAAGCAACTGCTAACTCATCCTGCTGAGAGCTGACAAAATGGTGGGTAGCTAGCATTGGTCAATGTTTGTTGTGGGCACATATTCTAGTCAGACAACTCTCTATTCACACTCCATGTATTACCAGATCTATGATCTACCCATAGAGCTGGGTAAAATTTCCATCACTCACCAATAATGTCTTTATTTTAGGGCAAATGTAAAAGCTACTTACCTCTACGAGCCTTTTCCGTCTCTTCTTCGCTCTCTTCTTCTTCATCAGATACCTGCTTTGACTTCTTCTTGTTCACTTTACCTTTCTTATCACTCTACAAAGCATCGTACACTTGTGTGTGAGTAGAGCATCTGGTCTCATAAAAAGAGGGGAAAAATCCCACAATTTAGTGGAGGGTGTAATGGGATTGCAACACCAACCTGTCTCCAGCGACCATAATCAGAGCCTGAGAAAAACTGGCGACGAAGAGGATGCCACACGAGCCTGACTGGCAACTGGTGCGACGGACGTAGTGTTTGATCGAGCAAATAAGAGCAATATAAATATTTTGTGCGTTCCACAAGGCTTCATTATTTTGATTATTTTTACAATATTTATTTTTTAAAAGCTGTTAATTATTACCAAGTTCATAATAATTGTTCAAGCCATTAATAAACTTTTAATATTGGGTCTAAGATTTAACATCATTTATAACCATTGCGTTTGCTAGTTATTTCTTTTTAACTGCTTTAATGAAAAACGATAAGCATTTTGGAAATTATTCGCCCCGTAGTAATTTCAGATGAACACCAACAATCATATAATTATTACAACATAGACTATCATATAACTGTTACGTATAATCTATGTAAACATAGCGTAGAACCAACATAACCTTGGCCTAGACACTTTTAACACATGGAATTGCTGAGTTTTTAGAAATCAACCAACCACAGTGTGATGAACAGGATGAAAAATCGATCATTTCCATTTGGCTTCATCCTGCGTGACAGAACGATGGATACAAGTGATATTCTGGCTCGTGTGGCAGGCTGAAAAGACCTGATTCCAGACTTTCTCATTCGCAATGAATAGAAACCAACAAATAAATTAAATACAAGAATGTCGCAGTGATTGAAACCAAATGCTAGTCTTACCTTGGCTTCCTTCTTGCCTTTGCTCTTTGGAGTTGGCTCCTCATCCTCACTGTCATCTAGAGCACTATCTACCTCTTCATCACTGTCTAATACCTTGTTCTGCAAGCAGACATCAATGGAATATGCACTACAAATGTCAGCTGGCGGCCTGCCACAACTAATAATAGGATTTATTCTGTGTTGTTAGTTCGAAGATTTATATCATGTTTGCTAACATACAAAATCTGTTACAGATGTTATAGCCCTAGTACCATACACCTAGTACCATAGACTTAGAACTAAGCTTGCCTTGACCAGAAACTATATCTTGTACCTTGTTCTTTTTATTTTTAGCTGCCACACTTTTCTCCTCTCTAGAGGATCTTCGGCTAAACCTATAATCTTCATCAATGATTGGTGAGAGATTACCCTTTGAGCTTCTCTACAAGACAACGGAACAATCACAGCTTAGGTACGGTGGCATCAATGCGACAGCGAGCAATATGCAGTGTTACTACGCCTGTACTGGAGCTGTTGGTATTTCAGTTCCTGTGATAATTTATAGATGATATCGCAGCATTCCTGGCTTGTATTAAACTTAATTTGGAACTTAACTTGTATAGAAAAGCACTGACAGTAAAGTTATGTAAAAGCAAATGTGTCTAGTTGCCAGGAAACACAAGTATACAGACAAAACCACAGTTTAATTGCTGCATTAGGTACCATGCAATTACAACAAGAGAACAACTCCTCATACACTGAGAGCACAACTCCTAACAAGCTAAATTTGGGCTGGTATAATCATTGACAGTAATTGAAAATATTGTTTAGAATTAACATTTTCGTTCGGAGGAAAATTTTGAACAGTTCCATGTTCCCTGAATCTAATGCCTGGATTATACAGAAAAATTTCGCAGATAATTTACAATCAAAACTTGTTCGTTAAAATTCATAAAATTAGTAACATTTGTTTTTGGACATGAAAATAATCGATGATTTTTAAGAAATCATATCATAGAGCAGCAACCTAATGCACTTCGTAGGATGAGAAAATGAAAATATTACACAGAGACTGTCCCAATCGTTAGTAAGGAGAGAAGACAACCCAAAAACTTTAATTGACTATAATAAGTGTACACCTACCTTAGTAGGCGTCGGCTTGCCTTTACTGACTGCTATCTTCTCTGACTGTACTTTCATTGCTTGCCTCTGATTCTTTAGTGACTGAGGACTCGGTGAGTTGCCTTCCTCTTCACTACTGCCCTCTGGTGTCACAGATACATCAGAGTCCAAACGGTCTATTTAAAAATTGCAGCAAGGTGTTTATAATGCCAATTTAACAAAGCAATCAGTAATATATAAGTACATAGCAGCCCTAATAAATTAATTATTTATGAACGAAAAAAATTTAAAATTATGTAAAGGTTCAACTTTGGTGCAAGTATCAGTTTGATTTAGAAATTAAACAAACAAACATTACGTATCAACAGCACCATTTCACCTTTAGAGGATTTCTTTGACGGTTGAGTTTTACTCTTAAATGTCTGTTGTGTCAGTTTTTTGTGAAGCATCTCATCAGCGCTGTCTTCTTCTGGTGAGTCTGACAAATTTGAGTCTTCTTCATCAACGTCATCTGTAAGAGAGATAAGTCTATAGGCAGACAATCTCATTGGGGAGATAAGTCTATAGGCAGACAATCTCATCGGGGAGATGTCTATAGGCAGACAATCTCATCGGAGAGATAAGTCTACAGGCAGACAATCTCAACAGCAGAGGATTCACGTATCACTTTGCGTACATTAAGTGTTTAATTTTTTAAATTTTTATGGTGATTTTTTGTTTATTGAAGCCCTTTTTAGAAAAACCCACTTACAATGCCTCAGCATTAATTTGATTCATTCTGCCTGAAAGAAACTCCACAACCGCTAATTGCTCCACACAACTCCCCAGTTTACTGTACAAAATACAAAACTTTTCACTATTTTTGTCACCTTTGGAGAATCTTGCATTGGGAAGTTTCCGTTTGTCTAGCGAGTTTGGAAGCGTAGATGACTGGACAGGTCGGAGTTTACCCGTTGTGTAGGTGGAGTTTAATGGAGGAAGACCACGAGTTGAAGCAGTCAGTGGAGGTAGAGTTCTGCTGAGGGGCTCCGGAGACTACAACATACCGACCAACCTATTCACTCTTCAAAATATTTTCTGTCAATTTATTTATTTTCTATTCTTACTTAATATTTAATTTTTCATTAATTTATTTTTCTAGCTTGAATTTTGTATATAAATGAAACAAGCTTTACCAAACCCCGATATGCTTTGTATCGGCCCTAAACATTATTAGGTGCAAACCTAATTTTTAATTTGCAATTAAGTAACGTTGGCTAACTATTATTGGCTACAGTTTCATCTCACATAGACATAGACACTCTACCTCTTTAGCTCGGCGCCTGTCTCTAGCGGATATAGAAGCATTCAAATCTACGTCTGTGGACAGCCTAACACTGTTAGCAAATGTGCTGTTGAGGGGGTCAAGTAACTCCTCATCCTCATCTTCTTCATCTTTTTTATGAGCTAGGGCTATGGTATGACAGCCACCACACGATACCTGAAGTATTTGTAAATAATATTTGAGAACGTTAATAATAACTAACAAAATAGGTTAATAATAATAATAATAAAAAAAATTATAACAGAAATAATAAATAATAATCCTAACATGCAAATGATAATAATAAATAGATATTTCTCTGTAGACTGTGGACCACAATTTAATATTTAAAGAGTTATTAAACATCAAACTAGCACTGTCAGCAGGGGAACATTCGGGAGTTGTCTCCCATCAATAATACTCACCTCTGTGACCTCAAATTTTGCAAATCTAGGAACTCTGAATGGTCGGAATTGATTAGAGAAGTTTTCAGCACCAAGAGCCAATTTCCCATGACGTCCATCTCCAAACGTGTAGAGCTGACCTTTCTCTATATTACACCAACCAATAGCAAACATTACAACCCAAATTGGTTTTTCACCGTGTCACTCAAACACATTACGAGACAGATGGCTAGTTAGTAGATCAGAACTATTAAAAAACTTTGATGAGTATAGCAATATTTCTTATATGAGTTTTCGTTGCTAAGCAAATTCATTTGTATAGGAATCCAAAATCCACAATTACCAATCCAAACGCAGATGAGCTATGCATGGTAAACAGCATTGAAGTCTAACCGGAGTTTAAGATGAAAATGTACCACGGCATGAGATCTTTCAGATGTCTATGAGCCGAACATGCTAGATGACTGTGATCAAACATCTGAAAATATGATAAACAAAACTATACCTGAGTTGATCAGGCTTATAAACAAAACATTACCTGAAATCGCAGCGGTGAAATTCTCTCCACATGACGTGTATTTTATCTTAATATTTTTGAAAGCGGTGATGGGTGTGGGTTTAGAACTCTCCATAACACTGGTTCCCAGTCCAAGTTGACCACTTGAGCCTTCACCGAATGTGTAGACCTCCCCCTTAGCTACAAGAGATACCAATCTCAGGCTATTAAGCGTGTTCACGATGACTACTAGTAACTACACACAAACTCAAGACAAATATTTATTACTATTGATGTGAGACCATTAAGTGTTCATTCAGACAGTAGATTTACCTGTCACAGCTGCCGTGTGTTTGCCGCCACAAGAAGCCCAAACAATCCTGTCCTCTATGTCCACTCTCACCGGTATTGTGTTACTGTCTGAGTCATCCTGTCCCAGCTTTCCTCCCTCTTCCTCTCCAAAGGTGTACAACGCACCACTGGCTATAAAAATAAAACTCAACTTTACTATTGTCTAGCAATACAGTGTTCTAGCAGTTTGGGGCCACTAAGAATCTTACAATCCACCACTGGTTATCAACAAAAGGTACAATCCACCACTGTTTCTTAATACTGATATAAAAAACAAAAGCTGAATTTTTTGGTAAAGCCAATAGTTCCACATGAGTGAAAACACATAGTCATGCAGACGTACCAGTAACGACAGCAGTGTGGTAGTAACCACAGGCCACGTGTAAGACTTTCTCATCTAGTGGTAGTTTGGTTGGAGTCTCCATACACTCTATATCGTCTCCTAAACCCAGCTGTCCTTCAGCGTTATCTCCCCATACATACACTGTACCGTTCTCTGCAAACAAACATCGTTATGGCAGCTACACACCAAGGTGTAGGTAACTAATTGCATTTCTGTGAATAGAATGTCACAACTGAATGATATAACATATATAACAACAAGACCTCCTGGTGGTAGGTTCTTAAACTCATCAGCTGGTCAAATATTGAAAATAATTATGGTACAAATAATAATTAATTAGATTTGAAATATGATTAATAATAATTAAAACAAATAAAAATAAAACAAGTTTATATGAATTAATTACATCCACAACCTAGTTGCTAAACATAATGTGTAAAAGTAATATAGATTTAAAAAAATGTGCCTAAATATGACAGTATTCTGGAAGTATTACACTGACTGAAGTCACAACTATGGTTTGATGAATTTATCGAATAGTTGATGTGATGTTTTCAACAGCTACTCCTGCCTAATTCTACATAACAAACATGAGCTGATTATCACAGCTCACTTTAATTAATGTTATTACAAATTAAAAAAAAAAATGACATGGTCACTTTTCTAATTCACATTATAAAAACGTGAGAATATGGATCAGATCTAAACATTAATTTTGCGTCAGCACACAGTAAATATCCACAAGAAAGTCAGTAGCAGTAAATCGAAGGCAAATCTTTCTACATACTTTCCAAGCCAACCGAATGGCTGTTACCACCACAAAGTTGTTTGAAGTGAAGAGGTTTCTGTAGTGGTACTTCTGTTGGTGACTCAATGTTGGTGACATCATCATGGCCACACTGGTGGTCTGTGTTGTGCCCAAAGGCGAAGAGAAGACCGGATGAAGTGCTTACCAGAGTGTGGTTAGCGCCACAACCTATCACAGATACTTGCTCTCCCTTGAGCGCTGTAATAACATATTAATATTGGAGTTGTCTGCTTTCATGTGGAAACAACTTCAACTCAACTTATTTTGCTCCGATATTACTGCATATCTACAAAATCTTTGTCGTTGGATCTAGGTAATCTCCCAATAAGATTTTTGGCCCCATTTTTTAAATACATGAGCCCAAAAGCAGCATGCTGACAATAAACATAGTGCAGATAACTATTGATTTTAACAGTGACTAGATTATATAAATTGACCATTGTTGTCTTATTTAGGTTACACAACAAAAACTTACATACTTGCCCGAGTAGATGGATAGATTTTAAACACCTCCAATTAGAGGGTTTGAAAGTAACAAAACAGTTTTATTTAATTAAAGTTTATAGCTCATATTTTTGTCTTTCTCTAATCTAAACAATGTCAAACTTTTGGTCAGAACATTTAAATTTACATTCCTAAATTATTTCGTTGTTTCATTTGAACTCAGCCAACTAGGTCACAAATTCTGTTAATATAACAACAGTTGCAGAGTTGTCCACTCTTTAGTCAAGCAGTGATTGGCTAGTAAATTACTGTGGGCCCCAATAATGTGCCCTGCTGGGGTGCCATATTTGTTGTCAGTGAATGTCACATTCGTGTGAGACACTCTTATTGCTTTACGCTCAGATCAATCGTCATAATTTAAAAGCGATATTTTGTTTGGTTATAAATAATTAGCCTCAGGTTTTTACATCTTTCAATAAAATCTCCCGTAATTATATAAAAAAGCATTTGCAGCACGTAATCCATTTTTAATCAAAAGTCATATTTAGTAATAATAATAGCAATATGTTGTAAAAAAAGCCAGTAAATCTCAAAACTTGAGGAAATTTCCATTTATGATGACAAACAAAAAGCCTGAGAACATACCTTTAACGCATGATGGTTTAGTCTGAGACTTGGTGTTTCCTAGCCCTAGCTGACCATAGGAGTTATCTCCAAACACAAACACCCGCCCCGATTCTGCGATGAATAGTAAAGCATTCATAGTAACAAACCTCAAGCTATGAAAAAGTAAGAGATGGCTATTATATCAGCCAAAGGTGGGATAACTCCACACTTGACGCTAAATATTGTTTGCGAAATGACCGTTTTATTTCCAAAATGTGATCGAGGTTAGTCGATTGGTTAAGTATTATTTCTGGGAAGAAACTTGACATAAAATTATAAATTGAAAAATATCTACAATCTAAAACTACTGATGTATGGCCTACTAGTTATGCCATAAGTACAATCGATTTAGAATTTTAAATTTTGGTGTTAACAAACTCCTTAGTGACAGCATGCTGAAGAAACAAACATTGACTTAGTACAAATTCCACATCAGAAGTTTATAGGATATAAATAGATATAAAAGAGATAATAAATAATTAGTGAAGTGTATAGCCTCCAAATCAAACAAATAATGTTTTATCTACTTCTATTGAGCTGAGATAAGAAATAGGATATTACAGCCGCTGCTCATGGGTAAAACACCTACCAGCAAAGAGAACTGTGTGTTGGTCTCCGCATGCAGCTTGTGTCACTAAATCGTTGCGTATCCAAAATTTATTTGGTAGATTCTCTGCAAACTTGCTCTTTCCAAATGTGAAAACTCCCCCTGATTCTAAATGTAGAAATATAGTAATACAGCCTCCTTTACCCAGACATCGTGTCACATGATACAGCCTCCTTTACCCACACATCGTGTCACATGATACAGCCTCCTTTACCCACACATCGTGTCACATGATACAGCCTCCTTTACCCACACATCGTGTCACATGATACAGCCTCCTTTACCCACACATCGTGTCACATGATAGTAATACAGCCTCCTTTACCCACACATCGTGTCACATGATAAAAATACTGCATAAATAGGAATCAACAGACTTTAAATCATCTCAAAATGAAATGTAAAGCTCAGATAAAAAAAAGCACGAGAAGTTAGAAAAAAGCTGAGTTCCGCACAACACCAAGTCAATGGTTTAAGAGCATAGAATAGGGATACCCACAATATAGCGATCAATGTACGGTTGGTTTAGTTGATCAGCAAAATATACCGGGCTAGTTAAAAGAGCGGAAACCATTAGTGTTGTACAATCAATTATTGTTTAGTAACACAGTTGATAAGTTTCTACTACAAGCAGCTAACAACTACAATCTATGGAGTGGGTTCATCGATATATACAGTGTAATTATATTGTACAAATATAATTAATTTTGAATTGGTCTAAAAGCCTGTTTACATTTGATATCTTTATCAAGTGAGACCATAATGTCAAGCAGAAGCAATGGCTCTATGATGACCAAGTTTCCATCAGCTGTTACCGTAACTATCCAAACTAGTAATATATTACTTGTTAGTGTGTACTCACAACACCCTAGTTACTGCTATTGTAGGCGTCGCTAGTATCCTGTGGTAGACAATGCCATTAATCAATAACTATTAATCTATTGCATTCAATGGTGACAATGAACTATTGCATCCCATACACATGTACTTGTTTGTATGATGCACATTTCCTAGTAACGTGGATTAGTTAATTTCTTTGAAGAAACGTTAGGAAAACTAAATATAATAATAAAGCATCAGTAATATATCTGCTGAGTACATTATGAACATTTGTGTAATATAGCTAAAACTCTCAGATAGTCTCATGATGTGTTAAATCTTTAAAGTAGAATATGAAAAGAAATCGGCCAATGCAATGCTAATTCATTGGTTCACCAATCAATATGACTAATGAAAATTTTTATTCGGTTACAATTGCAAACTTTTAATGTGTATATCTACCGATTGCCTACCTATTTACCACATTGATTGAGGATTTTTTTTGTCTGTTTCCGGTAAAACTTGATAAAACGACCGGTAACATTTATTTAAGGCTATTGGAAGGTTTTGATGGTGATAAAAAAATTGGTAGACAATTTGTGATTCGACCAATTATACAAATCCCCTGAGAATCACTGTTTATAAAAAAATTATTTTCGGCCACAAGTATTTATACAAAGAGGCTCCTCTACGTTCTTGCAAAGCATTTTTTGCCTACATCGACATCACATAAAGCGATTCTAATCAAAAATAGGCCAGTGCAATGCTAATTCATTGGTTCACTAATCAATATGGAGAATCGTGAGAGAATGAAAAACAGCAAGAAATATAAGAGAAACACCCCACTGTCATTTCCGATCAATAGACAAATTTTGACAGTTTCCACCTAAAGAATTTGTACCAGTAACGTTGCACTTTACCCATCCTTATGCTTTTAAGCAAGTTATTTCCCCTAGATATTGATAGCTGTATTGATAGATATTGGCAGCAAACAAAAGTATGCTATAGTAGAAGTAATTGATGGATTACTTTTTCGATCAATCTAATGATAGTACTAGTTGTGAAAGTTAGTCAGCTTAGAACATATACTGTCAGACTACAGTTAGAAACTGCAATGTCCAAAGGGTTTTGTTTTTATATTGGATATGTTGTACATGTTATCGTCAATGGTAATTACTCCTCGCAGAAATGCTTTATTATTAATACTTTGACAGACACTGTGAACAATTGGAAAAAAAACAAGACAGACATAACCAATCCAATAACAACTTTCATTATTTTAATTTTCTCATGAATACATTAAAACCATCAACTATCTTACTAATTCACCGTTTTTTTCTCTCTAGTACATTGCTGTACCGATGACCAACTACAGCGTGGTTCGCAGAAAAGTAATAACTCTGAAAAGTAATACAAATAAACTTGTTTATTTTATCATAAACACTGTTGTTATTCAAAATCTTATTCAATTCAGATATATTATAAACATGTAACATATTTATTCATTACTATTATTTAAAGGGCTTAGGACGGGCTTTTCAAGACGCACTTTGTGTGTAGAGTTGTTTTCTCATCAAGCATTGTAAAACTGTTGAAAAAACTCACTCCGGTCAACAAAACACCAATAGGTATCATGTAGAGGTCTATGGAGGTCTATGACAATGCGTTCGGCAGAAGGGACTATCTGCATTATGATATTATATAGTATATTGTGCAGGATTTCACTGTGAGGTGGTAGCTCGGCCTACCTGCACAACCTCCCGAACTGTAATGGCAACTGTGTCTAGTGTGCTAGCGATACAACCCTTCCACAGGTCGACTTAGTATACTGGAGAATGGTGGTCGACCATCTCAGTAACTAGTGAGCTGCCGGTTGCGTTAGCTGTTAGTTGTGTGTGCAATGAGTTCGAACTTTGAAGGGCGAACTAGTTGAACTAGGTTCGGCCAGCAGAGGTTCGGCTGTCTTATTGTAGTGCTGTGCAGAGGTCGAACATTGAAGGCGAAGTTAGTCAAAGCTAAGTTCGGCCAGCAGAGGTTCAGACTGATCTGCCTGTATATTACTACTCGAGTAATGGTGCGCAGTGAAGTTATTTGTATGTACAAAGAAACTTCTGAGAGTGTGCAAGCTGACTCTGATTTATTGATACCAAACATCCATATTTATGTACACTGTTACGTAACAAAAGTGACAGACAAGTGAATAAACAAAAGAGGCCACACCTGGCACAATTGATTGGCCAGCGTGTGCGAATAAGATACAAGAGGTGGTACATCAGTGAATGCATGGCTAAACTCACATGGTACACATATAAGATTGCATGTTAAAGAAAAGTAAGGATGATTGTGCATAGAGTGAATTGCCCTTGAGCGCAGGCATAGAACAATACATGTAGTAAGCATAGAACTGGGTAAGTGTAAGTGTTCGTAATTATACCATAGAATGTTCGGTAAGCATAGAATGTTCAGCAAGATGGCGCCGGTCCTCTACAATATTACAGCAAGTAGTTTGTACCATTTTTGTTACTTTTTAGGTTCCAAACTACTCTTCAAAAATCTTGATTATTATTATTTAGTGCTTTTGAAGTTTTTTTTTGGAAAGGTAGCCGGTATTTCAGATTTAATTATTATTGTTGTTGTAAAAAAAACAATGCCGGAAATACAATTTCGGCAATGTTTTTTTTTCACCTAGTATTATCATGAAAGTATACTAATGTTATTGTTTAATTAATTTTTCACATGAAAATTATTATTTTGATAAAAAAAATTCATTATTTCTTTTGATTTTGATGACAAACACTATCACGTGAACGCCAGTGTATACATAATACCGAGCTTACCAAAGATAAAATAAATTGCTGACTTGAGAAAAACAGCTCCAAAAAAATTAAAATTTGTTGCAATATCATTTTTTTGCAATCAGAAGAGTCTCTGCACAAAACTAATATCTAGGACGCCCTATTTCTATGCGAACAAGCCAAATTTTTGAAAACTCGCTTTATATCTCTATATAAGTTGGTGCGTCTTCGAGAAAAAAAGGCGTCTTGGCAAGTGCTGACTGCGTCTATAGGAATCGTCTTACTGGTGAGAGGGCAACTCCAGATAATTTTTCTGAACACATTTCAACCTCAGAAAGTTTAAATTAAATCAAATCCTCTTCAAATTAGGCGTCATAGGCCCTTTAATGTATTGTTTTACGTAGTCTATACGACTGTGACTGTCACTGGGAGCAACACAACTGGTATTTACACAAGACTAAATATTATAATTATAACTGTTGTTTGTTAGCTGTTACCATCTAGCATGAAGTAGCAGAAAAACTTAATAATAATAATATAATACCTATTCTGATAAATAAAAATTATTTTACCAATAATAATGATGATGAAGATATTAATAAATAAAAATAATAATGAACAAAATCACTAAAAAAATAAGATGGTGATCTAAACCAAAAGAACAAAGCAACTTATTAAATTTAATAACAATGAGTTCTAAGGCTAATTATTAATTAATAATAATAATATAACAATTTAACAATAATTAATATTAATTATTAATAATAATTAATATAATAACTACTATTAATTATTAATAATTATTACTAAGCATCCGTCATAATAATTATTTATCATTGCATTTATTTATCATAAATAATAACGTTACTAACTACAATAAATAATAATCAATAATTAATAGTAGTTATTATTATTATTTTAATAATAATAATTAATAATAATAATTTATAATCATAATAATTATTTTTATCATGATTTATAATAACTATTAATAAATAATAATATAATAATAAATTTATTATTTGTTTGTCACTTTTTTAAAACAAAAATAATTATAATAATATATCTATGTATGTATTTATCTATTACAATTATTAATTATTATGATTGATTTATTATTATTATATATATGCAGAAGAATCTTACCTCGAATCTTACCTCGATGATTGTAGAACACTCTAATAAGAAGCCCTAGGGCATATAGGGGAGTGCCTCATATAATAATCATTTGTGAGCAAAAACCAGTGGTTTAGGCAGGGGTAACAGCATATAGCTATCGTTAGGGTTGAGTATTGGATGGCCCAAGCCTCAGGTCTCTTATAGTCCTGGGCAAGAAACTGTTGTGGTACAGTTTGGAAGAAGCAAAAATTGCTGTTGGTTCTCCCCGCGTAGCAGCTCTTGTCACCATGGTGGCGTTGGCTCGGTTGTCGATGACCTCGTCGTACGCTGAGGATAGGGCCTCATGTCTTTCTTCATCAGAGAGGATTCTCATCAGCAAAGAGAGTCTGTGTTTTTTTCTCCTGTCTTTGAGGGGCTGGAGTTCTAGTTGGGAGCGGGCATCAGTTAAGCCGCGCCTTCCTTTTATGCCTTTGACAAAGCGTATAGCCTTGCTTTGTGTCAGCTCGATTTCTTCTGTTGTAGGGTTGTCAGCTGGGTCCCAGAGAGTGTCAGCATACTCTAAGACAGGCCTGCACAGACTGGTGTATGCCAGCAGTTTGGCTTTCTCTGGGGCATTGTGGAGAGCAAACTTTATACTTCCTAGGACTTTGTTGGCAGTATTCACTTTGGCTGTGATGTGTCTGTTGAATTTTAGGTCTGACTGAAATGTCACACCTAGGTATGTTGTTTCTGGGACAGACTTAAGTGGGACACCGCCCAGCGTGTAGGTGGGCGGCACTCTGCTGTTGTTGCCAAAGATTATGACTTCACATTTGGTTGTATTGAAGGGCATCTTCCATCTTTCAGACCAGTCATGAAGGGAGTCAATGTCGTCTTGGAACTTCTTTTCATCGTCGTCACTCCGGACAACAGAGTACAGCAGAGTGTCATCTGCGTACAGACTAACATTGCATGTCACTGATTCAGGTAGGTCATTAATGTAGATGAGAAAGAGTGTTGGCCCAAGGACTGAGCCTTGGGGAACACCAGATGTAACAGGCAGCTGGGAAGAGCTAGAATTCTTGACGACAACTCTCTGACTTCGATCTGTGAGGAAGTCCTGTATCCAGTTCACTATATGTGGGTCAATACCTTGGATCTGTCTTATCTTCTGCATGAGTAGGTTGTGGGGCACCTTGTCAAATGCTTTTCTGAAATCAAGCACAACTGCGTGAGTGCTGTGTGATTGTTCTGCGGCCCGTACCAGGTCATGATATGTGGAGCACAACTGGGTCTCGCATGAGAGACCTCTACGAAATCCGTGTTGTCGGTTATAAAGTACAGAATCTAGGGTTTTGTTCAGCTGGTGTAGGACTATATGCTCGAGCATTTTGCACGGGATGCTTGTAAGTGATATGGGTCTGTAGTTTGCTGCTTCATCCTTTGGACCTTTCTTGTGAATAGGGGTTATATTTGCGGTCTTCCACTCCATAGGGAGTTTGCCAGATTTCAGCGAGGCATCGAAGAGATTGGTGAGACATCGGGCAGTAGTGTCTGGATCTATAAGTAGCTCACATTTCCTAATCTGGTCAGGGCCGGGGGATTTGTTGTTCTTCAGTTCATGGATAAGTTTCCTGACACCGTCTGTGGAAATGTCTGTGGGAGGCGCAGCAGCTATGATCGGTCGGAGATTGGAGATGCTCTCGTCATGGCAAAATTGGTCTTTAAAGTATAAGTTTAGTGTTTCTGCACATTTCTGATTGTTGTCAGTTACTGTGCCGTCAGGGAGCTTTAGGGTCATCAGAGGGTGACATTCTTTCTTTGATTGACGTAGATGTTTGTAGAAAGGCTTGCTATTTCCTTTCATAAGCGGTTTGCAGACCTTGTCCACAATGTATTTCTGTTTCATTTTTTTGAAGACTTTCTTGTTTTCTCGCCTCTCTTGCTTATACCGTGATAGATAGAATGGATTGGCACTGCGCTTGTACTCATTGTAGGTTCTGCGTTGCTTTGTGGTTCTTTTCTCTGCTTCTTTGGTGAACCACGCCGGCTGGTTACTGGCTCTTACCCAGATAGTCTTTGTGGGGACTGATTTATCAACCGCACTTCTGAAATGAGATGAGAATAGTGGCCACATTTGGTCAACATTGTTCATCTCGGAAAGTTGGCTCTCTACTCCTTTCATGCATTCTTCAAACTTCTCGGTGTCTGCATTTCTATGGATACGGATGTTGCGTTTGCGAGGCTGAGGGGTACTCTCTTTATGGTATTCAGTGATAGTGCCTATACTAGCTGTAACAATATGGTGGTCACTGAGTCCGGGAGCTACAATTTGTGTTGAAGTCACTGAGTATGGATCATTGGTGCATATAAGATCTAGGGTGTTTCCATGAGTGTGAGTCGGTTTAAGTATCACTTGAGAAAGATTGTTCTCGTGAAGCGTATTGATGAACTGATTGTGTATGTCTTTGTACGGGGCATTGGGCTTCACTCTACCCGTGGCCCACTCTATTCCTGGCAGATTCATGTCACCCACAAATAGCAACTGGTTTCCAGGGTAATTGCAGTTGATGCAGCTTAGTATATCATTGACTTTGTATATGTTTGCCATCGAGACATGGGGCCTGTAGTAGCAACAGACGAGGAGTTTAGGGGGGATTTTCACAACGATCATCTCTTCCCCGAAGGTATCTATGTTTAATTCTGAGGCTTGTAGGTAGCTTTTGGTAGCAATAAGGACACCTCCTCCATGAATGTTGCGGTCGTTGCGGAAGAAATCGAGGTTGGATGTCTCAATGATGCTTCTGCTGTCAATAGAGTTGTCTATGTGTGTTTCTGTAAGGCATATTATGTCAAAATCTTGTGTTAGAGCTACAATCTCTGTGTTTTTGCCTTTGGCTGATCTTGTATTTGCAAGAAACAGATTTAGACTTGAGTGTTTCTGTTGTCTGAATTTTCTGGTTTCAGTTTCACCCAATTCCCCGACTCTTCAGTTTTCTTCTCAATAGTCAGGCTTCTGATTCTATATTCTGTTTCCTCACCTGTAGATTGTCGCAATGTCCTTATCTGTTGTCGTAGTTGGTACTCTTTGTCACGGGTCTCTTTGTCTACATCAAGCTTGCAGAATATTTTCTCCTGTCTAAGTAAGTTGCAGTTCACTCTCTTAAGAAAATCCCATTTGGATTTTTCATCAGAGAAATGAAGTTTAACGGGCCTTGTTTTATCATCAGTTTTCTGGCTGAGGCGAATAGCAGACTCTGGTGGGTTTGTGCTTTTGAACATCTCTCGTTTCATGAACTCTTGCACCTGTGCAATAGCTGTTGTTTCTGTTTCTTGGAGTCCATAAAGAATTGCATTGTTCTTCCTGGCCTCTTTATCTTTCTTGTCCAGCTCTTTGCTGAGGATGGCCTGTGTTGAGGATGTGACGGCCAAAGCCCGTTTGACATTGTTCGCCATCTCCCCTTTGCTAGCCACCTCTGCCCATGACTTCTCTATCTTCGTTACCTGTTGAGTCGTTTCCTTTTGGTATAGCTCAATCTTCCCGCCTAGATTGGCTATCATCTGTTCCAGGTTATGGAATCTCTTCATATTTGCAGTGGAGTCTGACACTTTGGCACCATCAAAGTTGGGAAGACATGTGTCACAGTACCACTTGACACCCTTCACTGCAAGCTTATTTGTGATCATAGTGACTTCAGCCACCTGTAGTCCTTGACATGTTCCATGGTACCATTTCTGGCACATGTCACACTCAATCCATTTGGAAGGTAACAGCTGTATATGCTGTTTTCCTTGTTTTCCTGTTGAGGTTGTTCCCCAACACTCCTTGTTACTGCAGGTTGTGCAGGTTTCATCTCCAGTTAGGGCTACATCTCCATTGCTGCCGTTGGAGGAAGAATTCCTCTTTTGGGCTGATATGGTTCCCACATCATCATTCGATGGCATAATGAAATGTAAAGGGAAGCACCACTGGTTTTTAAAAGGTTTGGTATTGATTTGAGGCAAAAACTCCCTATTAGAGTGCTAGATCAAAGAATTAGAATTAATTATTATTATAATTTATTCAACACCTTGAAATTATTTCTGGAATAAAATGCCAACAATTAAAAAAATTAACTCTGTATATGCCGGCTGTTTAATGAAATAACAATTTTAAAGGTTTATAGGCATTCATTCAAAAGATGCTCACCAGGAATATCACTGTCATCTTGCTCCGTCGCCATGGTAGAAACTATGCTTTACGAAAAGTCTCGCACTGTTTACATCCGGCAAGTCACGCCATGAGCTCGGTTCGATTCTACTCTGTAACTTCAATGTTTATGGCCCGACTTGCATAAGCGATCTACTTTCTTCATTCCACTCCATCTTGAAACGAGGTTTCTTTTAGCGATGACGAGGTTTGTGTCTCGTTATGAAGATTCCTAACATTCCCACGTGCTCAACATGCTGGTTTCATTTCTGGATGTGATGATCGTTTTTATGCAGACTAGATTATAATCAATGAATGATGGCCTAATCCCATTCTCATAATCAAATATGTGAAAAATCACTAGTGTTATAATATATATATATATATATGGACAACAACAACAAGTTCAATAATAATAATAACCAATGAATCAAAAATAAAATCTTATTGGTTTTTGAATTCATAGATTATTATTATAGATACATATATATTATTATAATTATTATGTTACTGTACGTACTTCCGTAGAAGCTGTCATGAAATTAATTGATTATTGTTATTATTAAAAATTATTGCATAATTAATAGTAGTAATAATAATTATTATTATAATAATAATTATAAATAAAGTTAAATAGTGACAGCAGCAATGGTGGTAAAATCTTAGTCTATGTTAAACTTATTATAATTATTATTACTTTGTAATAAAAAATGATAATAATAGCCAATGAATGATAATGATGATTTGTTTGTTTGATTATAATAATAGTGGTAAATAATATAATTATAAATTGATAATATTGTGCAGGATTTCACTGTGGGGGTGTGAGTTGGTAGCTCGGCCTACCTCCACAACCTCCCGAACTGTGATGGCAACTGTGTCTATCGCTTCAGCAATACAACCCGCCCACAGGTCGACTAGTATCCTTGGGAGTGGTGCATTACCATCCTAGTTTACTATCTAGCTGTCGGTTGCGTTAGCTATTCTAGTGCAAGGCAGAGGCCGAACTTTGAAGGGCGAACTAGTCAAGCTAGGTTCGGCCAGCAGAGGTTCGGCTGATCTGTTTAGTGCAAGGCAGAGGCCGAACTTTGAAGGGTGAACTAGTCAAAGCTAGGTTCGGCCAGCAGAGGTTCAGGCTAATCTGCTTATTTATTACTACTCGAGTAATAAAGCATTCGTTGTACGTGCATGTACTTAGCGCAGTGAAGTTATTGTTAGAGAACAAAGAAACTTCTGAGAGTGTGCAAGCTGACTCTGACTTTATTGCTGCCTAACACGGCTATTTATAAAAAGGGTTACATAATATATTTTAGGTAGACACAGATAGACAAAAGAAGCCCCACCTAGCACATTTGGTTGGCTAGCATGGGCAAATCACAAACAAAGGGTGGTACTTGAGTAAATGCATGATTAGTTGCACATGGCACACATATAAGATTGCATGTTAAGTAAAGTAATGATAATGTGCATAGAACTAAATGTCTTAGAACGCAAGCATAGAACGATACGATGTAGTAAGCTGTATAAGGTAAAATGTAAGTTAGATTGTTACTGCGTGTGCCATGGATACAAGATGGCGCCGGTCCTTCACAATATTAGTTTTTTATGCACTGGGAACAATAATAATAATAAGAACAACAACAATAATAATTCTTCTCTGGGCAATTCTGCAAACTACACCAACTTACAGATGAACCAATCTACCATGTCAGTAATACTGATGAAATCAAAATAAGCCCAGGAGGAGTAATAAAACTCCTGCATGAGTTGAAGAATGGTAAAGTTGCTGGGCCTGATGGTATACGCAAGGAAGACCTCGTAATTGATCCAATCATGACAGCGCGTTGTCTTTCACACATATTTAATGCTTCTTTTTCTAGCTCCAAACTCCCCGATGCGTGGAAACTAGCACCTGTTAATCCGCTTCATAAGAGAGATGCCTCAGACCAACCGAACAACTATAGACCAATATCGCTGACGAGCATCCCATGTAAGCTTATCTAGCACATAGTGTTGCATTATCTGAACCAAGCACTAGATAGCTTCCTGCATGTTCGCCAACATGATTTCCGTAATGGTCTGTCATGCGAGACTCAACTATGTGGAACATTCCATGATATTGCCCGTAGTGTGGACAGAGGTGACACTGTTCATGCAGTAGTGTTGGATAAGGTCCCACATAAACTCCTCGTGAGCAAGCTGTCAACGGTTCCCAACATAAACAGTAAAATTCTCATGTGGATACACGACTTCCTCAGCAATCGCAAACAAAGAGTGGTGGTAGCGCAGAACAACTCACCTGAGACCTCTGTAACATCGGGCGTGCCTCAAGGCTCTGTTCTAGGGCCAACCCTATTCTTGGTTTATATTAATGACTTACCTAATCATGTTAGCTGCAAAGTAAGCCTGTTTGCTGATGACACTCTAATGTACCAGACGGTTAACATAGCCAATGATCACACAGACTTTCAGTCTGATATCACTTCCCTGTCAACTTGGACTGACACATGGTGAATGTCATTTAATGTTACCAAATGCTCAATCATGTCCTTCAATCAAAGGCCTACTGCACCTGTTGCTGATTACACTCTCGATAATACCAAACTAGTCACTACACAAGAGAGCAAATATCTTGGGGTGGTAATTCAGAATGATCTAAAGTTCAACACAAAACAAAAAGTGACTAAAGCTAAACAGCAGCTAGGTATGATCAAAAGAGCCCTCCATGGCGCCCCTCAACATGCCAAATTACTTGCGTACAAAAGCCTGTGTCATCCGCATGTTGAATACGCCTCGTCAGTATGGGACCCGGCTCTTGATTACCAGGTCAATGACCTTGAAATGGTTCAACACCGTGCCGGCCGTCAGATTTATTTGTGATCTGAAAGGCAGGGCCAGCATATCTGCAGCACTTCATAAACTCAAACTTGACAATCTTAGTAAACGTCGAAAAATAAGCCGACACAATCTGCTTCTCCGGGTCCTGTCAAATGAAGGGTGTCACGAGGCATTAACCAGCTCCTATGACGAACTTATGAATACAAGGCCGCCAGACGTGTCAGTAACTAGAGCTGCTGCCTGGGGTAAACCCCCAACCATATATGCCAAATCCTCAGCCTATCACGGCAGCTTCCTGCCACGAACAGTACGAGAGATGAAGACAAATCAATAAGTAACAATTTTCAAATCACATTAGTGCTGCAACAGCATGAAACCTGACCACAGCATATCTGATCAAAACCTGGTAACAAATGAGGTGTACCTCTTGCATCAAGCTCTAGTATGTTCTAAAGAAGAAGAGTAAGAGTATATTATTATTACATAATAATAATGAATTATAAATATATTAAATAAATAATACTTTCTCCAAAAAAAATATCAGTTTTTTATCCTCCTGAAACAAAAGCACCTCATTATTATTATTATCATAAATAGTAATAATAATGATGATGATTTGATGATTAATTTGTAAAAATTATTAATAATGATAAAAACGGAATTTATATAATAAAAACTGGTCAAGAATAATAATGATGATATTGGAAGATGCTTGTCGTGTTTCTTGCGCGTTAATGATGATATGATGGTGATGTAGGGGTAAAAACAAAAGTTGGAGACTGGAGCGATGGACTCATAGAGACTTCCTCATAGAATGAATGTTGACTGAACCAGAATAAATGTCAACTACCACCATGTCATAATAGACAAGAATATTTTGAATTTCTTTTTAGAAAGGGTCAAGTCGAAATTTGACAATAAGTTATTATTTTGGCATTTGTTACAGAGAGATGAATACTTCCTATTCTCGTCAAATCATGCTGCGTAAGGGACAAGCTTACAGTCGATATTTTATATAAAGCCAAAAACGAACGTTAAAACATTCTTCTTTTTAGCGGCTTAATGTTCTGTCTACATTCATTCTAGGAGGTATCTACACTCATTTTAGTTCGTTCTGCATCTATTCACCACTAGATTTGTTTCAAGTGTTTTCCGATAATAATATTTTATGAAAATTTTGTTAGAATTGATAATTATTCGTCTTGCGATGACATCATGAATTGTTCTTGGCATAAAACTGTTGCGATAATTACACTTTGTAGGACCACTTCTACTGGTTCTCCCTGAATGCATTTAGGTGACGCTCTGGCATTTTTTTTGCAATTTTTTGCTGTTAGGAGTTTGATTTAGACTATTTTTTTTGGTTAGATTCGAACATAATATGAGGTACGTCACAAAATGGCCGGTCCTTCACTTACCTCCCGAAATGCAGATATTTTGATCATTATGCTGATTTTGAGGTAAATGCAAGACTGCTTAATTTAAGAATAGCTTATGTCATTTGTCTGTTAGATCAACAAATAATGTCCGTCTCGATCCCCAAACAGATAATAATGGTTGGTGCATGTAAACGGTTGTGTCTATCGTCTGCTTCAGAAAGGGTGAAGCGTTATTTTATATTTGGAAATATCTTTGTTTACAAGTGAATGTCACGGTTCTTTTTGCTTCCAGTGTACTGATTCGCGGTGGATCTGTGTTTCTTCTGCTCTCCTTTCAGTTAGGCTCAAGTTTTCTATCATTCAAATAGAAGTGTTTCGTATCATTTTTATGTCGTAGTTAGTGGTTCTCTACCACATCAGTATGCTTTACGATGTGTTCACACAGAGTGGTGTATTCATGTGATGTATTGTAAATCAGTTGTTGCATACCTCTGACTATCATAGAATAATTGTTAGCGAGCTTTGTTAGTCTGATTGGCAAATTTTCAACTAGAAAGTTTTGTCGTTTTTTTAATTTTCTTAATTTTTTACAGTTAATCAATGAAATGGAAACGTCAACAAATATTGACTGTTTGGTGGAAAACGATACAGAAGTGTCTGGCCCCCCTCCTAAACGAGCGCACACTGAAGATGCACAAGTCACTGTAGGCATAGAAAGCGCTGTGGCAACTGTTGTAGATCAAGCGTCAATGGATCCATCGCAACCCCAAAACTTGATTATCTACAGCGGTGCTCCCAATACGGATTGTCTAACTAAGTCGTTAAATATTGGTATGTGTTCCTTACAAACATCAAAAGCCAGCAATCAATGGAAAATGGATTTAATAGATGCTTCCTTCCTCTGTTATTTTGTGATTATATTTTTTACTGAATGTAAAAACAATGCAATTTATCAGAATGATTAACAGTTTATAAAATGCTTGTCTCCATTTGAAAGTTTCCCGTTATCGCAGTTGCTGGCACAGACGAAAGCAATGTGCTACTGACAGAATCTGAATCCACAGGAAATGGCGATAAAGTGGAGCTTGTACAGCTCGCTCAACTTCCATTTGGAGAAGTCACTGGTACGGGATGCATCGCTCTTACGCAAACTATACTCTCGACTCTAGCTTACTTATATTAAGTTTTTAAGTTAACATAAAGAAAATAGTGCTGATTTTTCATTTTAAAATTTTCCTACTAATTAAATCATGATTAAAAATCATCAAATGTCGCTAAAACTAGTATTAGAATCGTTACTATCACCGTTATTTTATTATTACTTCCTAGTCCTCATGTTTTCACAGCCATAAATAGCACGAATCACCAACAATTTTTTAGCTGATGGAAGGTTGTGGCATATCATACCAAGTAATTTGAATATAACGACAGACTCTGTAGTTATACTGGGAGACCAGCCAGCTACCGTGTCCGCAGTGGGTCCTTCAGGTGATGGTAGCTCACAGCTGGGGCTCATTAGCTCCACCCCTAGTAGTAAAACAGCCCCCCCTGACGCCCCTCAATGGGCTAAAATCATCAATGACTGTGAGGTAAGAACTCATACTAACTGCTGTTTTTTGTTTTTTTTTAAGAAGTTTTTTTCCGTATCAAGTATATATTAGTATAATTGTTACTTTCAAACATTTACTTTCAGTTTTATGATATGCAGAGTTATTGCGATCATACACTAAACTGTAGATCTGTAAGATGTTATATTTCAGAGAGTTGGCCACTACTATAGGGGGTGGGTGCATACTGAACAAGACTTGGACTTAGTTCTAACATTACACAAACAGCAAACAAACAGTTTCTGGGGCACCCGACAAAGTCCCGATGGTAAAAGACCCTCAGCTAGGATGATGTGGAAGTCACAATATGTACCGTTTGATGGAATCCCATTTATAAATTGTGGTATGTGCAATATTTCTGGAGTTGTCTCCTCTTATTCTCTTATTTGATTACAATCACTAGTTTTCAGCTGCGTGTTCTGAGCTTTTATTAATGGCTACTGTGACGCTTCCTCTAACGGCATTTGGTTCTAGAAACAGATCACAAAACTTGGTCGCACTATTAAATGTGTATATGACGTTGATAAGGTTTTATTATAATAAATGGTGATTAGTTGTCAATGAAACATCTAGAAAGATATTAAAAGTGAAGTTGAAACACCTCATCTCAAAATGCCAACAGCAAGTTTTTTTTGTTATATAAAAATAAATTATACTTCCACAACACTAGAAATCTTTGATAATTTCAAATTTTTTTACCGGAAACAATTGTATGTTACAATTACAATAAAAACAATTATTTAAGCAGAGTTGTCTTTTTGACAGGAGATAACTCCTTGTTTATTAGGTGTTGTCTTCTTTTAGGGAAATAACTATGTAGCTCAAGTCATTTGGTCTTCAGAAACACTAGCGACTCATTGCGTTTGTACTCTTACCCCATTAGCAGACGACCCACCCATTTCTTCAATCCCACTGACAGAAGAACTGTTAAATTAATTGATATTGAAATAGTTGGCTACTATCTTGGTTTTTATGTTATAGGAGTTGTCTTACTCCTTTTGTCTTTGAATGGGACCTCAACACTCAGCTACATGCTATTTATTCTAATTGTTGTTGCAGGGAGTCGAGCTACTGTGATGGAATGCCAGTTTGGGCCCAGAAGGCGTGGCAACAAGATAGACAAGGACCCTGAGGGTGTCCATAAGTCATTTGCAGGTAGGTTTGGTCAGCTGTTACACCGTAAGACTAAATATTTACTTCTCATTGCGCCACTTGCCAACAGATCATTGGCCTTGTACTTGTTTGTTGATTTCTCTTCGCTTTACTGCTTACAGTTAAATTTTGATTTTTAAGTTTTTGAATAAAAAAAAAACATTACCTGCCCTGCTTTTAATACATAAACTTTCTCGACAGAACAGTTTTGAGAACATTTCCAATTCACAAAGTTTAGACCGCGATAAGAACTAAGCAGTGTAACGTTTTTCTCTGTCTGCCGGGGTAATCAGGTGTTTAATTGTTTGTCTGAACTGTGCTTTCGCATTACTTGCCAGGCCGTGTTATTGCCTTCAAAACTAATGGCCAGCTGTCACCAGTGTATTGCCTAGTATATAACTTACCCATATAGCGTTGATGTGTTTGATAGATGAAACATGTTTGGTTTGTAGAGTTCAAACACTCTTGTCCTGCGCGCATCTATGTAAAGAAGGTAAGAAAGTTTCCTGAGTATTCAATACCTATCAACTTGAAGAAACGAGAACTTAAAAACATGATGGACAACTCCTTCAACGCCCTCAAGCGTACCGGTTTCCATGACAGGGGTGAGGACAGGTAGGCATGTCTTCGTTTCGTCCTGCTTGTCTCTTTCCCTTGCGTTATACAGTTAAATTAATTTATTGTCATATATTCTATCCATGCCGATGGATAATATTGTTGCGTACATTATGCAGGTTTTATATGCAGTTACCTACTGTGTATGCACACGAATACCACGGCTACACGTGTGAGACTCCATCTACTCACCAGCTCACTCGGACCTATGATGTCTCCGGCCATAGTGAGTTGTTTACGATGTGTCTGCACTGATTGGATGTCAATGTTATTTGGAGCTTTTTTGTTACACAACATGTTTATGGAATACGTACCATACCTTGTATGTATCTGTTACACAAGGTTATTGATTGTTGTAGGTTACAGCACCAGCTCCAGCACACGGTTAGCTGAGCCTGTAGCATTGAAGGTACGAGAAATTGTAGCTTCTGGTATAAATCACGTCACTACTATTAGAAAAATGTTGAGGTGAGTTTTTGTTTGTGATTGCTTCTGTTATATATAATAACTCTGGTCTTAGGCTTTAAACTTTGATTTTACACGTTCTGTTGCTGACTTACTAGTGCTGCTACTACTACTGCTGCTGCTACTACTACTACTGCTGTTTCTACTACTAGTACTACTACTACTAATATTACTACAACTACTACTGCTACTAATACTGTTTCTACTACTAGTACTACTACTGTTTCTACTACTAGTACTACTACTTCTACTGCTACTTATACTGTTTCTACTACTAGTACTACTACTTCTACTAATACTGCTACTCTTCTTCATCAATTGTTGTTGTTACATCATTGCAGGAAGTATGTAGAAAAAGATCTCTTTGACAGCCAACAACCTCCAGTTAGACACGACCTTAGTTATTTTCCAACAGTCAGCGATTTAAAGAATCACATACACACAGCGTTAGTTGACATAGCCAATGGGATCCTTCCTCTTAGAGAGGTCAGTGGAGGCCTTGTCTACCGTTGTGTTACTCTACTGTTGTATTAACTGGTCTATTGTTATATTAACTAGTCTATTGTTATATTAACTAGTCTACTGTTATATTAACTAGTCTACTGTTATATTAACTAGTCTATTGTTATATTAACTGGTCTATTGTTATATTAACTGGTCTATTGTTATATTAACTGGTCTACTGTTATATTAACTGGTCTATTGTTATATTAACTGGTCTATTGTTATATTAACTACTCTATTGTTATATTAACTAGTCTACTGTTATATTAACTAGTCTACTGTTATATTAACTAGTCTATTGTTATATTAACTAGTCTATTGTTATATTAACTGGTCTATTGTTATATTAACTGGTCTACTGTTATATTAACTGGTCTATTGTTATATTAACTGGTCTATTGTTATATTAACTACTCTATGGTTATATTAACTAGTCTACTGTTATATTAACTGGTCTACTGTTATATTAACTAGTCTACTGTTATATTAACTACTCTACTGTTATATTAACTAGTCTATTGTTATATTAACTAGTCTACTGTTATATTAACTGGTCTATTGTTATATTAACTACTCTATTGTTATATTAACTAGTCTACTGTTATATTAACTAGTCTACTGTTATATTAACTAGTCTACTGTTATATTAACTAGTCTATTGTTATATTAACTAGTCTGTTGTTATATTAACTGGTCTACTGTTATATTAACTAGTCTATTGTTATATTAACTGGTCTACTGTTATATTAACTGGTCTATTGTTATATTAACTAGTCTATTGTTATATTAACTAGTCTACTGTTATATTAACTAGTCTATTGTTATATTAACTAGTCTATTGTTATATTAACTGGTCTATTGTTATATTAACTAGTCTATTGTTATATTAACTAGTCTATTGTTATATTAACTGGTCTATTGTTATATTAACTAGTCTATTGTTATATTAACTACTCTATTGTTATATTAACTGGTCTACTGTTATATTAACTGGTCTATTGTTATATTAACTAGTCTATTGTTATATTAACTAGTCTATTGTTATATTAACTAGTCTACTGTTATATTAACTAGTCTACTGTTATATTAACTAGTCTATTGTTATATTAACTGGTCTACTGTTATATTAACTGGTCTATTGTTATATTAACTGGTCTATTGTTATATTAACTAGTCTACTGTTATATTAACTGGTCTATTGTTATATTAACTAGTCTACTGTTATATTAACTAGTCTACTGTTATATTAACTAGTCTACTGTTATATTAACTAGTCTATTGTTATATTAACTGGTCTACTGTTATATTAACTGGTCTACTGTTATATTAACTAGTCTATTGTTATATTAACTAGTCTATTGTTATATTAACTAGTCTACTGTTATATTAACTAGTCTATTGTTATATTAACTAGTCTATTGTTATATTAACTGGTCTACTGTTATATTAACTAGTCTATTGTTATATTAACTAGTCTATTGTTATATTAACTGGTCTACTGTTATATTAACTAGTCTACTGTTATATTAACTAGTCTATTGTTATATTAACTGGTCTACTGTTATATTAACTGGTCTATTGTTATATTAACTAGTCTATTGTTATATTAACTAGTCTACTGTTATATTAACTAGTCTATTGTTATATTAACTAGTCTATTGTTATATTAACTGGTCTATTGTTATATTAACTGGTCTATTGTTATATTAACTAGTCTATTGTTATATTAACTGGTCTATTGTTATATTAACTGGTCTATTGTTATATTAACTAGTCTATTGTTATATTAACTGGTCTACTGTTATATTAACTGGTCTATTGTTATATTAACTAGTCTATTGTTATATTAACTGGTCTACTGTTATATTAACTGGTCTATTGTTATATTAACTGGTCTATTGTTATATTAACTAGTCTACTGTTATATTAACTGGTCTATTGTTATATTAACTAGTCTACTGTTATATTAACTAGTCTACTGTTATATTAACTAGTCTACTGTTATATTAACTAGTCTATTGTTATATTAACTGGTCTACTGTTATATTAACTAGTCTATTGTTATATTAACTAGTCTATTGTTATATTAACTAGTCTATTGTTATATTAACTAGTCTACTGTTATATTAACTAGTCTACTGTTATATTAACTAGTCTATTGTTATATTAACTAGTCTATTGTTATATTAACTGGTCTACTGTTATATTAACTAGTCTATTGTTATATTAACTAGTCTATTGTTATATTAACTGGTCTACTGTTATATTAACTAGTCTACTGTTATATTAACTAGTCTATTGTTATATTAACTGGTCTACTGTTATATTAACTGGTCTATTGTTATATTAACTAGTCTATTGTTATATTAACTAGTCTACTGTTATATTAACTAGTCTATTGTTATATTAACTAGTCTATTGTTATATTAACTGGTCTATTGTTATATTAACTAGTCTATTGTTATATTAACTAGTCTATTGTTATATTAACTGGTCTATTGTTATATTAACTGGTCTATTGTTATATTAACTAGTCTATTGTTATATTAACTGGTCTACTGTTATATTAACTGGTCTATTGTTATATTAACTAGTCTACTGTTATATTAACTAGTCTACTGTTATATTAACTAGTCTATTGTTATATTAACTAGTCTACTGTTATATTAACTGGTCTACTGTTATATTAACTGGTCTATTGTTATATTAACTAGTCTATTGTTATATTAACTAGTCTACTGTTATATTAACTGGTCTATTGTTATATTAACTAGTCTACTGTTATATTAACTAGTCTACTGTTATATTAACTAGTCTACTGTTATATTAACTAGTCTACTGTTATATTAACTGGTCTACTGTTATATTAACTAGTCTATTGTTATATTAACTAGTCTATTGTTATATTAACTAGTCTATTGTTATATTAACTAGTCTACTGTTATATTAACTAGTCTATTGTTATATTAACTAGTCTACTGTTATATTAACTGGTCTATTGTTATATTAACTAGTCTACTGTTATATTAACTAGTCTATTGTTATATTAACTGGTCTACTGTTATATTAACTAGTCTACTGTTATATTAACTAGTCTATTGTTATATTAACTGGTCTACTGTTATATTAACTGGTCTATTGTTATATTAACTGGTCTATTGTTATATTAACTAGTCTACTGTTATATTAACTAGTCTATTGTTATATTAACTAGTCTATTGTTATATTAACTGGTCTATTGTTATATTAACTAGTCTATTGTTATATTAACTAGTCTATTGTTATATTAACTGGTCTATTGTTATATTAACTGGTCTATTGTTATATTAACTAGTCTATTGTTATATTAACTGGTCTACTGTTATATTAACTGGTCTATTGTTATATTAACTAGTCTACTGTTATATTAACTAGTCTACTGTTATATTAACTAGTCTATTGTTATATTAACTAGTCTACTGTTATATTAACTAGTCTACTGTTATATTAACTAGTCTATTGTTATATTAACTGGTCTACTGTTATATTAACTGGTCTATTGTTATATTAACTAGTCTATTGTTATATTAACTAGTCTACTGTTATATTAACTGGTCTACTGTTATATTAACTGGTCTATTGTTATATTAACTAGTCTACTGTTATATTAACTAGTCTACTGTTATATTAACTGGTCTATTGTTATATTAACTAGTCTACTGTTATATTAACTAGTCTACTGTTATATTAACTAGTCTACTGTTATATTAACTAGTCTACTGTTATATTAACTAGTCTACTGTTATATTAACTGGTCTACTGTTATATTAACTAGTCTATTGTTATATTAACTAGTCTATTGTTATATTAACTAGTCTATTGTTATATTAACTAGTCTACTGTTATATTAACTAGTCTATTGTTATATTAACTAGTCTACTGTTATATTAACTGGTCTACTGTTATATTAACTAGTCTATTGTTATATTAACTAGTCTATTGTTATATTAACTGGTCTACTGTTATATTAACTAGTCTACTGTTATATTAACTAGTCTATTGTTATATTAACTAGTCTACTGTTATATTAACTAGTCTATTGTTATATTAACTAGTCTATTGTTATATTAACTAGTCTACTGTTATATTAACTAGTCTATTGTTATATTAACTAGTCTACTGTTGTATTAACTAGTCTACTGTTATATTAACTAGTCTATTGTTATATTAACTGGTCTATTGTTATATTAACTAGTCTACTGTTATATTAACTGGTCTACTGTTATATTAACTAGTCTACTGTTATATTAACTGGTCAAAAATCAAAGTTTCATTCCCCATCGGGGTTAGCACCTGTCATTTAACTTGTTGTTAGCAAAGCTTTCTTGCTGTTGAAGGAGTTAACATAACACCCTACACACAAAAACCTTCAATATTACTTTCATGTGAGGACAACTCACAATTTTAACTTTTATGAATAATTTTTGCGAGTACAAAGTTGACAATTACCCCTGTTACTCTCTGTTATGGTAGTTGTCATCTCTTGTTGGTCTTCCCGGTGCATCCTTGTCCTCAGTGGAGGTACACTGGTAGTCACGGTACAATAAGTTGACTTCTTAGTAAACTAATGTTGCCTCTGTTCGTTTTATATTATAGGCCAGCATGGACACATTAGCCTTAGATCAAGATCAAGACTGGACAACTAACTGGGCATCCAACCTGATGCCCCAGCCAGAAACTGTTACTGTTACACTCACACAAACAAATGAAACCAGTATGTATTATAGTTTAGTGCCTGCCTGTGTAGTTGTGGTGTTTTGTCTATGGACACTGTTACTAATAGGCTGCTCTGAGCTTTGTAAGTCATTGCAACTCTATATACTGTTGTAGTTATTGTACTGTTGCGGTTGTTGTACTGTTGTAGTTATTGGACTGTTGTAGTTATTGTACTGTTGCGGTTGTTGTACTGCTGTAGTTATTGTACTGTTGTAGTTATTGTACTGTTGTAGTTATTGTACTGTTGTACTTATTTAGTGGCTGCAAATCTAAGCCTTTGTGACAACAATGACTGTTGTTACATATTTATACAAATAGCATTTTCATTTCAATAAGTAGAGCCTATTTAAATAATACTTTGCTTCCTACAAGTATAATAATGCCCAAATACCAATCAAAGTTTTCATCTCAAGTTTTCAAAGACACATTTATTTTTAATTATAATATTTATTGCTAGATAGAATCTACATTTTCGAGCATAACCTAATGCTTCTCATCAATCCATAACAATGAGCGTAAGGCGTTTGAAAAATTACTTTCAGTTTAGTAATGATATTTTTGTCAATAAGTGCATTGTTTTTATATTGTTTTATCGTTTAAATTCTTGCTCACACCAAATTTTCCTCACCATTTTCTTTTATTACCTTTCTTTTAAGGTTATATTGTGTCAACTGCTGCAGTATTGCTCTGCTGTCCTGGCATGCTACTATAGCTGAATGTTGCAAGCTGTTTTGTCTGTATGATCATTTTAAATCACCGGTTTTGTACCCATCCAGTAGTGATTCCATGTGGCTCTATAATAGCGCAATATTTCTTGCACAGATGGTCACATGATCTCACGCGTAGAGACCCACATGTCAGATGGCAGCACTCGAGTATCTAGTAACTTGACGCCAGAGACAGCGGCCCTGCTGGCACGACTCCACCCCAACATGTTTCCCTCGTTAGATGGTAGCGTAGAGGTGGACTCAGACAGACTGACAGAACTAGTTCAATCGGTGCTACTAACTACCAGTAAGTCTAGTTGTCTCCACTCTAATCATATTCCCAAAAACCGTGATCTAATATTTGACAACTGTCCCCTATTTTGTTTACAATATTTGTTGTATTAAACTTTTATTTTTGGATATATATACTATGTTTCCACATCATGACACAGAGGCAGTTGCAGTCAGTGTGCTGTTGAGTGCAATTTAGCCGACTAGCGTTGCAGGCTGTTTTTATTATTATTTTCTTATATTGTGGAATATATGAATAAAATATCACTGAGTTGTTGGCTAACTAAGGAAGCTGTGTGGTGACAAAGAATTTTAGTAGCACATTGGCTATGATTCAATAAATTATATCATTTATTATTATTAGTAAGTAATAAATAAATAATAAAGAACCAAGTGAATTTTTGCTGAAAAAATACTACCAATTGTTTTTCACCACTGCAATAATAAATTACCAGCAGCTAAGATTCATTCGTTTCAAATCAGTTGTATTGTTTCGTAAATAACTGTGTAATAAACCACAAACAATCCTCGTTAGCTAAATATAAACACACACTAGCTAACGATGCCATGCGGTTACAATGGATAATTTGTGGCTTCCTGTTTTATTACGCATGTCTGGTTTTATCGCCTTTGGCGACATTAGCGTTTCCAATAGCAATAAACATCTGGAATTCTGCTTATCGCCAATTTTTCGCTTTCAGAGAGCGACAAATGTTTGTCGACAAGTCTCACGACAAATTTGTCGACAATGCTGCTCCCAACTGGAATTTCCGTTTATCGCCGGCAGTATCGCCAATTTGTCATGATGTGGAAACATAGTAATTGAATTATTGCTTTGCTTTCCTTATAACAGCTTCGGATGAAGAAAATACTCACATTGAAGGTGTTCACTCGGTGCAGAGTTCTATAATCAACCCTGAAGGTCATCTAGAGGAGCCCCCACCAGAGCCCGCACCACCAACTGAGGGAGTACAACTGGATCTAGGGCTACCTGATGCAGCCCATGAAGTTGCGGGTAGGTGTTATCAGCAAATGCACTTGGACTCTGTGATACATAACATTTGTCAATTTGGCCTTGGGTTTCATATATATATATTTACATCATAATTTGTTGTTTTGTAGAAGTCACATTAGAAGGAGATGCTGTACATGAAACTTGTCCTTCGGGTTTGACTGTTTAACCTTCGCTAGAGATTTTTCATAATTTATAGAGCGTATTGACATCCATAGAGTTATGTAAGCTTCTGCATGTTTACCTGGAGTCGTCTGTATAAGAAATGCTGCAACCTGGCCGCATTTCCAGCCTAAGTCACTTGCATTCTCTTGGGAGCATTAGTCGCTCTCTCGGTTATGATCCTCTGTACGTAGATGGCTCCAGGTTCACTGACATGTGCGATTATATGCACGGTTTTGCTCAGGTGTACTGTCTAGTTTTAGATGTTATACTACTTTGACCAAAACAGGTATTGGCTGTGCCCTCGAGGTAGCTGTAAGCTCTTTTTCTGTTTATCTGCCTTCTGTCTTTAGTTGTGAATATTGCTAAATTTTTTTATTTGTACAAAAACAACTATTTATGTAATTATTTATCTGTCAAGCCTGACAGTAGATTTGAAATAACTTTGTTTTTTGTTCAGCAGGTTAACTAGTTCATTGCATTGACTTTTAGGCTTTTTGTGCTGATGATAAACATACTTTTATCTTGGGAATTGGTGATTTAAGTAAAGTGAAGACCAGTAAAGTAAAGGAGTGGCTGCAAAGGCTGATTTTGCTGTCGGAAGGCCTATGATGGGTTTGGGTATATATCTGCATAATCATGAGGCATGATCGTGAGCTGAACTTACATGTTGGTCTATACCTGATGTTGAAAGAACATCGGCCCCTGCTGATTGGTTAAAACAAACTATTTTTACCATTTATAACACATTTCCGCTAGAAAAATATTGTCAACTCGCAATTTCAAAGGAATGCTTATGTTACAGAAATTGCACTAAAAATCTTTTGATGTAACGCAGTTGTTGACCAAAAAAATTTGCAATCTGATGAATTTGTCTCAAATGGCTCATAAAATAGTTATCATTGATAATGGCATTTATTTTTATTTAAGTTTAATAATAATAATTACAACAATAAATAATGGTTGGTAACAATATTCTGAGGCTTTAGTAATAAGGAAATCCAAAATAATTAATAAAATTCATTGTTATTTTATTGCGAAAAAACAGTTATATTCCAATAGGTGTGCCTATTCATTATTATGATTACATAGCAAAAAAATAAATATTAACTCGTTGCCAGGAATGAAACAGCCACACTTTGTGCCGTATGATTGGCTAGTTCAATAGCAGTTCACCGATGTGCTCTAGTACATTGGCGCTCTACATTTGTTTGTGTAGCCACACGATTACTAATCAGCTGAAAATAATGTGGTAAACAAAGCTCATCTTGAGCTTGGTACACGCTTACTATGAGATTCAGAACTTGTCAAAAATCAAAATGGTTACAGCCAGCTCATAATTCACTGCGTTTGTTGAATCGAAATATGGTTTCTTTCTAGCATTTCATGACTTGCAGAGTTTTACTATCATTCTGAAATTTATACTATCTGTCATCTGAATAGTTTAGGGCTTGCTACTTGAAGCTGTTTCTACTTCAAGCTGGTACAAACACATTCTTCAACGTTGAAAGAATGATAAAGTTGGCGTTTAAAAAAGACATTGACAATGAAACAATAGTAGAACTTGAATAAATAAATGTTGGAAGAATTAAGTGATGTTCTCTGTAAACTGTTCCACATTTTCTCTTGTCAGCAGAGAAAATCATTATGATTGCGCTGCCGAGAGCATTCTCAACAAAATCAAGTGTCATCTCAAAAATACTCGTGGCAAGAAAAAGTACAATAGGCGCTTTTTATTAAATGACCTTCAAGTTCAATAAACCAAGCAGCTCAAAACTGCTCACACTTTTATTCCTAACATTAGTCATACCAACATAATTAAAGTGCAACAAAATTCTCCGTGTGAATTGAGAAAGCGTTTGGACTAGCCCTTTTAAGTCTGAGACATAACTCAATGGATTTGCGTAGCGCCAATAAGAGTATAGAAGCAAAGAGTCTCATGAGTTTCAGCTATAATAAACTGATTCTATTGGCTGAAAATATAAATAGGCTGAGAACTTTAATATGTTTGAAATTAAGAATCCCCGAACAAAAATTCTCAAATTGAGTGCTTTGAGCCCATGGGCAACGTTTATTTCAAAGATGACAGAATGAGTAGTTCATACAGGCTCTAGTCATTTGCATGTTACAGTAAAAGAAAAAGTATCAATAATTTTCGAAGTCTATGGTCACGGTATCAGGTAATTTGCGTTTCCGTTTGTTAATAATTTGAAAATTGTTCCTAATTTTGTATCAGTACGCTGTTAATTTACGACCTTTTGTTTGTGTTATTTTTGATTTCTACATTGAAATTAACAGGTTTTCCTCCTTCTAGATGCTTTTTAAAGCAGATAAACAGGAATATAAGAAAAGTTTAATTTCAAATCTGAAAAATATTTCTGTATGTAATTCAATTCTGCGATAAACTGTTTCCTGTAATCGGAGCCAAGTTAGAAAGACGGTCGCTACCCCCATTGATATGGAAGTCTGTACACTCCATCAGAGAACGATTGATATTTTGTGTTGCCTATAACAGTGTGACCTAGCCAAAACTGAAGTCCATAAATGCAGTCTCAAGGTTGGCTCATGTAGAGAATGACTCTTCAACAAAATGCTGTAGTAGTCAGCAGAACAATTAAATTTCCAAAATCTTTCCGAAACATTGTCAGTCTTTACTTTTCTCATATAAGGAAATGAAAAGTGGCAGATTGCTTGAACCTTTGGGGCAGTTTTTTCACTACCAAATTTTTTTTCCTCAATGAATTTACGTATCTACGCAGTAATATTAGCTGTACTCATTTTTATGCCTTTGTTGCTTTAAATTGTGAATATTGCTGGATAATTTTTCTCCGTTATGGTTTAAAAGTTAGATTTAAAATTTTGTAACCTTTCCGAATAAGACGAATAGTATTTTATGTTGATGCTACACCGCAGGGCACTGGGGCCATGGTTTTAGCTCTATAAGCTGCCCATGGTAATTTGTAAACAAATGAAAGTGTTCGTTATCACAATCAATTTGGGCTTAGAAGTTTAGACTAGCACTGATAAGACTGCTGAGTTGTCTGCACAACAAATAATTCCTATTATTATTATTGAAGCAAGAAGTGATTTTAAGTTTTCTAAACAAAAGACTTGTCATTTTTGTGGAATAATTGGGACCCGTTATAAATCAAATTGTCGATTTTTGTGTAGCAACTGAAAAATTATCGAAACAAAATCCACCGCTAGTGTGGTAAAAACGGTGAAGTTCCTCATATGATATATCCACTACAGGTATGTGGTCCATTATTTGTCTTAATGCAAGAGCAGTTGCGAGTTGCTAGATTGTATCTGCATTGTACCTCGTACTGCAACGACTGAGTACTCTTACAACTACTATTCTATGGTGAGCTAGCCTTACCATAAAGCTTACAGATTGATGTAATTTTCACATACAACTATTCATAGCTAATTGTAATAAAACTAAAATTTTATTGTTCTCAATTTTCAAGCGTAAATGTACAATAAAACCAGATGATTAAAACAAAAATGCTAATTACAAAGATTTAGAAGAATAAAGAGCCCTGTCTGTAGGGCATAAATAAATACCTATTGAAAATAATTGTGCGGAGCAACAAATGGTTCAATTATCAGGAATCATCATCGTCGACTGCGGATGGCCTGGAAAGACACCCGTTGATCATTGCTTCAAATTCATTGATAACAGCTAAAGTTTCTGGCCGAATGTGGAGAGGGGTGGGTGAACCTGCAGGTTTGCAACACTGAGAACATTTTACACCATTGTTGTTGGTTGTCAAAGTATGCGTTTCACTTTCAATGTTTGAGTATTGGTGTTTTGGGGTTTCTAAGGTTTCAATAATCGACTCTAGACCTTTAAGTTTGTGCTGAGACAGCGAGTCTGTTGTGGAGTTGTTTATACTGGCATCAGTTAGTGCTGGACAGTTCTTCATCACCTTGTTGACTGTTGTTGTGTGCTTTGATTTGGTTTCTGTTAGGCCTACAAGAGATATTGTATGATGTTGGTTTTAGAGAGTCAGCAGCTAAAGGCAGCGAATCACCATAATAGGTTTCAGGATTAACAATGCTCACACTAGCCAGGCAATGGACTGGGTTTGAAACGCACAGTTTAAGCACTTGACTGTAACAAACAGTTGAAATGTGCTGATTTAGCTATTTTAAAAGCATTTGGTACAAAATATTGACTAGATGTTTTTTTAGATTTATAACATAACTTTTCATTTGATGTTTTGTTTACGCTCTGCGCTTTGCGCTCTGCTCTACGCTCTGCGCTTTGATTGGTTAACACAATTATTTACTAGTTGTTAGCATCCTGAGGTTACACAATCGAGTACGTCTTTAGTGCAGCGGTAAGTAAGCAGTTTACTGTGCAAATAGGCAAGATGCAATGATCGTCTTTTAATTATCATCAAGCCAATAGCTTGTTTAACCAATTTTTATGTCTCATACTTGCATGTTGCCGCAGATGTTGTTTAAGAATTGTTTAGGTTCACTGCTGTTAAATCAATTTTTGTTAACTCAGTCAGCATCGCTCACCTATTGGCCGCAGCCTAACTTTATCGCTACAAAAACATAACATCATTATTGCTGCTTATTTTGACCTACAATTGAACTTCGATTGATGATTGGCGCATAGTATTGGTATGAACAACAGATTTTTGCTTCAGTAAACAAGTTGTTCTCATAGATTGATTAGAGCGTTCAGTGGTGTTATTCGCTCAAGGCACAAAACGAAAATGAAGGCAATTGTCCATACCTCTATCTAGGCTGTCTAACTTGTGCTTCAGTTCTTCCATTTGCTGCCGAATGTGGTGATTAGAGTCAGTTGTGTCGGCAGTGGGAGCTGACGAGACCTTCCCAGCCTTCTCTACCTTGTTCGATTTTGGAAACAATCCCGAATATCGTGATTTGTCTTCTCTTTTCTCTTGCAATTGCTTTTCAAGAAAGTCGTACTGCAACAAGCAGAGTTCCACGATGGAGACATGACACAATGGTGAATAAACTGGGTAGGGAAGATAATTTTTTAGTAAATCATTTTGTCATATGATAGAGCGCTCCAGAACTGCTATTTTTTTAGCAATATATCGTCTTTTCATGGTAACAGTTAGAGAATTCTTAAAGGTGTTTATCAAATAATAATTGTGTAAAACAATAATTACATATCTTGTACTGATATACCATCATTTTGAAACATTATTGCTCAAAAAATTTACATACTTCTTTCACCATTTCTTTTCGATGTTCTCTTAGACAAGTCAAGCTAGTTATTGGAGAACTACGACTTACCTTTAGCTGGGTGGATACTCTATTACTTACCTTTAGCTTGGTAGATACTCTACGACTTACCTTTAGCTGGGTGGATACTCTACGACTTACCTTTAGCTGGGTAGATACTCTACGACTTACCTTTAGCTGGGTAGATACTCTACGACTTAACTTTAGCTGAGTAGATACTCTACGACTTACCTTCAGCTGGGTAGATACTCTATGACTTACCTTTAGCTGGGTGGATACTCTACGACTTACCTTTAGCTGGGTGGATACTCTACGACTTACCTTTAGCTGGGTGGATACTCTACGACTTACCTTTAGCTGGGTAGATACTCTACGTTGCTGTAATTTAGTCATATTTACTAGAACCTCATTCTCTATTTCTTCATCATCTTTTCTCTTCTGCAAAAGTGTTGAATAGATAATAATAAAATCTAGTTTTTAAATAAAAGCAAACATGTAACAAAAAATCAAAAATGGATCCCGCGGAAAAAAAATCAATTGAATCTGGGAGTTTGATAAGATCGAACTCCTTCATTTGATAGTTTTGATGAAATAAAATTGTCCGCAAAATTGTAAAAAAATTAAAAAGTCTGCAAAATTTTGCAATGTAATTAAAATCATTTAAAAACAATTACATTTTGAGACTAGATTAAACATTATCAACCAGCAAACAACAAAAAAAATCTACAAGGAAAACAGAAAGATGGCAACAGGTTTGTCACACAGAGACTAGCTCTGATTGGTATATCTGTTTTGCGAAAGGCAAGTGCATTCTTCTATCATCATCCATACCTTCTGTTGCAGAGCTAACTCTATTCTCAGCTTCTCTTTCATCATTTTATCCAGTAGATTTTTGCGTCTCTCCTCGTGAGTTTTCCTCGGCTTGGCTAACATTATTCCAGCAGAAACATCTTCATCGCCAGAGCTACTGTTTGATGACCCCAGATCAGTGACGTCATCTACGCTTCTGCAGAAGTAGTGAGAGAGCGACTTCTCTGTCATCAGCCTCCTGGCATGTTTGCGTGGCTAAAATAGCAAACGGTCGTTGCTAGGTTGGATTGGTTAACTGTCGGATTTCAAATTGAGGTGATTAAAAGATTAAGTTGGTTAAGAAACTAACGCTTATGCGGGACATGGATGATTTTACTAACGAACTCTTTTCTTGAACTGATCAATCATAGCTTTGCGGAAAATTTACCCAGTCTAGTTTCGTACATTCAACTTTCATATTTTACTTTTTCATCAACTGCTGAAAGCCATACAAGACTTATTTTGAACAAGTCCAACTCATGTGGTAGATAGATTACGATATCTCTGTTGATAACGATTATATTATTGTAATGAGTATCCCATCATTAGCTTAGACAAGTCAATGCTCTCTCACTCTATTGAATATTGCGTCATTTCACAGACATGACAAGGGTTGGTTCTATGGATGGCATGTAAGACAGCCACGCCAATACTGTCTTATCGACCAACTTTGAGAAATAAAAAACTAATTTTGTGCAAAATTGTTGTGGTTGTTTTTATTTATTGACCACAGAGTTTTCAGGCATAACATTGTGATTCTAAAAAGCTTCGGTTCACTTTCAGTCAGCCATTATTTCAAGTCCCCACACACTACAAACTTGCTAGTGTCACAATAAGATCAACAAAATACCACCGCAACCTCAAAACTTTAACAGCTAAACAAAAATTAAGTTCCTGCAAAAAGAAAGGCTCTCAAGAAAAACTTGATGGTCTGTGAGATCAGCTTTTGGAGGGTCGACCACTGCCTTTGCTCCATGTTAGTTCAGTTATTAAAAAAAAAAACCACACATCACAGTCTTCATTAGAGGTGTCTTAATTAACCCCATGGTGATGTTACAAAAACCTCCAATACAAATAATTAAAATATTATTTTAGTTAATATTAATTATTTACCTTATTATCCGACTCTGACACAGATCTCATGGCGACCGATTCCTCGTGAAAAGACAGTCTTGACCCCACAACATCCAGCTCTTCACCTCTTCCCTCAAATGATACCTTTTTATCAGCCCTACTTGTCTAAAGATACACAATAATACCTAGCCTTAGTGCATAGAACGTATACGAGCGGGTGTACTCAACGGCCCGTGACCCAGTGAAAGATAAATGGCTAAGGTTATTAATGACCACTTGGAGTCAACTGGCGAGGCATTGGGTTCATTTTACTACAAGCACAACAAATCACGCATGTTGGGGCAATAAAACTAGTTCATCATCCATTTATGACTGTTTGTCAATCATGTTGTGGATAAAGGAGAAATAAGATAATGACTACGACACTACACACCATTGGCGGGTAAAAGCAAGGCAATGACGCATGGTTGGCCATGCCTTCATATCTAACCATGAAAAGCAGCAATTTCTTTTCAAGCTTAATTTTATAAAATCTAGTGTTTCTACTTTATGCAGCTACTTCTAGACTCTATGGTAATTGAACTAACTGCAGGAATAAATTCTACTGCTTTTGTAGCACAATATCACTGATTGTAGATTTGTTATATAACGTCACTGATTGTAGATTTGTTATATAACGTCACTGATTGTAGATTTGTTATATAATGTCACTGATTGTAGATTTGTTATATAACGTCACTGATTGTAGATTTGTTATATAACGTCACTGATTGTACATGTACAATCAGTGTACATGTACATGTACACTACTAATTTACAAAATGATCAGCCAAGTTCACTGTATCGCAATACTTTGCCTTGGCACAGGGACATGGTAACACCCAACTTCATTGGCAAACACAGAAACAGAAAAATTTTAAGCACATCTCATCAAAAATACGCTTGAAAATATACATTCCGTGGTCGTTTCCTGATATATTCTCTGAGCACAGAATGTTTTTTTAGGAATTTAATTTTAAAAAAAATTGACTAAAATTTACTGTTTTCGCTGAACAGTCATTGAACTAGCCTTTCAAAAGAGATGTTACATAAACAAAATATTGTTATAACTGCGTAGTTTTTAATGAAAGCCCACAGACAACATTTGTAATCGTTAGCTCTATCAGTGTGTCGTATGTCATCGTTAGCTCTATCAGTGTGTCGTATGTCAAAGAAAACATTAGAACAATGGGAAACAGTAAATCTCTCATATTATACAGCTCTTACTCATTGGAGGCAAGTTTTATTACGCACACACACACACACGCAAGGAAAGATAAGTTACCACTCATGTGTTCTTGTGGTAACCAAAACAATTCCACACAAGACAGTAAATACTTCCACCAATAAATTAAATGCACAAGTAACAAAGAGCTTTGTACCTTTTGATTGGGTAGTTTGTCATCCTTCATTCCTCTCTGCTGCTGCTCTATCCTTGGGCTGCCAGAGTCATCCGAGTGATGACTGGCCCCGTCAGCACTGGTTTTCTCTACCATCGGTAGGTCTACACACAAGCAGCTAATGTCACACTTTAGTCGGTAACTTTTGTGTGTTGGTGGAACAATATAATAACTGATCACACTAATTCAATAAGTTAGTAGATTAAGTCAAGGTCAGCGTTAGCAAATGTCATAGATAAGAAGTGTACTAGACATTGACGTAATTAATGACCATCTACTTCTATGTTGTGGCATTCGCTATCGTCCACAGCTATTATTATCATATTTCTATGCGTGCTCTTCAGCTCTGCGGGGAGTTTCTTGTTTATTGTTTTTTATCCCGCATTTCATTACCGCTAGCAATTGAGTCTCTCTTTCAAGATGTTGAAAAGTATGAGTTTTGTTAGCAAAGAAAATCCAAGTGCTGATGGTCTTTGATAAAATTATACATTGTGCTGTTTGTAAATGAGTTGGAGTAATTAAAATTTTTCTTTACTAGTCAGTACAGAATCAAAACAGACATTTGCAGTATATAACAGCGGTGACAGATTTTTTGAAAGATTGGCATGTTTTCGATCAAGGACATTACTGATGAGTTTTAAGGCAAACAACTTTGGTGTGGAGTTGAGAAAAACTTGAAGCAATGCAAGTTGTCAGCAGTTAGTTTACTAGCGTTTCGTGTCATAGAAAAGCATTTTTGCGTTAGTAGAGTAAGCGAGAAATCGTGTCATCATATAAGGAGTTGCCTACTCATTAGAGAGCAGACAACTTCTAATTTATCAAGCGTGGCATGGATACCCTGGTAGCAGCTTTACTGACAGAACAGTCAGCAGCTCTTAAGTTGTATGCTGGTGCAGTTATGGTTAGTTATGTGCTTTGACGTGTTTCGTCTATAAAATTTATCGCCAGATCTATGAAAAGACCTTCATCTATGTAAGAGGCCTCCTCCTCATCAATAGAGTCGTTGTAAGCGGAAGAGATGAGATGAGTTATTATGGAAGAATTTTGATAAGCGTCACCTGACCATTGCCATAGGGCGTACGCACCACCGCGGTACTTGGATAAAGCTATAGTCAACATACACAGCACATAGACATACACAGCACATAGACATACACAATGCATAGAGATGATCAAAACAATGCAACGTGCAGAACTATTTACCACTAGCAAGCAGCATAATTGTAACGAAACAGTAAAAAGCTGCATACATTCAAATACATCAGCAGCAAAAGTACGAAAGGAAAATTTCATATTTTCAATCGATTATTCAAAAACTGTCAGGTTTCCATCTTCGAAATAATTTTCAATAATAAGAAAGACAATCTGCTATTGGTATAACAAATTACTTCAAGTCTTGTTCAATGATTACTGAAATTCAGTGCGAGAGTAAAACCTTTCCGATCGTGTGCTGCCCTGACCAAAAAAACCCAGTCGAACCATCGCAAGCCAATGCTGCCAATTGTCAAGTTTTGTATGCAGTAGTTAGTCCAAGAAATGTAGACAGACAACTCCAAAACACTCACCTAAGGCCCCCTTAATGTAGTTGTTAAAGACGGTGTACCATGCATGCAGGTCAATATCACTCACGGCAGCAAAGTATGCTGACTTAGTGTCAGATATAAGCTTGAATGAGAATGGCTTTTTTCCTTTCATTGGTATGATCTGCAGACGTAACACGAGAGAATGTACAGACATACGCTGGAAACATCTGGTGGTAGATTAACCAGCTCTGGAAGGAGATTAAGAGGATTAACTAAGATTATCTACTAAACAGTTTAAAGTAATCCCAAGAGACAATCAATTATGGCTATTTCTTTGTGTCCATCTCAAATGGTATAAAACCGAAATATGTGAATGCAGACAGCTTATGATGCAATAAAATACTGCGCGGCTAAATCATGTTTTGCTGTATTTTTAAATAAATATGAAAACAATCACGTTTCGTTCTAATATAGTAACACGCTGTCAGTTACCAAACCCACCTGGCATCTACTGAGGAGAGATTGTACTTCAGGCAGCGATGACTTCTGGTCTTTGAAGCAGCTGAATGTTCCATTGTACACACAGCAGTAGTACAACACCCACTTGAGCGTCTTTCTGTACAGTAGATATCCCTGCACCTCACAGAGATCGGCCATATTTACTGAAACAATTGAAAGAGACTATATAGAGTTTGCATAATTATTGTACGTGAAACTTTCATTTTGACAACAATGTACATGTGCATTGAAATGATCATGAAATGATAAAATGTATAAATTAGCAGAATATAGATTGGAAAGTTCCAAGCAAGCTGTAGTAAACACTAAACTCTAGCTCAAAACATAAAAACTCTGAAAATTTATAACTTACTGTAGAAGTCACATTTGACAGGCATATTCACAGCTATCAGTAGTCTACTACTCAACAAAAATAACCGATTACTGTCAGTGGGTGACAAGCTACTAGTAAATGACTAACAAGCATGTATAACTCTTCCTAGTTGATGTCACACCTCTTCCCATTGGTCGACTATTTACAGTTCGAGGGTTTGCATTGCTATGATAAATTATTCAAAAAAGTTTCAACTTCGATTTCTGACACAAAACAGTGAGCAGTTATATGTTTATACATGTATATATTATGTTAATTCTGTGAGAGATCGTTGCTAGCAATGGTTTACCAACTATTACACTTGATGATTCATTGCTAATGGCCCCTAATACAGCCGTAGCCTGACAAAATTTGTGAAAAATTCTTGTGAAATGACTTGTCAAAACGCCATGTCTAAGCGTAACTGGTTAAATGATAAACTAAATTGACTTTGGTATACAATCTCACTTGTTCAGACCAAAGTTAACTTCCAAATTCTGATTTTTAGTAACACTTTCTGGTGACAAAAAGAGTGCTAGCGATTAGTATCGCAGTTTTTCTCTCAATTTTTAAAAAGTAGCATTTCTATAGTTTTGTACTTGTAGGCAGTTGCAAAATAGCTTTTTCTTTTTAATCTCATTTCTTCATCAATAGCTTATAAGCCGTCCACTTTTGTTTGGACTGCCAGAGTGCTGAGTTCTGTCTCTACATAACTTACGCTCGCACCAGCTCAAACAAATCAATAATTTATTCAAAGTTGTCACCATACGTTTTTAACTTGATTTGTGATTTGTGTGTTCTTATTTTTTTTTTTTGTCATTACATGTTATTTATTAGTAACTTTCTATAGGGGTTAATGGGGCATAAATTAAACATCATTGACTGATTAATAACTCGGCGTATTGGTGGATAACCTTTCAACAATTGTATGTTGAGTCATCAACATAATTTCTTTTTCCAATTTCATCTTTCTATATTTACTCACTCGTGGACTTGTCACATTTGTGGTTGTTAAACTTCCTTTATTTAAATCAAGTTAAAATTATAAATAAAAACTGGAGAAAACTATCCATTAGTCAGGGTTGCCAATCCTAAATGAGCAATACTAGAGCAGTATCTGACCAATTATAGACGTTACTCATTGCGACTTTTGATGGAAGAGTTGGCTAAAAGATTAAATACTTGATTAAATACAAAAAGGTCCCTCAAACTCTTTGATTTCGTTAAATTTAATAACTAAATAATCGGAGAGTAAAACATGACGTAGATTTTTTATTTTATTTAACTGTAATGGCTAATGTTACCTAATCAATTACTGGGTTGTTTTAATTTTTATGTCAACTATTTATCGAGACCCCACAACTGTCAATCATTTTCTATAATTAAAATGTGATACTTACAAAGAATTAACCATATGAAAAAAAGTGATTTCGCAAAATTCAGTTTTGTATTATCATAGGGCGTCCAAACCTGCGTCTGTAAATATCAAACACAAATTTACAAAAGTTTTTATACAGTTTCTCGCGACGACAGAACTAGAATAACTCTGAAATCTAGCATGTGGCCCTTCATAAAGCGAGTCTATATACACCACTACCATATACCATAGAGTTTTTAACAATTCATTAGATATAACCCCAAAAGATGGCCCAATAATAATTACCTGCAGGAAGGCTGCAGCTCTTAGACAAACTACCTACTCCCATATCTTCACTCAGTCTACCTGCTGCTACGCTCGATGTGAATTGTTTCGACTCTTTCTGCTTCTCGTCTTTTGTCACTTTGAAGCTTCCTGTTTTGCCGACAAACAAGGATGAAGCTCTTCGCACCAACCTAAGACCAAAGTTTGTCACAAAATGACTGAATAAATCAGATTGAGCTTATGAATATATGAATGAATATGGGGTAGTAATAGTATCATATCTCTAATACACAACATGAGCTCCTCAGTCTATATCACCAGCTACATCATCTAGTGCAGCAACATATCAACCAGCCACTCGCAACGTACACAATATGAAGCTCTAAACTAAATTTTAATCAGATAAAAAAGCAGTAAACTGAAGCCAATTGTACATTGAGAACACAACTCTGACAGTAGACTATGAGAGTGAAAGCACTGAACATGTGCGGGGGGGGGGGGGGGCAAAACTTGCTGGACATCAATGTCGACCAGTAGAATTCACTATTTATGAGAAGTCGGTAATTTTGTCTGCTCAAAAAGTCCAGTTTCAAAGTTGGCTGGGGAGTAAACAATCAAATCACTAGCACTAATTTAGTTCGATTGTTTTTTCCATCAAAAGAATGCAATCAGAACATTGCTCTACAAAATGGTTTTTTGTCTATCTAAATATATATCATTAGCACACACACGCAACAGGGTTTTTTTAGTTCCAGACTACATTCGCTAATTCAGTAAATTATCATTGCAACTGTTTTTTAATCAAGTTATTTTTACCCATTTATATTACGGTACGCACGGTTATAATTATTTCAACACAAGCTGGCAAAGACATTCTATCTGACAGTATTTTAATATGAACAGCAATAATAAAAAACATTGCTCAGTGACTAGAAACAGCTTAGTGGTAGGGACAACCTATTTCAAATGTTTCTGTTACACCCAAGTCAAGTAACGACTAGATTAACTATACAGCTCCCAGTACATAAAATACCAGTTAGACTAATATCAGCTCAAACCCTTTAATTAGATTAGTTCAGCGCTCCTCGTGCATGCATTGTTTTTGCCAGAAAAAGCTGAAAAATAAAATATATAAAAGAGTATGATGAAAACTTAAAAAACTTGATTTAATATTTTCAGCCAAAAGTTACAAAATTGTCTCTGACCTTGAACCCCAGCTAGCCCTAGCCGTGGGTCTCTCCTCAAATGATACAGACTTCATGTGCTGTAGAGAAATCTTTGGTCTCCTGGTGTCAATATACTGAGGGCGTGATGTGTCAGCTGGTAGAGAAAACTTATGACGGGGTGCAACAGTACCCCTCTTTTGAAATGTAGAAATTTGGCTAATGCCAATTTCTTTCTCCAGCTCCTGCTTTGACGGAAAGTGTCTGGAGGTGCCCTGGTCCAAGGTCCAGTCATAAGAGGAGGCAGCTGAACAAAACATTCATATTATTTTGTATGTATGACGCCTGCAGCTGTCAATTATCAGGTGAAGAAAAATTGATTTTTATTGGCATGCATTGGTATAAAAAAAGAAGTAAATTGGTTTTCACTTTAAATTAATCTTTAAAAGTTATGTTTTAAAAAACATCTACCAAATTAAATACCAAGTATACGTTTTTACAGTTTTATATACACAGCTGATGTAAATTCAGTTCAGGTTTACAGAATATATTATTGGTGTTAAATTTTGCGTATCCGAATTTACGAGGTTTCCCTAGGAATGGCACCATGCTGTGCTGAAAGTCACTCAACAAAGCTGAAGACAACAAACTAATAAAAAAATTAGTTGTAAAAATTTGATCTTCTCCCAAACACATCTAACGATAGCAATTGTATCAAACTTACGCCTCGTAGTTGACGTTTTTGATCTAATTCTTTCATTGTCAATAATTACTGATTGTGTCTTCCCTCTCGTCTGTTCCTGCCTCTTCAACACTGGAGCTTTTTTTCTCATCTTCACTGGTTCAGAGATATCTGCAAGCACAGGCTTCAGGGTATCCTCAAATTCACAGTATGTTTAGATTTGATTATTGATCAGCAAACGCGGAACATAATTATGGTACTATTTGGTCCAAAATAAAAATAAACTTTTTTTTATTAATTTGAGGTCGTTACTGTGTATGCAAGCTGTGAGCTACAGAGAATTACTCAAGTAGTAAGGCTGCATTGAACCAACCTGATGCATCAGTTGCATCAGCACACTCAGTGGCAGGTTTAGTCAGGTGCTCTGAAGGTTGTGACTTGTCTGTTGATGACTTAACCCTGCTAGCATCTGTCTGTGTGTCCACATCATTGGTAGCTGGTTGACTAGAACAATTATATCTTATGCCTGAAACCTTTGCTAACTACATATAGGAAAAGCAAAGACAAATTGTGGAACATTTTTATTTGTAATGTTACTGGCAAACAGGAATTAAAGTTCTCAAAATGATGGGTGGAAAGTTTGTCTATTGGCGAAGGCATTCTATTGGGTATATTTTATTCCTCCAAAAATGGAAACAACTCAACTAAAAAAAATAGTTGATCTATACTATACTTATACATGTAATTGACAACGCAAAGTGTTATCTTGCTGATCTCCTAGTAATTATGTCATTCAATAAATATTAAATATTCTGTAGAATTGCAAGGGAGTGAGATCAAATCTATGTTGATATAAAAAATGTTTATAGCGCTGAGAAGACAACTCCAAAGTACTTTCTAGGTTGAAGTTGCAACTTTAAGCAGCTCCATTGCAAGTAAATATAGAAATAATTAGATTTAGGTTTGTTAAAATATTATCAAACATAATCATTCTGTAGTGAATGCAATAGACAGGTATCGGTTTTCTCACACCCAACTGTTACATAAGCAGTTGCTTATACGAGTAGATGAGGGAATATTGCACATCTAACTAAATTATATTTACTTACTGTCATTGAAATACCAGAAAAAACTTAATTAATTTTTTCATTTATTAAAAATAAGTTAATCGTTTTACCACATAATGCATATTATCACACATGTTTGCTCATATTATATTATAATTTTTAAAATTTGTAAAAGCTAAAGCCGGACATACGAAAAACTAATTCTCAAAATTAACCCTATGACAACAACTTACCATGTAACATTATCAAATGGTGCAGCAATATTACAGTCAACAAAACAAACAAAAGACCCAAGCCAAAAGGGTTTATCAATTACCTTTTATTGCGGATAAGAGCACTATAGGGAAGTTGTGCCCCCACGTTGAGCCATTTTATCCAATCAGCTCTGTCCTGAGAAGATGTGGCACAAAAATAGAGATCATCTTGTGTAATGGTGATAGTGAAGGCATTTCTACAAAAGTAGAAAACAAAATGGACACAATTGTTGGTGGATAACTCCCGGATAACTCTATGGTTGGAGATTAGCATCTAAAAAAGAATACTTGAGGCAGTTTATTATTCTAGTGTTTGATCTATGTGTCAGTATTTTTTACTATTGGAGTTGTTTTCTCTATTCTTTAGCATATAGAGCATTGCTAATAAATATTTAATTAAATTATGCAATCGAAGCACGGCAAATAATTAACAATTAATAATTTATTCATGGCTTGTTATTTTTAGTTTGACTTTTCAAGTTCATTAGTAAAAAATTATAGTACATTTGCATAAATCACCAAGTTTGTATAATTTAGAACATTCTTGAACTTTCTATCGAGTAAGGAAAATAAAAGTCCATAGCAAAACAAAATGAGGAAAAAATCACAGAGTGCAACTGTTTTAGAAAAGGCCGAAGTCATAAATGAGCAAGTAGGTGAAATGTCAACAATATAAAGGATCGTACACTCAGAGGCTCATCTCAACACTTACTGATAGTGCGAGGAGTCTGCCGCTTGGCTGTGAGAGTCATTCAAGATGGCCGTCATAAGTGATGCAGTCGAACTCTCACTCTCAAACAGACAGAAAAGACAGTCTGACACGACGGCAAAGTATTTGTGTTCCTCATCCACACTTAGCCAACCAGAATGGTTCTGTAACGTGATTGGTTGTACAAAACAATGACACAAGCAACGTGATTGGTTAAATAAAACATTGACACGAGCAACATGATTGGTTCTACAAGACACAAGCAACGTGATTGGTTAAATAAAACAATGACACGAGCAACGTGATTGGTTGAATAAAACATTGACACGAGCAACATGATTGGTTGTACAAAAAATTTACACTAGCAACAGATACTCCACCTGTAAGTAACTTGTAGTGGCGAAAATTTGAAAAGAATTAAAAATTAACTTTTAATGTTTAAAAACGTGCAGGAAAACTCTGGTCTTTTCACTCTTTTTATGTTTTGCTGGAGATTTTCAACGAAACAGTTATAAAAGTAGACACCGGTATTATAGCAGTTTAATCAGCCGACAATTTCCATACAATAAAGCTAAAGAGAAGAGAGATAAATCTTACAGAAACGAGAATCTCTGCTTTGTAGAGAGCAAAGCTTTGATCTCCACTCATTCTCATTCGGTTGATCAGAGAACTGCAACAGAAGAACTACACATGGAGGCTAAACAAGACCTAAAACTGTCCCATTGGAACAGCTATTTACGATAAACAGAGAAAAAATAGAGGATAGCAAAAAGGAATTTATTAGATGGTAGCAAGATATTTTTTTCACTAAATGCATCAGTTCCAAGCAAAAGTAGTTTTCTGCATTTTGCTCAGGCTTACTCGCACCACTAAAGTATCGGTCAATGAGGTGAGACAGAGCTAAGAGACTAATAGAGCGTTCAGTGATGTAAGTCAATGGATATACTCTCTCTATCAAAACAATAATTTCACATCATTTAAAAGTAATTAACAGATAAGCAGAAGAGTGGAGAGACTGTAGCACCAGATCTTTATCTAGCTATAAACACATTTTGTTAACTAAATCTTCTTTCTGGTATCCCTGGTGGAGACTTGTAAACATTTTGGGACTATTTTATGGCTCAGCGTAGTTAATGATTAAATGGTACACTTTGAAGAGCATCTAACTGATCATTTGTGGCCGAATGCAAAAAAAATTTATCTGGAGTTATTATGGTAAGAAATATACTCACTAAAGCATTAGGTTGAAAATTCTGACACAAAAACCAGTAAGAATTGTCAGATGAAGCGGACTGTTAGCCTTAGATCACTAGTGTTCAGGTTAAATGAGACCCATTAGTCTGTTATATAGCCAAGTTCCACCAAAATAACTATTATGGCTTCAACTGATTTCTCTGACGTAGAGGTTACATAATGGACAGCTCAAACTCACACAAAACCTTGAATGATATAAATTGTCAATCAATGGTACGACTGTTATAGAATAACTTAGCAAATGGTGTTTCCATTTAAAACATTTCTTTAGAACATTCGCTGGCAGCCATAACAAAGTATTCAGTTACATGAGGGCGTGTGGTAATATAGTCGAGACTTTACTGCAATGACAACCATGAAGAACAGTTCTACAGACTCAAACGTTCGTTTTATTTATCGCTTAATTTTAAAAAACCTCAAAAGTGCACTTGTTGCTTCATTTAGGCATTGAAAACATTATAATTTTAATTTCATCAGGCAGATTAGTCGTACTAAACTAAATTCGAAATTTTCTTACTCGCAAAAAGCTACAAACAAATTATTTATTTCATCGAACATTAGCACACGGCATGCTACCAGTCAACCAACCATTTACAACAAACCACTAGGTCATTTATTTCTAGCAGACCCTCAATCAACCCATTGAAAACTTTACCTGCTGAAATGAGCCTGTCTTGCATCTGATATATCCAATAGCCTTGATACAACATACACATCTTGTAAGTCGTCACACATGCATGCAGTGTGTTTGGTTTGTACTCTCTCTGGTGCAGAAGGAAGTAAAGACTGAGAGCTGTTATTGTTATTGCTGTCAGAAACTCGTCGCTCCGGTCGAGACATCTGCGTAGACGGGAGGAAGAATTGTGAATGATTCAAACAAATGAAATGACACCGGTGTTGCTAAGCAACGCTTTCGTTATGAATGGTGATATAAGGTTATCACTATGTAAATTATCTCAAATAGGAAAATTTTAGTTGTATGCGTCAGGTGATCGAATTTTCCCACCCCCAACATTTCAGACACTGGCACCACTCGCAGGTGCTCTACCATAAATGCCCATCAGCAGACGAATTACATCACAGGAAAATGCCTCAGTCACAAGATTCAAGATTTAGAGAGGTTTTGGAGACATGCCAAGGCGTGAGACCAGGAGACTAAGTAGAAATGTCATCAGATAAATGGATTAATGAAAAATAATTAAATCTCAGGATATTCAGCCAATCAATACAGATTAGTAATAGATAGGTCCTTGACCTTGCATGGCACGCTATTTACCAAATAACTCAGCCGAGTGTGTCGTCTTTTTGGCAGCTGTTCAATCTCAGAATCAGACAGAATTAACCACAAACAGCTCTAGAGGACACACACGTACGTATGTTCCATTGGGGAACAAACAAAATGGCATCTATAATGATTTCATTGCATTGTGTCCGCAATTCCTTTGAAAGAATATCTTTTTGCTTGCCAAACTGCTGAAATATTATAATTTGTTTCAGGCAAAAAAAACTAGCTTATAAATTCATTTAGTACTATTACGTTATACGATATTACTACTCTCTAGGCATTATATTGTCTGAAATGAATAGACACCATCATAAACAATTCTACATACCATATCCTCCAGTTTAAAATACAATATATGTCACTCATTTGTAACAGCCTATATACAAAAAACTGTGTAAGCATGAAATAATATAAATAATAATAATTATTATTAATATTATATAAACAAAAAAAGTGTTCATATTCGACGAACCTGTTGAGGGAATCGATTGGCTACAAAGTGAGACTTCATGAGTTGGAGTGTATCAATGAGCTCTAAATGTCTTAGAGCGACAGTCTGTGAGAGATCATCGGTGTGGACAGTGTCCAGGTAGATGTCCATTTTGTGCAGCAGAGACCCAATACCTTTAATAAATAATATTTATCGTTGTTTGCGGTGGAAGAATGAATCACCACAGTAGTTGGTCAGTTTTGGTTGCATCGAAAGTTTTACATCAGACACAAAAACAGCTGCAGCAGCAAAGATATTAATTATTACCACTACCCAGTTTTTGACAATTGTGAACTGTGGGGATAAAGGGATAAATAACCAGACCAATAAACAATTATAGCTTAAAATAAGTAATTTTGCTTTTACACTCACTAATAAGCATTGTCAGTGTTGAAGGCTTCAAACTTTCATATTAATACCTTCGTCTATATATGTAAAATGGAAAACGTCTGTCTGTCAGCCAGTCTATCTGTTTGTCACTCCAATGGTATAGAACGGTGATCTTACACCCTCTCGTAAGACTAATCAAATGGAATGTTTTTACAACAGGGATTTCTCCCACTGTATCAATTCAGGCATCTATACCACTGGATTGACAAATAGACAGACCGGCTGAAATTTTTGTGTATTTGCTATTTTTGTCCAATAATATAGGTGGAAACGAATCACAAAAAGCCAGATTTCGTAGATACTCGGTGGTTAGAGGCAGAGGATGAAAAGCAGAGCGGGGCAGGTGGGGGAATAGAGCGGGTCGGAATAATGATACATCAATACGACGGGTAACACTATATTAGTCTAAAACGCAGAGCGATTAGCATTTAGACTGGGTTGAACTATAAGAACGGGTGTCTTGAACCAAAGAAAGTGAATGGTGGAATAACACGATTTATTTTACTGCATCATTAACCGCCTTATGAGGGCCAAAAAAGCTTTCAAGTTTTAACTAGGTATAGTATTGCACCATCACACACTGCAGAGGTGATTGCGAAATGTATCCTCATCAAAGAGATTACATCTAAACGTCTCAGGTGATTACATAACTCAAAACACACCTAATCTTTTGTCCAAAAACTTTACTTTACTTCCATTACATAATACTGCTAGGTACTCAGTTATAAAAACTTGTAAAAGTGTCAAAACGGATTTAAACAGGCCTTTAGTCGCCATGATTACATTTTGGATTAATTAATATTGGTAAAGGAAGTGCAAGAGACAAGGGCAGGGCCCTAAATTGCAAATAGTGACGACTCCAGTTGTTGCGATCAAAGGCTTTGTGCCTGCAGTGACAACTCTTCTTGTAAAAAGGCCGCGGTAGATTTCAGTTGCAGCATGCGCCTGGCATACCAAACAAGATAAAAAGATTTCAGTTTTCACAGCGCATTACAATCTTTAATACATTTTCTATGTCATAAACGTGCGCAGGGAGAAATAAAATGCTTTGTTACAGGCACCTCTATGATAGTGTTTGGTTGCTCATTTTTGTTGTTGTTCAGATACACAAAAGCACTCAAGTGTTGAACTACCACTGTACGAGCAAGCCGTGATACTACTACACAGAAATAATGGACAGGAAACAACATATATCTACTTCATTGCAAGCACTTCACAAATTTAAAAAAACAACATAATTAAAGTTGATATGTGAAACAAAAGCAGTCAAGTAGATTGGTTTTAAAAGTTACTATTTCAAAAGCTTTGGTAAGAACTAAAACCAGAGTCTCAGAAAATGATATATGAAAAACAATATTCTCATGAAGTTATGGTGTGAAAAGCTGGCTTGCAACGACAACTACAGGTATATTTGCTACAGTAGGTAACTTACCGTTGAGAAACTGTTCCACATTGTGTCTGTCCCTAAATAACTCCATGTCCAGACGTTATGTAACACTAAATTGAAGTCTAAAATATCAGGCAACACATTATACAACGCATTAGCGACTACAACTGAAAGGAAATAAAACCTAAATGATGATAGATATTGAGTTGTTTAGTTTCGAAAACAGGATTATCTAAAATAGATAAGGAAATGAAGGTTTTATCTGACTAATGGTCAAAGCTAACACGGATTAGAGAGATTATAGCTGAGAAAAAAAGCCATAGCGTATGGCATGATGGTTTGATGAATAAATAGCTACCAGGAATCAAGTTGCAGACCACAGATTTAATAGAGAGCTATCGTATTATAAGTATTTAGACTCATATCAACAATAGAGTCAAAGCTTCAATGCTTTGCTATAAGACAACAGCTGTGGTATATAGGGCTAGTGGGGCATACTAGTAATTACTACTTCTCTACAAATATTTCAGAATTCGAGCTGAAAAGTTAACAATTTTTATGATTTAAAAGTGATACGGTAATTGTTTGCTGACTTTTTTATACGTATGACAGCAAATATTGCAACATTTTGCAGTTTAAAGAATTTCCAACTTGACTCAATGCGATATAGAACAACATTCTAAATGAGCTCTCTCACAAACAGTAGACACAGACCAAAAAAAGGTAAAACTATAGAGAAGCATATTCTCACCTGTGTGGAGGGTCGGTGATACTTGACTAGCTGTCTCTATCTAGCAAGCACTTGTCTGCGCTTGTCCTTCAAGTGGGTAATAGAGTGCTTCAACTGTCATATTGAATGCATGAGTAGAGACACTGTATATCAAGTGTTATCGAGTGCATATACATAGAGACCCATAGACAACTTGGTCACACCTAACAAGTCTAAGTCAAGCTCTACATCTATGGCTCTTTCGGTTGTTCAAACAAATCAAAGAAAAATATTTGAATGAAAAATTACAAAAGATGAGATGATAATCTTGAGCGATGACAATAGAAAATATTTCTGTGCAGATGAATGATACATCAGGTATGAACAGGTGTATACATAACACATGAAATGGGATAGCATAACATATAAAAGAGATATGTAAGTCAATGCATGGCAGTGCAACCTCTAGTGGCCCCACGCTGTATTGAATACACGAGATTATTTAGTGATGAACTACCTTTTTATTCCTTTAACACGTTATACCATGCAGCAAAACTTTCTGAGGAGTTGTGCTCACTTTGGTTTGATATGAACAAAGTTCTGTTGAGAGGGGACACAACTCGACGAACATTGGCTTGAACCCTGGAATATAGCAATAAAAACAAATTAATTAGTATTTAACTTCCTTGTGAATAGTAGAAGCCACAAAGACTGCAGTACTACCATGTTATGTAATGGTACTATTAGACATTACAATCGATCGTCAACTTTTCGCCCTCAAGTTAAACATGGTTTACATCCACATATCTACATTTACTATTTGAGCTGTCTGGTTGTTCGCCAGTGATGAAATTTATCTGATTAATAATTATTATGTTGAGCAGTGCACACTGATAAAAAAATTCCGCAAATTTAGCAGTTCACCATTACAGCTGTCAGTCAAAACTACTGCCTTTGACAATAAAATCTCTCTCTCCGGTCCAACAAATAGCACAAAACCTATAAACTGCCTGCTTTGTGCACCAAAGACATTTGTTAGACTGCAAACACACAATACTTGGCGATTGAATACTATTTCACGCAAGTTCATTTGATGATTGATAGATGTAACATAAATATTTTAACTGACTAAAATGTGCCAGTGATGCAATAATTGTCACACAAATGGAAATTCTAATTTCACCATTTATAACACTTCTAAACATTTCTAGATATAGGTCAATGCTGACCTATTTGAAATTTAAAAAAAACTAATTTTTGAAAATGAAAACTTATAGATTTTTCAAAGATTTTCAGGAATCGTTCTTTTTTTAGTCTAGACAGTAGTTGGAGTAGAACTAGTCATAGGCCAATATTAACCGTCTCTGATTAGACCAAGTGAGTAGACCTGCAGGTATGACCAGATAGTATTCAGTGAGCCATAGCTAGTGCCACCATAGTTCTTGACAGTGGTTTTTAAATGCATAATCAAAATTATTACATAAACCAACAGAGTGTTAAACAAAGAAGTTGTTTTACAATCAGGATGCCTGTTTGGTTAGCTAAGGAAAGAAAAAAAAATTGCGTCACAAAAAGTGATTATCATTTTTTGTTAATGCATTTGCAGGTCAGGAGTGCATCCAGTTCAGAATTGCATCACAAAGATTGCCAGCTATCTAACATAAAATACCTGGGAAGCGCTCACCTTTTCACTACGGATATGGCGGCGCCTTCACACATTTATTATAAGATAAACAATGATTGTCATTGCTAGTGAAATGCTGAACTAACCTTAACATAGCCTCTTCAGATTAATTGCAAAACTTTCTGCGAGTTACTGACAATGTAAGCTGTATAGAACTGTATCAAGTCTTAACGTGGTCATACATGTCTACACTGGTGCGCTATGCGCATATCGTACAAATGTGAACACTGAAGTTCGCAGCAAAAACGCCGGCTGTTCAGATAGGTTCGCACCAATACCGGTTCCGTATCGCCTCAAAACTGAAACGGGGCCCAAGGTGTTTTCATGCGGACACGAAACGAATGCGCCAGACAAACGATCGTCTGAACAGGCACTTTGGTGCGGACCAGTACTGAACCGTAGCTGTTACGAACTTTTACCATGTTTCGTACCGTACTAGTGTAAACCGAGCATAATATTGACATCGCTAATAATTGTATGTCATTGGTTCCAGTCATTTTCAATAAATGCATATTTCACATGTGCATACATAAGTGGGAATAAAGTCGAGTGGTATGTTGTGTTTAGATACAACTCACCAATTAGACCTGAATTTCCCTGAAAAAAGAGGTGAAACTATTGACAAAAAACCTCAACTACAGCGAAAAACTTACATATCTTCAAACCCAGCAATCCTCGCCATCGATACTTTTAATGACAAAAAAGCTCATGAATTTGAAACAACTGTAAATAAATATATAGGTAAGAGTTAAGGATGGCAGGTGAGTGTAAAATATTAATTATCGAATACCAAATGAGTTATGTCATCGATATATCGAACTACCGATCACAATGTCAGAAACCAATAGGCATGTTTCTCAGAGTTGTCCCCTCAATAAATGAAACTATTGACTTGGAAATTTGCGAATACAAAATTATGCACCTCATTGGTGCAACAACTCCGTAACATCTTGTGCTACATTACCACAGTAGTGCAAGCTGTGATGTAAACTTTATAATACACGTAAGTTACCACCTCCGACAGGCTACATAAACATGGGATGTTGCGGTTAACGCGATTATTATACGAATAGAAATGCTGGGTGACCATTCAGCCTCAGTTCAAGCAGCTATGCTAAGAATCTTTACTTCACCAAAAAGCTCATTGGGCTAAATCGTGTCAGAATCAAAACCAGCGTGCAATAGTTATAAAAAGGAGCTTCGTTAGCATAGAATGTGATGCGTGAATTATATTTCTGCTGAGCACATCTTTGATTTGGTTCCGAAAGCCTCAACTCATCAATAAAAGTGCAGTAAAACAAGAACATTCTGGACAACAATTACTTCCTAGTAATAAATTACCTAACAGCGTGGAAAGTAATTTCCATCTGTGGTACTTTTTATTGCTGTTACAAGTTATTTTTGTGCCACCTACTACAAAGGTAAAACAGCGCTATTTATCACCATCTGATACAATGGCATGCATCAACACATACTTACCCAATAACATTGGTTTAAAGTTGCTAGATGAAAACTTTGTAAGATCTCAGGAGCACTCTCTGGTGTGCTTTCTGCCTGACAAAGCTGCCGAGTGATGATTGACGTGGAATCACATCTGTACTAGCTAAGTTTTTGCACACATGAGCTATCATCATTCTCTGCTTTATATTCGTGCCAGTTGATAGAAATACCAAAAAGCATCAGTTGGTTGAAGACACCGGGTTATCATTCAACAAACCTCGATTAATACTAGTTAGTACTGTTCAAATGATCACTTCATGTTAGACAGCTCCTGACTTTCTGCCAAGTATTCTAGCCGATTAAAGCCTGGTTCGTAAGTGCTTGCAAGCCAGCGCAGACCATCGTACAACTGCGTGCGATACATGTTCACATATATTATGATCGCAAGTAGTATATTCACTCTCTTGTCTGGGAGGTAATAAAATCCTGAAACCCGCCTTCGCTGACCAACGATTATATTTTCTAAATAAATTATCGATACATTCATTACCTTTTATTTTATCATACTGTTATTAAATATTATTTTATATTTTGTAATTTAATTTTATAACCATTCCTTAATGGTGGATTATTATTTTTTCTATCTTCTTCATATATAATTTTTCAACCTCAATTTATAATAATATAATTATTATGCTATTATATAAACGTATACAAAAAGTATATATATACATGTATTTATACATTTAAATAAACTATTATAATATTTCATTCGAAAAATTGATAATAATTAACATTAATAATTAAAATTATACCAATAATTTTATTATTTATCATAATTTTACAATGGCACTCAAGTTTACACAAACAGCCTTGACCTAACTGTGGTTTTTGAGAAAGAAGGCAAGAACATTGTACGCTCTGTTGTACGACGACGCAGGAAAGTTTGCCTGGCTGAACTTTCCTGCAAGCTCCTGCGACAGCATGCACTGTTGTACGAGCTGTGCAAATGTGGGTTCACATGCATTGAAAGCGCTCGTACGCTGATTTGCGCTGGCTTGCGAGCACTTACGTGAACCAGGCTTTAGTCAATACTGTTTTTGAGCAACAGCATTGTAGTGGTTTTGTTGTTGTCGGTTAAGATTTTATGGTTCCAGTTTTCTAAAGCATAATATGGTCGATAGGTAATGATTCTAGAGTGAAAATTTGTTTTTTTCATTTATGCAAATATTTCATATCTCAGAATGATATTTTTGCTGCAAAATGAAAATCCATGCATCGCACTCATTTCGTGGTTTCCAGCCATGTTGCAATTAGAACATAAAAGTGCAGACGGATGAAATTTTTTTTTGAGTCCACAAAAACACTTACAACGTAGAGCAAAACTTATCTTTTCTTTTTACTGTGCCTCGTTCAAATGAGCAGCTAAAAAATAATGAAAAATATGAGAAAACACGAATAGCGTTTAGTAGACAATGTGTTAATAGACACTGTTGACAGCAACCAACGACATAAGCTGATAGTTTACATACTAATGAAACTGTTCATTGTATTGGAAGCAACCAACGAATGAATGCATGCTTGTGCTCACAGAAAGTTACAGTCCAGGTGCACTGGTTAGGAGCTAAGGCTAACTGGCTGCAGATAAGTTTAAATTAAACAATACATTAGCAGGTAGTGTATAAAATGGGGCTATTGCTTCTCTCAGTCACACTGAGAAGGAGAGGACAGTTTCTAATGCAGTACTAAAAATTACATGCTCTAACCATTATTTCACCATGACCATTGCGATGTACTAGCATCATGTGATGTCACAGATATGTCAGGTGATCAGACTATTGGGTCATGTGACAGAGCAGATCACATGACACTCAGCTGCAGTGAATGTTGATGAGCCTTCGTAGCCGCCGACTGAGAGCTCCGATAAATCCAAAGTGAGTTCTTTTGCTTGCATAACGCTACAACATAGTAAATGTGTCTAGAGATCTTGGTGTAATGCTACAACATAGTAAATGTATCTAGAGATCTTGGTATACCACTACAACATAGTAAATGTGTCTAGAGATCTTGGTGTAACACTACAACATAGTAAATGTGTCTAGAGATCTTGGTGTAACACTACAACATAGTAAATGTGTCTAGAGATCTTGGTATAACACTACAACATAGTAAATGTGTCCAAAGATCTTGAAAAGCCAGACATTGTCACTAAAACAATGTAACTTGAAAAATTCGGAAAACTATGTGCAAAGAATACATGTATAAGGTTTACAACAACGCGATGCAAAGCCACAAAAGTTGGAACATTTCTCGCAACTTTCCATGCGCAAAGAAAGTGAATGACTTGCAGCTGATTCCAATCAGAAAAAACAAAAACAATAGCAGTGAGAGCTGCTGGTCTTGTTTCTCTGTTCAGCGCTGCTTCGCGTGAAAGTAAACTAGTTTTTCTATGCACTCAACTGAAAGAAGATCAGCCTGAATTCAAAGTAACATTTTTGTGAAAGAAGCAGCTAATTGTGGAGGTTTCTGCTCTTGCATATAACTAACATTTACACCACTGGATTAGCTCATCAAACTTACGTCAGAGTGATGTTCATCAGGGAATATATTAACAATCATTGATTCAGATCCACCCACACAAAAGCCAGAATAGAGTGAGACTGGCCAAGTAGGCACTCACCTGTTCTATATCTGCAATTTTCTGTAGCATAGGCTCATTAAGTGCTTTCGGAGTTGTCTCCTTGAGCGCATTCAGCTGTTTCCTAGTGACTCCCGTAGATGAGAGGGGCTGGGATTTGTCTCCACCAGCTGTGCCAGCGCGTAGCGGGGAATCTACAGCAAAAACACTTCATAGAGGGTGTGCAGGTGTATGAGGCTATATATTACATGCGGAGAGCTGCTACCAGTCAGCCAGTGCACAAGGCGATAGACGGATAAACAGATAGAAAGATAAGTAGACGGACAGACAGACACTCTATTGCTAAAAAATTTTACAGCAAGACCAATGTAGCCAGTAGACAAATGAGTGTATAAAGGAGTGTAGCCAGTAGACAAAGGAGTATATAAAGGAGTGTAGCCAGTATATAAAGGAGTGTATAAAGTAGTGTAGCCAGTAGACAAAGGAGTGTTTAAAGGAGTGTAGCCAGTATATAAAGGAGTGTTTAAAGGAGTGTAGCCAGTAGACAAAGGAGTGTTTAAAGGAGTGTAGCCAGTAGACAAAGGAGTGTTTAAAGGAGTGTAGCCAGTAGATAAAGGAGTGTATAAATGAGTGTAGCTAGTAGACAAAGGAGTGTATAAAGGAGTGTAGCCAGGAGACAAAGGAGTATATAAAGGAGTGTAGCCAGTATATAAAGGAGTGTATAAAATAGTGTAGCCAGTAGACAAAGGAGTAGATAAAGGAGTGTAGCCAGTATATAAAGGAGTGTAGCCAGTAGACAAAGGAGTGTAGCCAGTAGATAAAGGAGTGTAGCCAGTAGATAAAGGAGTGTAGCCAGTAGACAAAGGAGTGTATAAAGGAGTGTAGCCAGTATATAAAGGAGTGTAGCCAGTAGACAAAGGAGTGTATAAAGGAGTGTAGCCAGTAGATAAAGGAGTGTAGCCAGTAGATAAAGGAGTGTAGCCAGTAGATAAAGGAGTGCAGCCAGTAGTTAAAGGAGTGTAGCCAGTAGACAAAGGAGTGTATAAAGGAGTGTAGCCAGTAAAAAAGGAGTGTATAAAGGAGTGTAGCCAGTAAAAAAGGAGTGTATAAAGGAGTGTAGATGAGTAACCAATAGTTTCTACCTGTGAGATTTCTCATACTAGACACATGGCTGTGATGAGTCCTGAAGAGACTCGTATTCTGATCCTCTGGCACACAACTGGTCAGGTAAAAGTCCAGGTGCATCCACACCACATACAGACAGTTCTCCATGATGAGTGACAGCAGGTGAATTATATGGGTCTGGCTCTCCAACCTTGCTAGTATTACCTTGCGGGACTCCCCATCTGCCTCTGGAGAGTCTTCCTACCAAATTATAAGCTAGCATACAGTGACAAGAACACAGGCTAGGCTATTCTCACAAAACCAAAGGCTAAGTTACAAACTAAGTTATATTCATAAAATCAGAAGCCCACAAGTCTTTAGCCGAAACAAATGGATCATTGAATAGCCAACAGTTTAACAACAGTTGTTATCTGCACACCATGCAATAAAAACAAACAAATCAACAAATTTGACAAAATGGCTGAACAAATGATTGAGAAAATATTGAAGTGAAATACACAAAATAGAAACGGTTGCAATATAACTGTGCACACAATGAGATCTAACCTGAGGAGAAGGGCAAGAAGTGTGTGGTAGTGTATCCAGTCTAGAGCTCAGCTGTTTATGATCATCCAAAGCAGTCAACATACGTGAGGCAGCTTGTCGTATCTGTACAACTATGAGCCCCAGATTGGGAGGGGCGGAGCTTACCGATTGTGAGTAGTCTGAGAGGAGAGACAAAAGAAGCCATACAGCACACAACAGTCACATTGGATATTGACTGCAGCCATCGGGGTTTGTTATTTTGTAAATATAATATAACTGCTTACAGTGACTTAACTTATAACAAGCTACTGTATATCACAACACCAATCTTGACAGTACCAACTTTGCACATACAAAGAGCAATGGATTGCTTGCAATTTGCAGCTGAATTGTTATATAAAGAATGAAATATACTGATCCATTTAGATTAGAAGGCTTAAGACACGTAATTTTGATTAGGTTTGGTTTAACTTAAAGGTGCATGTCATCAACTGACACGCAATTCACTAGTCGGAGTTGTATTTTTTACAATGTCAAAGAGTGGTAAATAGTCCAAACCAAAATAATCATAAATTAATTCCTATTTTTTTTATTGTATTTGAAAATCATTATTTTTTTGCAATCTACATTGTCTAACTCTTTTTTAGTCAAATAACGTGTAATTTAGACTTGAAAATTATTGTTGTTGTTGATCACAACAACGACGCCGAAAATGAAAATCTGGGGCTCTCTTCTTCACAAATAAATTCTAAATAATAATAACTTGAATCTTTAGATATTATTTGATTTAAAAAGAATTTTTCCAACTATAATACTGCTCAAGTTTTTGAAATATTGGGCATGTTAACTTATCAAGTGAATTCCAGTGTGTACATAATAGCAAACCTATCAATAATAAATTAAAATGCTGACTCAACCAAGACATTTGAAAAATGAACTTTCTGTGCTCTTGAAAGTCTGTGCACAATGACTATTACTGGGATGCCATCCTATTCTATCGAGTCAAATTTTTAAAACTCCACTTTATGACCTTATATAACTTGTTGCGCATCAAACAAAATTGCGTACAAGTCAGCATCTATTACGCTTATACTATAGATGGAATTAACGAGAGAACAACTCTGGAAAAAGTTTTTGGGTAAAAATTCCCAGAAATAAATTAATTCAGGCCAAAATCGGTGACATAGCACCTTTAAACTTTGTCAGCTTGAAACGGGCTTAAAAAACTTATCCGGAGTTGTCTTCTCGCAAGTACGACAATACCTATAGATGCGATCAGTGCTGACCAAGAGGCAACTTTTTCCCCGAGGATGCAACAAGTCATATAGAGCTAAAAAGCGATTTTTCATCTACACCCGCATTCTACATTTCTACAAGATCAGTTGTGAATTGTACCGGTGATACAATGGCATACGTACATAAATGCACATCCTTACTACAGCTTGAAATAAAGATAGTAGCTCGCTACTAGTAACATTATAACTTGTAGAAGTCAAAAGAGTTCAACCGATCAAAATCAAACTAAAATGACTATTTGAACACGATTTATATAAAACAAAAAATAAAGTCTCACCGAGAAATGAAGTGGATTTAGTGTGGGAATCGCAACTGTCCAAGGCCTCTGATAGGTCGGGGCCAAAGAGCACTCGACAGTATGAGGAATCATGGGTACTGTTGGCTATGATATTGCGACAATAACAGGTCATATTGGCAGCAATCTCATGTATGTACACTAACATCTACAATAGTAAGAATATCACGTACGTGCACTAACAATATCTTGTACATACACTAACAATATCTTGTACGTGCACTAACAATATCTTGTACATACACTAACAATATCTTGTACATGCACTAACAATATCTTGTACATGCACTAACAATATCTTGTACATGCACTAACAATATCTTGTACATGCACTAACAATATCTTGTACGTGCACTAACAATATCTTGTACATGCACTAACAATATCTTGTACATACACTAACAATATCTTGTACGTGCACTAACAATATCTTGTACATACACTAACAATCTCTTGTACATGCACTAACAATATCTTGTACGTGCACTAACAATATCTTGTACATACACTAACAATATCTTGTACATACACTAACAATCTCTTGTACATGCACTAACAATATCTTGTACATGCACTAACAATATCTTGTACATGCACTAACAATATCTTGTATGTGCACTAACAATCTCTTGTACGTGCACTAACAATATCACGTACGTACACTAACAATATCTTGTAGTGCACTAACAATATCTTGTACGTATACTAACAATATCACGTACTGTACACGTACATCTACAAGCTGTAAGAAACTAAGAAAACATGATAAGTGAAATCTGTGAAATGAAAGAGTATGCTACAGAACATAGACATGGAATAGTCACTGTGCCGGAGGGCTTGTGACAGCGAGTTTGTTTAAATAAACTTATGTTGAGGAAGAGATAAAGGAAGAGCGGGAAAATGGTGAAGGTCAAGCGGGAAGGACGAAGGTCAAGCATAGAAAAGGTAAAGAAAGGAGAGCTGTAACAATGAAATGGGTGGAACAGACAAGAAGCAGTGAAGCTAGCCATAACTGTAGTATAAACCATCACAGTGGAAGAAATCTAGTACACGGGGTGGAGCAGATCACGCATGTGTCGAAGGTAAAATGAGAGAAGGTTCTAGAATTAAAAGCTGACAGTGAGATGAGCAACCACGGAGAAGTGATAGATGCTAACCTTCTGTGATTGCATCTCTGACAGCGTCTCGTGAGACCTCAGCTTTCGACTCCAGTCGTCTAGCAGGAGATACTTAGAGAGCAATGCACCGAGCCTTCTTTGTATACGTGATACTTGACCTCTGTACTTGACCTCTCTCTCCTCCTCGCTGTCTGAAACTGAACATACGTCTGAGTCAACGTTTACTGCTGAAATAGGAGGGCAGGTGAGCCTTTATAATATTAGGATGGGGAGCAATAACCAGTTATTATGAAAGGGGCAGGGTAGAGGGTGGGATGATGAGCGAGATATGGGGTGGGTGAGGCAGGGGAAAATGGAAGTACTGGGTGGGATGGAGGGGAGGAGGATTCGGGGATTTGGGCGAGTAAACCAAAAGCATTTTGGTGAAGGGAAGGAAATTGGCGAAGACAAAACAATTTAATGCTTTATTAACATTTAAAAGACAAGACATTTTCTCAGGTGATTTAGTCTAACTTGTAAAGTGGAAGTGTCTCAGGTGATTTAGTCTAACTTGTAAAGTGGAAGTGTCTCAGGTGATTTAACCTAACTTGTAAAGTGGAAGTGTCTCAGGTGATTTAACCTAACTTGTAAAGTGGAAGTGTCTCAGGTGATTTAACCTAACTTGTAAAGTGGAAGTGTCTCAGGTGATTTAGTCTAACTTGTAAAGTCGAAGTGTCTCAGGTGATTTAGTCTAACTTGTAAAGTGGAAGTGTCTCAGGTGATTTAACCTAACTTGTAAAGTGGAAGTGTCTCAGGTGATTTAGTCTAACTTGTAAAGTGGAAGTGTCTCAGGTGATTTAGTCTAACTTGTAAAGTGGAAGTGTCTCAGGTGATTTAGTCTAACTTGTAAAGTGGAAGTGTCTCAGGTGATTTAACCTAACTTGTAGAGCGAAAGCGTTAGAGTATTTAGAGAAGAACAGCTGCAACACTATAAAAGCTCCAAAAGCTCATCTGTGAGAGTTAGCTGCCTCAGACCTTCCAACCGCCTTTGTGCTTCTCATAAAAACGACCTCTGAATAAATAGCAGAGAAATCCTACCTGCAGGGAATGCAGCAGCCCTACACAGTACAGCAGTGAGAAGAGACAACTCCTCGAGTGAATCACTAGTGTCCACAGTCTGATCTCTCAAAGTGTTGTAAAAGACATCAGCGTGTGCAACTACGAACTTCATAACCTGCGGGTAACATTGGAAGAGTGTCGTCATATATACAACCAGTGGCACGTGTAGCACCAGAGTAAGATAAGAAGTACCAGCGATAGACTAGAATGACACAATGTATGGCAGACGCTACGCCAGAGCAAGAGAAAAACTAGCAAACTCCCTACTGTAAGAAGACAATTCCAGAGATGCAACAAATGAAAAAAGCGCATGACCAGTAATTCTATCATCACGTCTGTACTAACCTGCGACGCAGCATTTTGATTCTCGGTGCCGAGGGAGACTAGCACTGTTTGACAGAGCTTGAGGCAAGGCAGCAGCACCTGCCGATACCTGGTACGAGTAGACGGAAAGAAACCCTCATCCTCTATGTCCATAGTCGATAAAGGGAAACTGCAAACAACACAATCAACGCATACAATACGTATCTATGGACCAAGTACACAGAAATACACAGAGGTTGTGTGTGAATGCGTGCAGTCACAGTCAACAATTTTTTAATGATGCAAATTATGATTGAACCATTCACATCAAGTGGCGCTGCATATCTGGAAGAAATTTAGGCACTTCGGAGGCTTTGTGGACACACAGGCATGATGTAACATGCTGGCTGCTATGGAATTGTATAATTATAACACTCTATAAGCATTTCTTTTGTAAATTTCCATCATATTTTACTATTTAAGCCTCTTTCTGAACCACAACGTTATCTTTATTGAAATGTTTTGTTCGAAAAGAAGAGAACTTACCCATAGCTAGAGGCGTCAGGTTTAGCGTCATAGACTGAGCACTCGGCCAGTCTTACCATGAGTCCATTATTAAGAAGGGCAGACGCTCCCTGAGCAGTCATAGCTAGCCTAGTAAGTAGGGACATGGTGCTCTCATAGATGTAGAGATGTCGGAGTGGCTCCGATGGATGCAGACTATGAGTGAGAGCTGCATCTGATTGTACCTACACACATACATGCACAGCACAAGCCAACAACGTAGATGTTTAGTGGCATCGCACATAGACACATAGTATACAATAAAGAACATACCACGGAGTCAAGTAAATGCCTAATGTATCCATGCTGAGCCATAAACTTGAGCACAAAATGAGAGGAGGTATCCAGGGAGTACACAGTGTCCAGGCAAGAGAGAGCAAGCATCTGCAACACATCACATAGCCTGTCAGTACATGTCACTAGATGCCAGTACATGTCACTAGATGCCAGCACATGTCATTAGATACCAGCACATGTCACTAGATGCCAGCACATGTCACTAGATGCCAGTGCATGTCACTAGATGCCAGTACATGTCACTAGATGCCAGCACATGTCACTAGATACCAGCACATGTCACTAGATGCCAGCACATGTCACTAGATGCCAGCGCATGTCACTAGATGCCAGTGCATGTCACTAGATGCCAGCACATGTCACTAGATGCCAGTACATGCCACCAGATGCCAGTACATGCCACCAGATGCCAGTACATGTCACTAGATGCCAGTACATGTCACCAGATGCCAGTACATGTCACTAGATGCCAGCGCATGTCACTAGATGCCAGTGCATGTCACTAGATGCCAGCACATGTCACTAGATGCCAGTACATGCCACCAGATACCAGTACATGCCACCAGATGCCAGCACATGTCACTAGATGCCAGTACATGTCACCAGATGCCAGTACATGTCACTAGATGCCAGTACATGTCACTAGATGCCAGTACATGCCACTAGATGCCAGCGCATGTCACTAGATGCCAGTGCATGTCACTAGATGCCAGCACATGTCACTAGATGCCAGTACATGCCACCAGATGCCAGTACATGCCACCAGATGCCAGCACATGTCACTAGATGCCAGTACATGTCACCAGATGCCAGTACATGTCACTAGATGCCAGTACATGTCACTAGATGCCAGTACATGCCACTAGATACCAGCACATGTCACTAGATGCCAGCACATGTCACCAAATGACAGTACAGTTCACCACATGGCAGTTGTTAACAGGTCTAGTAATGATTTCCATGAAAGTTGAAGTGTGTAGCTGAGGAGTACAAACAGAAAGAAGCCCTCACCCTGCTGACGTTGAGGCCGTCACAGGCGTCCCTACACATCACCTCCAGCAGGGCATCACCAAAGCTATTAATGATAGAGAGGCTCTCATCGGCTAGCTTCTTATTGGATGATTCTCTACCAACCAGAGCTCCTGCCACGCCACCGTCCATTACTGTAACATCATTTCACGGATAGTAAGTACATCTAGTTAACCAGGCACCAGCACCCTCGCAAGATATCACATCCTTATTTCTGACACGAGAAAGTAAAGCAGATTTGACTGTATTATAACACAGGTTGAGAGAGAAAAATTTAGCACTGTTCCCAATCACAAAACCTGCAGTAATCGCTTCCAAATCATACAAATGGCATGTTTTGTCAGAAAGAGCAACCTACTAGGGTCTATACTCTTTGCCGTTTCACTCTCACACATCTGGAGGTGATAAAGCAGTGCTCCATAGAGATTGGCTCTTGCCCTTTGTAGAGAGCCACCTGCAACAGAATACAAACGACTTTTAATGAGTGCCACACTTAAGCAGGTGCTCCAGCAAGGGAGGGAAAGCGGTCATTATTATAATAGAAATAATTAATCAATAAATAATGAAAAAGATTAATGACATATTTATATATATGCTAAAGTTGGTTGGAAATAAAACGTGGAGGATAAAACTCCAAGAAGCACTCACTGCTGTTGATAATGAGAGTAAGGAGTCCCTTGAGGACAACCATAAGGCTGCTGCTCATTGATGCCTCCTCGTTCATGTCCTTGAACATGGTTAGTTTAAGGTCAGACATCAGCGCTAGTAGTACACCACATGCTGGGCTGATCATGTCATCCAGGCAGCCATCTTGTAGGCACTTGCAATAAACAAACAGCCGCTGCATTTTTGTTTGGGTGAAACTATTCCATATTTGGACTGGTCACTTTTTTGTTTGGCTGAAACTATTCCATATTTGGACTGGTCACTCTTTTGTTTGGGTGAAACTATTCCATATTTGGACTGGTCACTCTTTTGTTTGGGTGAAACTATTCCATATTTGGACTGGTCACTCTTTTGTTTGCGTGAAACTATTCCATATTTGGATTGGTCACTCTTTTGTTTGGGTGAAACTATTCCATATTTGGACTGGCCACTCTTTTGTTTGGATGAAACTATTCCATATTTGGACTGGTCACTCTTTTGTTTGGATGAAACTATTCCATATTTGGACTGGTCACTCTTTTGTTTACAAAATCAATTCCCTTGAATGCACAGCTCCTTTACTAAGCAGAATGCATGCAAAAACAAAAACTTGGGCAAATGCGAGAGCAAGCGTAGATAGGCAGGCTGCTCACTAGCTTCCTGGTATTTCAAGTTTAAATGAAAAAAATTATTTATAAATAAATATTGGACGGGAAAACACGAGACACAGATTCCAGGTACAAAAAAAGGCAAGGTAAATCAGGGGAGGATTTCGGGTGGATCTGGGGGCAGATATGGGGGGATAAGGAGTTGATACAGGGTAGATATCAAGTTAGATTCAGTGGTGGATGTGGATATAGGGTGTAGGGAACAGAGTATTTTATGTTTATCAGCGGACTATCTCCAGGCATTAATACAGGGGTGGATAGACTCTGCCACAGCATATAAAGTCACACATCAAGAGGTACACAGACCAAGTGCAGGTAATACCAACCTTGTTGATGACAGCGTTGAGCAGGTCCAATATAACTGTACGCCTCGGCTCCAACATGGCCTCCTCTGGACAACCACATAGTATGACCTCGGCCACCTGCCTCCACGAGTCAAAAGCCTGCATCCTTGTGTGTACATCCTCTCTCACTGTGTTCCAGTTTACTGCATAGCGTAGAATCTCTCTTACCTCCTGTAACAAAGAGTAACAGATGACATAGTGAGTGCTTCAAATCAAACTCTGCCAAATCACAGAAGGGTGCAAATCCAACCATAGTTCAAGTCACAGCTAACAAATCTGTGAAGTCTACAGCAATGCAAATAAAATGGACATTCTACCATAGCCAACGATTGCCAAATTAGGGTACCCAAGCCATTTCTCGGCCTGTGAGCACAATACCTACTTCTAGCAATGCATCTCTATGAGCGGGTAGTCCAGTGTTGGGCGCTTGCTGTGCAATGCTTATTTCTTGCATAAGTAGTCTGTGAACCTGTGAAATGTTTATAGCCACAAGCCCACTGTTTGGTAACTGCTCCTCGCACGACGCTAAGGCCTAAGTCAATACACAAAATGCAGAATTGAAAACCTGGATATGATGAGGAAGCACTAAGCAATAACGCAAGGATATCAAAATGAATAAATATAATAGTTAAATTATTAAATTAAACTTTAAAATAAGATTTTTTCTATAACCTCAACAACAAACCACAGCCATTATATAAGATGTTGTAATACAATACAAATACTTGAAGGACATTGTTATGAGTAGTTCGGATGAATTTAAATGACAAAACAAATTGATGTAGAGCAGCAATCCGTCATAAATGCCAGTTTATGAAGTACACCTGCATTATGGAGCTGGTGTTGAAGTGCTCCAGAGTTATCTTCCCAATGCTGATGTCATGGAATAGAATGTGGTCTAAGAATTGTAAGAGCCTGCTCTTCCTCTGAGCTGTACCTGCACATACATGTTCACAGAATGTGCAGAGTTGAGAATATCAAATATCACTAAAAGTTTTGGGGATTTTCTAGTCCTTACTGATTGAAGCCTTAATAGTAGAAAACATTGCCCACTCAATAGCGCTAGTGGTCACCCACAAAGGGTTCAACCACCTGTTTCTACCCTGTAAATAGGCACCAATTAAACCCTACTGCGTTCTCCGGCTGGAGACAAAATTGATACGGCAATTGTAAGTGTGATGCAGTAACTCTGGGTAAGTCAACCCCCTTGCTCCCCACCTACCTTGTTGATACTGCAGCTGGGCCAGGGTACTTATGTTGGGTGCTGTCAGGTTGAATGTGCTGCTGGACAGGTCGGCTTTGGTACTAACACCTCCTGCATACAACAGGTAGGCACAGGTATATGACAGGTAGGCACAGGTATATGACATGACAGGTAGGCACAGGTATATGACATGTCAGGTAGGCACGGGTATATGACATGACAGGTAGGCACAGGTATATGACATGACAGGTAAACACAGGTATATGACATGACAGGTAGGCACAGGTATATGACAGGTAGGCACAGGTATATGACATGTCAGGTAGGCACAGGTATATGACATGACAGGTAGGCACAGGTATATGACATGACAGGTAGGCACAGGTATATGACATGACAGGTAGGCACAGGTATATGACATGACAGGTAGGCACAGGTATATGACATGACAGGTAAGCACAGGTATATGACATGTCAGGTAGGCACAGGTATATGACATGACAGGTAGGCACAGGTATATGACATGACAGGTAGGCACAGGTATATGACATGACAGGTAGGCACAGGTATATGACATGACAGGTAGGCACAGGTATATGACATGACAGGTAAGCACAGGTATATGACATGTCAGGTAGGCACAGGTATATGACATGACAGGTAGGCACAGGTATATGACATGTCAGGTAGGCACAGGTATATGACATGACAGGTAGGCACAGGTATATGACAGGTAGGCACAGGTATATGACAGGTAGGCACAGGTATATGACAGGTAGGCACAGGTATATGACATGACAGGTAGGCACAGGTATATGACAGGTAGGCACAGGTATATGACAGGTAGGCACAGGTATATGACAGGTAGGCACAGGTATATGACATGACAGGTAGGCACAGGTATATGGCAGGTAGGCACAGGTGTATGACAGATAGGCACAGGTGTATGACAGATAGGCACAGATATATGACATGTCAGGTAGGCACAGGTATACAACTAACCAAGAGTGTGAGAGAAGGCTGCATTGGTGTTGTCTAAAAGACAACTAATCAGTCTCTGGGTGTGAGATCTCTGCTGGTTGAGTGAAGTCACCCTGAGCTCTATAGCTAGAGATTTCATAAACCAAGTCTGCTGTTTGATCACATAAGAGCTCTCCTCCCCTCCTTCTACAACAGCTCACCATGTTATACAAAGAGATCACATAACTAGTAGCTGTACGAATACTTTGTATCATTTGGTACCAACTAGTGCTAGATAGACATTTGAATATTATGTGCAATGAAAATAGACTCACGATTGTTGGCAGGGAATGGCAGTTTGCACAGAGTCTTGTAAAAAAAGTCCTGCGCTGTCCTCAGGTATCTCATTACAGGGGCAGATGTAGTAGCATTGGAGCAAAGGAAATACAACAGCTGATAGGCTAATTCGACTACTTGGGGAGGTGCTTGCTCAGAATCCACCAATGAGACCGCAGCATGCAGACAAGTTCTGTACACCCCAGATACACCTGCATGGGTAAGACAATCGATGTCTAGAGCAATAGGGTTGTGTATGCACTACAGGATGAGGCAGCCCTTAACACACTTAGACCTAAGACTATATCACTTCATATAGGGAAAGCACTCATTGTATTCCTATTTATTAGTAGCGTTCTATTAACGCAAGAAGATGCATGTGTTCTTGGGAGTTGCGTCCCTTCGTATGAGAAAAGATAATTCCTAAACATTTGTCCCCATGCCCTGGTAGAGTTATGATGCAGGTACAGTTGATTTACCTGCAGCCTGGAGATCTGTCTGAGAGAGAGGTTTATTGACATTGAACCCCAGTAAGAAATGAGCAATGTTGGGAGAAGGTTGTCCGAGGGTATCCAAAAGCAGACGTAGGGTGGCACTGGCTGTTTCACACCTGCAATAGCATTGTCACTGCAATACAAGCTATCAGTCCACAGCACATTACAAGTCATGTGCTGCTAGCTACACCACTGTGTACCCCTCCACTGCTAGCTACACCCCTGTATACCCCTCTGCAGCTAGCTCCACCACTGTGTACCCCTCCACTGCTAGCTACACCACTATATACCCCTCTACTACTAGCTACACCACTGTATACCCCTCTGCTACCAGCTACACCACTGTCAACCCTTCTGTTGCTAACTACACCACTGTATACCCCTCCACTGCTAGCTACACCACTGTATACCCCTCCACTGCTAGCTACACCACTGTATAGCCCTCTACTACTAGTTACACCACTGTATACCCCTCCACTGCTAGCTACATCACTGTATACCCCTCCACTGCTAGCTACACCACTGTATAGCCCTCTACTACTAGTTACACCACTGTATACCCCTCCACTGCTAGCTACATCACTGTATACCCCTCCACTGCTAGCTACACCACTGTATAGCCCTCTACTACTAGCTACACCACTACATGTTACACAAAAACTCACTTGGTAAATGTGTAGCCAGCATCATCTGACAGTGTGCAATCTGTAGCCTGTTCCATTCCCTCTACAAGCCCAGATAGGATTTCTCTGCTTATATCCGGGTCTGCCATGTAAAGACTGAGCAGCTCTGCCTGTATTGAGGGTTGCTTGCATACCGTCCCCATAATACACACAGCGTGCAGAGCATGGTTAGGTAAAAGGTTTACCAGAGAGGAATATCTGCAATGAAACATTTCATACAATATGCTGCAGAGAACTAGCCTGGAAAGGAAAATATCACTGATTGCTCAGTAAGGTGGTAAAACTGAGCAGCAACTATCAGGTGCACATAAATGACACAGTATCACGCAGACAGGATGTTCACGATAACTTTCAAGACTGTTTCTTAGACCATTTGATTTGTTTAATGACATAGCAGCAGGTGATAGTGATGAAAGAAACATACCGGGAGGTGATTGTAAATAGACGACACATCAAGAGGTGATGGTGAGTAGACAAAACCAAAAGAAAAAAATAGTCAATAGACAAAACGTACCGACAGGCGATGGTTAATAGACAAGACATATCGGCAGGTGATGGTAAATAGACAATACATACCACCAAGTGATGGTAAATAGACACACAGCTCACCTTGAGATAGTGATGGTAAATAGACACACAGCTCACCTTGAGATAGTGATGGTAAATAGACACACAGCTCACCTTGAGATAGTGATGAGGTGATCAGCCTGGCCAGTGAGAGGGTTGATACCCAGCAGCAACTTCTCCATCCTTGACACTATGGTCGAATGACCCGTATGTCTAAGTAGGTCAAGGAACATTTCCTGTTTATCCAAGGTCAGATTGAGTAGTTGTAGTGATAGCAAGGTACACTCCTCTACCGGCTTGCGTGCTGCAGTGTACAACAAGTGTGCATTAAACCATACAGCCGTCACTTGTCTATGTAAACTGTTTTAGCTTGCTACCTAAAGGAGAACGCTGGACTGCTCAACGGATTGATTTCCAAAAGCTTCAAATTCACAAGTTTGACATGAAATGTAGCCTGTTTTTATTAATCTATTTTGGATCTTATTACCAAAACAAACGTCTTATCTCAATTAGAAACAACTGGGTGAGAAAACAACACAGAGGTCATGTTTGTAGCAATAAGCCCCTCTATAGCTCATTTCATGTATGTCCTAAGAGATTGTTCCAAAAATGAAAATAATGATATAATTTGATCACGACTAAATTTTTATTATGGAAATATTAAATAAAAATTGCTTATTGCCTCAAAGTTTCCCGGCTTTTCTGGGGGAATTAATTATTATCTAGGTAATTGCTTAGTTTGTGCAACTGGAAATATGATCATGTGTGATGAAAAATATTTCTGATCACAAATGATAGAGCACACTCGAGCATGAAAAGCTTGATGGTTTTGCGATCAGATTGATAGGAACACTGGCAGAATGCATTGTATAAGAATATAAAAAGTTCTGCAGCATGGGAGAGAACTCCTGTCAAGTCTCCATTGAAAATTATGACTTCGATAGGACAATACGCTAAAACCTAAGGGTAATCGTATAACAGCGAAGTTAAAAATGTTATTTGTGAGCAACAATTTTGTATTCAAATAAAAAATAATTATCAAATCAATGCAAAAACGAGTCACATGTCAACTGTCAAACATGTCTGTCACCTGCCAAACATGCCTGTCAACTGCTAATCATGCCTGTCAACTGCCAAACATGCCTGTCAACTGCCAAACATGCCTGTCACCTGCCAAATATGCCTGTCAACTGCCAAACATGCATGTCAACTGTCAAACATGTCTGTCAACTGTCAAACGTGTCTGTCACCTGCCAAACATGTCTGTCAACTGCCAAACATGCCTGTCAACTGTCAAACATGCCTGTCAATTGCCAAACATGCCTGTCAACTGTCAAACATGCCTGTCAGTTGTCAAACATGCCTGTCAGTTGTCAAACATGCCTGAGATGTAAGGCTGTGACAGGGTTATGAAATTTAGTCTAGATTAATCTTATTTTTCCTATTTATTGATCCTGATTAATTGCAAAATTAATCTCCTGCGACACCTATAATTAGCTCCAATTCTCCAATATATAATTCAGATTTTTCTGCTTTGATTGAAAATTAGAAGCATGGGATTGCACCAAGGTGGATTGGAATTCATTCCAAATCATAGAAATGATAAACTTGAAACATTACAAACAATAATAATAAATGCATTAGTTGAACAAAATTGCAATTGTCAAGTTTAACAGAAAATGAAATGAAGAAACCTCCACTAATGGCGATTAATTAAGAGACGGCTTTTAATTGAATTAATCTTTGATGGGAATTGTTCGCGTTAATCGTAAAAATAACTCCATTAAATCGCGGCTCTACTGTCATGGGTAAAACAAGCCCGTAAAGAGTCAAATCTGGAACAAGGTTCAAGCCAGAGCAAAGAGTTGTACCTGAGAAGCTAGCAGTATCAGTAACACTTCCCTAGTTAAAGGAGTAGATGTGATAGAGTGCTCACCTGGAGAGGAAAGATTGTATTGCAGCAGCAGTTGCAGCCCTTTGCTTATTATACCCAGTATTGTCTTTAGGAGCGCTGACGACTGCAACAACAGCGTCAACAGGGTGTGACCTGCAGCCTTGTACTCTGATACCGTCACACCTGCACATCATAGGTAAATAGTTACTGAGCTAGCACTGGTGAATAGTCTCGTTGAGTACTAGTAAGTAAATGTTGGCTCATCACTAGTAAATAACTAGATATGGGGTTATGACATTGAGAGTTGTCTCTCTCTGAACTTTCTATAGCCAACCGGAAGTGGCTATCAGCCATAGTATAAAATACCATTAATTTAAACAGACTCAGAAATGATTGTTCCTGGTAGCCGTCACAATGTCACACAAATTATATACTGAGATGTTATTAAAAAACTTGAAACTATGTTAACGTACAGGGGAATCAAATCTACTAACATTTTTTACAAATATTATTATAATTATTATTGTTATTATCATACTAATTATTATTTAGAGTTGTGTTATATTTTGTTTTATTATTATTATAACTATTTTCAATTATAATTGTAGTGTTTAGTATTATCATTATTTATGGTTATTATTGCAACTATTACTATTATAATTATTATTTCTATTTATTGCTATAATATAATTAGCATTTATAATTATTATTAGGATTACTTACAATTACATATCAAAAATAAATACAACATATAATTTTTAATATCATTTATAACAGCTATTTAATCAATTAAATATTACTTGTATTACCCTCTCTGCCCCACAAACACCAGACAATTTATTTCCAGATCGGCATTGCGTTGATGTGAATCATCGGCTGTTATAGCTAAGTCTATACCTAGACTCTATGATATATACTTTTAAATTATTGTTGCTGTCATATCGCATCGCCCAACTACTGTATCAACAACGATTATATATAATCGCTGATTGTATTGTGTTTATTACCCTCCATAGCTACACTGATGTGATTAAAGGCTGGTTCCCATAGAGTCGTAACAGTCGTAGAAAAGACGGCGACTGGTCGTAAGATCGCAGCAACAAGTCTATGTGAACCACAATCGTAATCAGCTTACGATTCACTACGATGTGTTGCAACAATCGTAAGGTCGTAAGATCAAATCGGGAAAGTTTGAACAAGCCAAACTTTTACGACTAGTTTACGACCTTACGACTACGATAGTTATGCAACAAGTCTATGTGAACCAGTCGTGCGATTGCATCAGATAGTGTAACCACAATGCACTTGCTCGTTCCGCTTTATTTCCACCTGGCAACGAACAAGCAGTGGTTTCTTTTTTTATTGGTATTTTGAAGTGTGAAATACTCTCTTTGATTATCTGCCGCTATCCTAGTCAATGCATCAAGTGCCAGTCAGTGTAAGTAGCAATAGTTTCTATAACCTTCGTTTAGAAGAATCATAATAATAGTTGGGGTAATAGTAAAAATTAAGGCTTTCAAATTATTATTTAACAACAGACAGTTATAATAATAATAAAAAATAAATATATTATTTATTTATTATTATTGTAATTATTATTTATATTAATTAATTATTAATAATAATAAATTATATCCTATTTAATAATATTGTTATTCATTGTTTTATTATTTTTCTCAAATACTATTATGATTGATGCACAGTGAGTCATGTATGATTATTATTATTATAATTAATTATTATTATTATTATTTGTAACAAACAGGAATTCCTGTTTGTTATCAATCATACATGGCTCACTGTGGATTGATGTTGATAAACAACTGTCATTCATAAGATAAGTAAATGAATTGACACACATATATAATATATATAAAAATAATAATAATAATAATAATATATGTACTGTACATACATAAAATAAATGTAATATGTATATATATTTTTCTTCTAATAATTATTATTCACTCATTTAGTATTTTGCATTAGTGAATCATCGTTAATAATAATAATTATAAGAATGTTGAATTGTTTTGATGATAAAGCAATAATAATTATAATAATATAATAGATATTATTTGTTGTATGTATGTATATTTATCATGAATAGTGTATGCATGTAGTAAAGCGAACAAATTACAATGGACATAAATTATTTGTTTATTTTTTAGCAAATTATGATGATCAGTATCCTGAGGAAGTTGGCTGCAAGCTGGGAAGCCAGTAACAACTCTGGATGAAACACCGAGACACTAACACAGAGACTTTAACTACATCTGCTAGGTTTTTTAGTTTGAAAAAATTTATAATTCAGTTCCAAACTTTTAGTGCTAATGCTATTGTGAGTCGCTTCGTTGTCCACTTTATGTATAATACACAAATAAATATCATAAAACAAATGTTATATTTTTAAAATTCACAAAAGTTGCAATTTCATTGGCTGCCTCTGATGATTGTCTAAGATAGTCTAAGACTGTATGTGAATGTGAACCATGTGTCTCAGATAGTCCCAGACTGTCTTAGGACATCTTATCTTAAGATATCCTAAGAAATTTTTTCTATGGGAACCAAGAGTCTGAGACTGTTTAAGATTGTCTCAGATTGTCTCAGATCTGTTATCTTAAACTATCTGCAACTTGTCTGGGATCCCTTAAAGCCTATGGGAACCAGCCTTAAAACTTCTAAAAATGTGATCTGCTATGACCCGGTGAACTCTGGGTTGTCCAATCATATCAATAACACTGATATAGCCGGCTAGTTTAGTTAAAACATCATAACTGTGTATTCGTGCATTGTGTTATATATAAAACTTTTATCAATTCTGGTTTAATGTTCACCAGCGCCCTCTATACGAGAGGATAACTCCAGACACAATCCTATTGGTCGGGAACTAATAATCTCACATCAACTGACCAGAAGGAAGCTCCACAATGTGGTCTATGAAATGCTCAGGCTCTACTTCATGTGCAGCCAAAAGCTTGTGAAGTATGGAGAGAGCACCTGCTGCAACTTGCCACTACAAATCAGAAAGAACAAATACTCATTGCAGGTAAACCTGGACATCTGAAAAAGTAGAACAAGAGATTTAGTTGAGCTGATTCAGTAAAAGAGATATTTATGACAAGATTCTTTACTAGTTAATAGTAAATAATCAGCTTTTTTTTACATCCGTGTACATTGATCAAAACTTTAATGAAAAATTGATTGACTCAATATCTGGTAGTATCAGGTCAAGTTTTTATTCAATTTTTTAAGTTTATTTGCCACTTAGTACAAGCAGTTAGAATAGAAAAGGTTCCAAAACACATGTGGGAAGCTCTGGTAAACCTCCCCATACAACAGCAGACCTTGACACGCTCACCTTCTCCGCATTGTTCTTGTAGCCTCTGCTGTCAAACTTTAGCACCACATTGTTTATTATAAATGTGAGATATGGCTGGAAACCAGGGGCCCTGTAGCCCGCCCCCAACGACTCTGGAGGGTGACCAGAACTCTGGCAGAGGTTATCAATGAGCTGGAGAAAACCTCGGAGCATTGGATAGCTTTCTAGCCTTGATTCTACATTCTCTAACTCGGTGACCAGGCCTCCAGCGGGCTTAGCAGTCGTCCCCTCACTAGTAGCTGTGACCAAAAGCTAAGAAATAGAGTTTTAAGGCTTATTTACAATGAGAACTGATTTCACAACGTTCTTGACATTAATATTACTGGGAGAGCACATGAACCAATATAACAAGCTGTTTGCACCGACTACAACTACACTTGGACCTTGTCAACTCTACAGTAATTTCAGAGGAAAACCTCATTTTGTTGATAGAATTATGCTGCTGCTGCAGCTGAAAGAATATAATTTCAACCAAAACCAACTAGTAACTAAACTACGACCAACATCTAGCGCTAGAGAGAAATATAGACAGTGCATGTCACAGCAGCTGCCTGACAGGTTATATGGAACCTGATAACTCCCTGAACATATATGTGTGCATACATCACAGAAACTAACCTGAGACAACTCCAGTGTTTGCCAGAGGGAACTAGCTATCTCTGGACTCTTAGCCAGAGAAGCTAAGGCTAACAGTATCTCAGATTTGAGTGTTATGGGGACGCTACACCCCACCAGCCCAAACAGTACAACAGAAGGCAGCCATTGCTGGGACTCCGCTAGGGCACATCTCACATCGGCACTCTAAAAGGAAGTTTATCCAAACCACTCAAAGATAATAATTAATGTAGTATCACTCAATCCATAACAACCGGAAGTAATCAAATGCAGTAGCTGCTGAGTATAACACTTCCTTTCTTAGAGACCTCGCTCCATTAACATCACTCTATGGACAACTCTGAAACTTTACTCCATTGATAACACTCTATGCACTGACCTGACCAGCAACGCAAGCGATGAGACGGCAGACGGCGATAAGGCCAGACAACTCCTGCTCTGTGATATCACGCATCATCGGGCTACGAGAAGAGAGTTGTGTTAGCTCTTGTTCCTTACTGCTCACTTCCTGTCTGAGGGTGGTAAAGTATTGGTTGAGAGAGGAGAACAAGTGGTCCCAGGATACAAGGCTAGCTTGATCAGCTGTAACGTTAACAAACTAGAGTTTACAAGGAGAGGAGTTGTCACATCATTGCAGACAATCCAAGTGGATTGTAACGTGCGGTACTATCCCTGTACCTGCACCAACAGAGTACATCAGATTTATAAATATAATCATGCCTGTAGTATGAGGAGTTGTCGCCTAAGATTTTTGAGAGGAGACAACTCCGAAACTAAACTTGAATAATTCTACGCAGACAACAGAACGAGTCAGCGAATGAGAAAGCGTGCAGAGCCGCAGGTAATAGCAAAGCGGACTCAAACAGCAAGCTTCATGAAAGGGCTATATACAGACAGCAAGCTTCATGAAAGGGCTATATACAGACAGCAAGCTTCATGAAAGGGCTATATACAGACAGCAAGCTTCATGAAAGGGCTATATCCAGACAGCAAGCTTCATGAAAGGGCTATATACAGACAGCAAGCTTCATGAAAGGGCTATATCCAGACAGTAGAGAATGACTAAATAAAGACAGAAAGAGTACGCCTACCATTCGCCTTAAGTAAGTTGTAGCAGTTGACAGCCCCAGTTGTACTGCTACTTAGTCCAGTCAACAAACTAACATATGGAACAAACAGTGGGGGTGGCACCAGCTCTCCAGCCAACCTCAGGAACTTGTGCAATGATATCTACAGCATAAATAGATAAGCGCATAAAACTTGGCATTGTCTTCAGTATCAACAACATCCTCCACAACGTGAAAATGTTTCAATTAAAAACTGCTTACAGAGAGTATAAAAGTACTGAAGAACAGATGATTGGCCAGATCTATGAGAGAGGAATGTATGATTGGACAGATCTGTGAGAGAGGAATGTATGATTGGACAGATCTGTGAGAGAAGAATGTATGATTGGACAGATCTGTGAGAGAGGAATGTATGATTGGACAGATCTGTGAGAGAGGAATGTATGATTGGACAGATCTGTGAGAGAGGAATGTATGATTGGACAGATCTGTGAGAGAGGAATGTATGATTGGACAGATCTGTGAGAGAGGAATGTCTGATTGGACAGATCTATGAGAGAAGAATGTATGATTGGACAGATCTATGAGAGAGGAATGTATGATTGGACAGATCTGTGAGAGAGGAATGTATGATTGAACAGATCTGTGAGAAAGGAATATATGATTGGACAAATCTGTGAGAAAGGAATATATGATTGGACAGATCTATGAGAAAGGAATGGATGGACATAGATTACTGGATCAATAAACAAAAATTGAAAAAATTATAATTTCAAAAATATTGAAAACTTCAATTTTTTTTACTTAAATCTATTTTTGTTTGTTGAATCAATTTTTTATTTATAAAGTAATCGCCATCTTTATATGCTTTTCAGTAGAAATGAACATCGGCTAAGATTCAGATGTTATATACATGATTCTACAACAAATTGTACCCCATTAATATCAGTTAGTGGAGCTACGAAGTCGTGACACGGGAAGCCACTAAATATTAGTCAGTAATTAATCTGAACTAAATATTATGTACGTTATTTGTTTTTTGATCAACTGAAAATTACGAAAATGAAATGGGATTACGAGAAATGCAATGTAGCAATACGAGTACGAAAAAAGCTCCAGATTTAGCATGAGACTACACAGGTAAAATAAGAAAATAAACTTGACTGTGTGAAACAATGATATTGTGAGCGTGATAGATAGGTAGCCTATGATAACAAATACGGCTCGTGCAGGAGATATATAAAATAAGAATGCTGTATTATATAATTCAATTAGGCTGTATTTGCATTCTTTTTGTGTCAAATACTAAAATTTACACAGTGGAAGTTATAAACAGTCGAACATGTAACGAACATGGTTTTTTTTCAAAAAAAAATCAGGGATCTTAGAAAGTCAAGATTTTTACATCAAAAGAATTGATTCAAATAAAACAATTTTTATTAAGGATTAATAGACAAACTGCATTAACAAACATATCGGTGAGCCATGAATGGACTGGCCTGTACCTAAAAAGTGTCGACGTACAAAAAAAAAGCTAGAAAATCCAAGTATTTGGTAAGAAAGGAGTGTATGCAGCAGCAGTAGAAAGGGGAGAAAGGAAGGAGTGTATACATGAGCAGTAAAAAGAGGAGACAAAGGAAGGAGTGTATACAGGAGCAGTAGAAAGGGGAGACAAAGAAAGGAGTGTATACAGCAGCAGTAGAAAGGGGAGACAAAGAAAGGAGTGTATACAGCAGCAGTAGAAAGGAGAGACAAAGAAAGGAGTGTATACAGCAGCGGTAGAAAGGGAGACAAAGAAAGGAGTGTATGCAGCAGCAGTAGAAAGGGGAGAAAGGAAGGAATGTATACAGGAGCAGTAGAAAGGGGAGACAAAGGAAGGAGTGTATACAGGAGCAGTAGAAAGGGGAGACAAAGAAAGGAGTGTATACAGCAGCAGTAGAAAGGGGAGACAAAGAAAGGAGTGTATACAGCAGCAGTAGAAAGGGGAGACAAAGGAAGGAGTGTATACAACAGTAGTAGAAAGGGGAGACAAAGAAAGATATTTAAAGATGGCTGATGAGCAAACCTGTTTGGGAGAGGGAGGTCTAGCCACACACCAATATTCCTCTGACAGACTGTACATGTTCTTTTCCATAGAATAAACGTCTCCCACCTGGCAAACAGCACAGGAAATAGTGATGCACTCTGGGATAAACCAAGACCACAACAATTACGCAAGGCTTGTGAGAGAGCTATAATTATGAGGAGAAAAGTTTTTCAGTTTTATGAATGGCGCGAAGAAGAAAACTGTCTGTTAGATTCTACGTCAACCGTAGAGACAATGATGACATACACCAAACCAATGCTGTGTCTATATATAGATATAATGCCTCAATCTAGCTCAGATGAGTGACCAACAAACCAGATGGAGGAATTGCTGGAAATCCTTCCGGAGATTACTGGGGGGTTCACTGCCATCTTGTTGGTGATGTAAGAGTATCCTTGCACTGTCATCTCCGATATCTCTCAGCTCTTTTACCTGCCGCGTATATCGGTGTAGTAATACCTTCGCTTACTAGTACATCATATACTACATTATGCACTACTACAGTGTGTTACGCTATACACGTGTACTACATACCTTGAAAGGCATCTGTACTATAAATGTAGTGATCAGGGAATGTAACCTCCTCATGTAGAATTCATCCTACAGAGTAAAACTCCCTCAGTGATGCACACATTTATTGTACATTAGATGAATACTCCATTCTAGCTAATTAACTACACAAAATACCAACAGGCTTGCATCTGATTGACAGTGTAACAAGATGGCCGAATCATGGGAGTGAACCTCTCACAATGCCACAGAACAATTTACCATGGCAACCAGGCATTTTGTATGTAAACAAAGTTGACTGACACGAGTATGGCTATGCCAATACTTTACTTGCTGAAGAAGAAATTAACTAAAGAGACTGACATAAACTAGCGTTGTTTCAATGTATTGGGTTCGTTACAAATCAACGAGAAGACAACTCTCACCAGAGTTGGAAAACCATGGTCTTTATGAAATACCGAATAAACCAGGTTTTTTTGGTTTAAATCGTTCCAGTGCAGTCGATGCTATAACATTTGGCCTGCTGAGTAGTTGAAACGATGGCAATTGATATGGAGCAATTAGCCTGTTAAAAATGGATTTTCAAACAAGACAACTGCGTGGTACAGCAAAGCAAAAAATATTTAAATAATTGACTGATTGTACAACAGAACTAAATCAAATAGAAAACGTACACACGCCAACCGCCACAGCCACATGGCATTACCATAGCAGGACACAAGATCATTGGTATTTTTGACGTATTTTCGCAGGGGAGAGGTGGTAAATGAATATTTCCTGATTGTTTTTAGAGCCAAGTCAATTTCACAGTTGACAGTATACCATCCCAGCATTCAACTTACATCAGTTATATATGTGGCTCACAGTTTCAATAAAAGCCATTCATTTCTCTATTTTAGTAATTAACTGAAACTGAGTTAAAAAGTTGGTTTTATCATTTTAGATCTTCACAAAAACCAACATAATGAGACCATAGCATGAGTGATTGCTATAAAGCAGATAAAATGAAAATTGTGCTATGAAAAACTTAAAATATTTGAATAACAAATGAAAAAACCATAAAAACCGAAAAAACCACTGAAATTTGACTGGTTTAAACTTGTTTACACCGAGCCAAGCCTGTCTCTCACCTCGACGGAGAAGGAATCAGACTTGACGAGACTATCGGAGATGAATCTAAACACTTGGTTATGGAATGCTGCATCTATCAAGTCATCGTCTTCTTCACAGCAGGCGGCAGCACTGCCGGATATGTCAGGGTGCTGGGCAGCCACCCTCAGGGTCAACGACCAGGCAAACTGTATGACAGAGTGCACGCCTGCGAAAAAGATAAACAAGGTGGCAGATTGTGGATGAATGGAGATGGAAAAGCAGAAGTATGAGACACGGTTGGTAAGGTGAGACAATCTCTTACACAAGTCCAATGAATGCCATAACAATTACGATTAACAACTAATGCTACATGTACATCCACCGACTAGCTATTGATTTTCCCCCACTGATCGGAAATGACGAGAGTGTACATCCCTATTTTTCTTTCTACTTGCCATTCTCAAGCAATTTCGGTTAAACTCGCTGTATTTGATGTCATAGTTGGCCATAAAATGCGTTGAAACAACAAAGACGGGACGCTTATGAATGACTCTTTTTTACATAATTGTGGTTGAGAATCATTCGTATTGGAAACATCAAAACCTCGAGCAGTGATATGATTGGTACAATCACGAATTATCTACCGATTTTTTAATGTGGATCAAAACCTGCCGACTACCTCAAATAACATGCTACCGATTGCTTAGCGATTTATTCGGAAACAGAGGCTGCAAAATCACACAATCGGTAAGGGTAATCGGTAGATGATTCGTACATGTAAATGGGGCATAATTATCAGCTTCCTGTGGTTTTCATAGAATACTTACCAAAACTGTCTTGTGTTATCTCCTCTTTTCCTGCTTCTTGTGCTACAACAGGCACTGAGCCATATAACAAGCCTCAGTAAAAAAACTGTTAATTTTCTAAATATCCCTGAAACTTGCGGGAACTTCCATTTAGGCTTAGACCTAGCTGTACATAAAAATGATATTCGCATGTAAACAACAGAGATGGATAGAGATAGTTAGCTCCGAGTACGGTTCAACAACGCATCTATACTTATGAATAAATATGTGAAATGTGTTAGTTGTCTTTTCATTAAAAAGAAGAGGACAATTCTAATAATTAATGGATAACTTATGATAACCAAAATTTGAATGTTCAATTGATAATGGATGGACAACTGTATCAACTGGCTGTGACAATAGACAAGCACAACTACAATATACCAGTACCAGCCTTACCTTGAGCTCTCGACCTGGTACTGTCCGCTTTGATCATCTCGTGTACAGAAGAGATAAAAGTATCGTCAGCTATCATGGGCAGGTCTACACTCTCATCTGTAAAAAGAAGATAACTCCGAGTCAACATTAACGACAACGGTTAGTGCAACAGGCATTCTCTTCTATGGAGCGCTAAGATTGCAACATTGCTAAGGAGTTATCCTCTCGTTTCCTGCTTTTTTCTCAAAATATGAGAGATAAAATTGAAAGAACATGACACAGCTTGGTGCTTAGGGTTGGCAAACCGGAGGTTTTAGGATGTCGAAATTGTCTAAGCGAAATTCCTCAAAAAAGATCGACAGCTTTAGATAGCCCCTTGACCTAGTTAAACAGCTTTAGATAGCCCCTTGACCTAGTTAAATGAACGTGAACTGATGACGCAAGAAGGAAGGCGAAACGTCTGATTGTTCGGCTAAAAGTTGGTATTATATCAACCGCAGTGGACTTCACCCCCTCCCCCCAACTTGTATGTACGGATTGCGTGGAACAACAGCTGAAAGCGACCAACTCACCTTCCATTTCCTGCACGTCTATAGCATAGAGCAAAGCCATCAGTATAGCCATGGACGTGCCATCTAAAGAGCCACCCTTGACCTTCACATCTCGCAGCCACTTGAGTAGGGCCTCAGTCTCCAGTTTGGTGAATGATCTTTGACACGACCAGTAGAACACCGAGTCAGCAAGGCTCTGCTTTGTCTCTTGCAGCAGCGACATCACCTGAGAATGGACACAAGGTAATATATAACGACAGCACCTGGGAATGGACACAAGGGTCAACGACAGCACTAGAGAATGGACACGAGGGTCAACGACAGCACTAGAGAACGGACACACGGTATTTATACAACGACAGCACCTGAGAATGGACACACCGTAACTGCACAGCGACATACCGAGGCAACTATGATCACTGCTAACCACAACATGCAACAGCATATATAACCGTAGAGATGAAAATTCAATCTAGGAGTAACTCACTTTTAACAGATCACTCTCTCATATCTTTGTATGAATTTTTGAATATAGAAATATTAGTAAAAAAAAGATGCAAAGATTAACAAAAACTAAAAAACAAACGTAATAACTTCTTTGTTTCCATTGTTTTCACAGTAATTTTTATTCAGCCTCAAACCAAATTAATTATTATCTTTATTATTAAAACAACCATTTATTATTATTATTAATAAAACAAATATCTATTATTATTATTATTATTAAAACAATATTTATTATTATTAATAAAGTAATTATTTATTATCATTATTTATATGACAGTCACTGGTTTCTGATAACAAATATATTGCCTAGTAGTAAACAGATTGCTGCAAGCTATTTTCTTGAGAATTGAGCCACATTTTCTCATGGTTTCATGTACAGCGCAATATTTCTCAGACAAAATTTATGCTGTATAGTAATCATTCAAATCAAAGAGAACATTAACATATAAACTATTCAGAGAAATTTACTAATACGTACTGATGGCTAACTAAACGCATAAAGGTATTGTAATAGAGAGTTTGCAAGGAAAGAAGTGACAACAACTAGCAGGTACCTGGTGTCGATGTTTTGACTGACCGACAGCTCTCTGCTCTGACATCTTCTCCATCTGTTTGTCCACATCTAGCTCACTCAACTTGGCTGGCAACAAACAAACAACAAGTTATACAATAGAGATACACCACATGTATGTATCTGTATGTCTATAACACAAATACTAAGTAAAACAACCGAGATATATCTTATGTATGTATCTGTACATCTACGACAAGTAATACAATGGTACACAACCCAGAAATACAAAATACATAGACATAGATAACACACCTAGAATCTTGTTAAGCAAACCATCACTCAGCAGCTGGTCAGTGTAGTCTGTGATCAAAGCCTGCATATCCTTTGACAGGCTACTTGAGTAGAACCTGCCTTGTCTGGCCTGCACCAAACTTCTGAGGGACGTTGTAAGACACCTCCGACCATCGTGATACAGCAGAACAGCTATAAGACCTCTGGTTAAGTTAGGGTAGTGAGCCATCTGTGACTCTCCTGTTTAAGTGGCAAAAAATTAACAGCTTACAATCGTCGGGTATATTTAAATAATATATTTTTAGCCAAATACATATTAAAGAGATTTTTTTAAATTTTCAATTTGTTAACCACAAAACTGCATGCAAACATGTAACACCAATCGTCCATATAATTTTTTATCATAAATGATATAACTCTTAAATGAAAAACATCATCATTATCGTTTGCAAGTTAGGCGATCGCTATTATGTTTGTAGGAAAGGCACGTGGCGAAGAAAGTCAAACAGAAATGGTATAATCAAACTGACAGACACCCACCAGTGAGAAGTAACTCCAAAGCTTCCAACTCATTGATGTTAAATAAATCTGATAGGATTAGAGTCTCAGCAATGGTGGCTTCATCCAGAGTGCAGGTACCTGAGTGCATGCTGCTAATAATGAGGACTCCATCAGTACCACCCTTCTCAATAATCTTCCTATGAGCAGCATTCTTGGGCTATAGAGGGAAGTGGACAAAATAAGAAACTATGATATAATACTGTCCAGTCATTGAAAGTCTCATTACCTTACATTTAGTAAAGCATGACAGCTATTTTTAAATGAGAAAAAGTAATGTAACATAATTTTATGTAATTTTTGTGAAACGAAACCCATTGTATTGTGCTATCTAAACTTTCTAAAAAAACTTGCAAATCTGTAAGTCACCAGAAACTAAAATGTCCATAAAAAAGTATTTAATATGAATTAAAAAATTTAAACTAATAAAATTTAGAAAAATATTGGTGAGACAAAGTAATATTTACCAAAGATTTCACTTGACTAGTACTGTGCAGTAAATATAAAAATAAACTTGCAGAAAATAAAAGTTGGTTTAACAAATATTGGCGTACTCCAAAAAAATACCACAATTTTTGATTGAGATTGCTGCGTTACAATAATAATGCCTGAAGCTAAGCACAACATTGGCGTACTTTGTTTTCTAGAAGAGATGTGAAACTCGTGCGATGTTTTCTAAGAAGCAGTTCCAAATCTCCTTGCGCTGAAGCATTTCCACCAACTATTGCTTCGTTAACAACTGAGTGCAACTCTTTGAAGGAACTCCATAGCCTGCATTGTTCTACAAACAGATGGGTCACCTAATACTCACAACAATGTCTCCCGAAAATGCATCTTGTAAAGATGTACGGTAAGTTTTGAATGAAAACAGTTACGTAATATTGTTCCAAGAAGTAACTTTTGAAAAGTGATTATTTATTATTAATAACTATAATGTATCTATATATAAATAAACTAAACTTCACCCCTTATTGTTGCATGTATTTGTGTGGGAAAGCATCCCAGAATTGAACAATTTGTTGTTGAATTGTTGAATATTCAAGTCTTAAGCAGCAGATTGATGTATTGAATAACCCTCTCAACCGACTCAGTGCTGATATATAAGCGTGCAAAATAACCCTCTACCAGAAATGCTCGCCACTTTTCACACTGCTTAAAATTGATGCCATCATGGGATAGGAAGTATATTTATATTTTTGCCGTACAGAATTTATTTGGCCAATCAGATCCTGCTATTTATTTTCATTATTATTTCATTTATTATTATTCTACATACTCACTACTTGTCCATTCTTGTATGAATACTATTTATTGTTCCCTAATTCACCAAAGCAAGCACAATTTTTTTCTATCCTATTGATGTAAATAGTATAAGACGATCCTTGTGATTGTGATCACATTGGACCACCTGATAAATCCCGCAATCGTCTCTTGCCATTTCACACATGAAAATTGCATAATAAACAAAAGTTAATTTGGTTTACGATGCGTGTGCATTAATTGCGTCCATATTGTAGAAACCACTCATTTCCGATTTTATGCGTGCAGCGTGCCAATTCAAGCCAGATGAAAAATGGCGCGTAATAATAAAGCGCAACATTAAATATTAGAACCAATTTTTGATGGGGCATCTTTGTAAGGATTCTTTATTCCTGTTGCAATGACCCTCAGTAGACCTAAGACTAAATAAATAGCGCAATCAGATTTCATTTTAAATGCAGACGATGTAACTTCATTTATAAAGATTCGTTATTATGTATTATAATTGACCACGCCCACAATCCGAAGATGACGTACTCGACAATTAATGTAAGTTATAGTAAGCTAAATTTCGGCTGTTGCGACGAGCATTTGAGTCCAATGGCTTTTTGGGAAGCTTGTAAATCAGGACTGAGTAGGCCAAGAGGGTTATTTAATACATCAATCTGCTGCTTAAGACTTGAATATTCAAAAACTCAAAAAAAGTGTTCAGTGCTGGCTTGCTTTAACAAGATTAATGCATTGAAGACTTTCCCCATTGTGTCTAAAAAACATCAAACTTGGGCAGCAGCTGTATGTTTTCTTAAGGTTGGTGCGCCACCGATTTATATACAATTCATTATTCGGTATTGTCTTTTCTCTATTGCCAACAAGTGCCAAATAGTCTCAACCAAAATACTAAAGAAAATCATAAATTAGTTCCTGTTTATTTATTTTTTTATTGTATTTTAAAATCCTTTTTTATTTTCATAATATTATTGTCTAATTCTTTTTCGAACTAATAACGTGTGATTCAGATTTGATAATCATTGTTTTACAACAACGAAGTCACAAATGTAAATCTGGCGACTCCTTTTCTTCATAAATAAATTCTAAATAATGATAGTTCAAATATTCTGTTATTATTTGATTTAATAGCAATTTTTGTAACTGCAGTATTGCTTTATTTTTTGAGATATTGACCATTTAATTTATGAATTGAATGCTAGTGTGTACATAATAGCAAACCTATCCACAATAAATGAAAATGCTGACTCAAATATAAGACTTCCAAAGACTTAAAAAATAATTGCAAACCTAATATTTTATGCTCTTGCAGGTCTGTGCACAATGACTATTACAAAATTTAAACAAAATCGCTTCACGGTCCTATACAAGTAGTGGGTCGAAAAAAATTCTGTTCACGTACCATCTATTGCGCTTATACTAAAGACAAAATTAACGAGAGCACAACGCCGAAAAAAGTCGTTTTTGGACAAAAATCACTAGACATAAATAAATTAGGTTAGATGCAGCTCAAATTCCATAACATTGCACCTTTAAATGGGTGCCTGATTCGAACTTTATATTGAGGACTTTATGTCTGAAACTTCAGACATCAGTAAACTAGTACTACCAGCTCACTAGATCACCTAAGCTAAGTGTCAACATAGATAATAGTCACATACCATAATTACTACTCTGGCCGATAGCTTCATCATAATTTTTTTAAACTTTGCTTGTTTGAATCATAGAAACAAACAAAACATACTCATGTGCAAATGGGAGAATTAATAAAGTAAAAATGTTGTTCTATTGCTGAAATTTCCATGTAACAGAATGGAAAAAATTATACAATTTTCAAATATAATATATTTTATATTTTGTTTGCAATTCTATTTTTATATACTGTATTTTCTTCTAAATAGAGCACTCTGAAATGTGTATATACAAATATTACTCCAATATATCTAAATTAAACATGTATGTTTGCTCAACAGTTGATTATAAAAATTAACGGTGATTAAATTATTGCTGAAAGAACTAGTAATACATTGGTAATTTACATTTGCAAGCATAAGGAACATTCTATGAGAAGCATGGATCAAAGAGTTGGTTGGTGTACTGCAAGTAAGAAAATATGGGTCTATTAGCAGGGCCTTGCAAATTTGTGTAAATAACTGCATTACCACAAATAAATAAAATATTCTAGTATTGCTTTCTACAATTTAAGGATAAACTATCCATAACAGAGATTACTTTTTCTAATACGAGAACGAAGCTTTTTTTATAACTCTAACAATTCTTGCATGCTATGGTATAAATGGCTTTAAATGGAAAATTTACAGTAATTAACATATAAGGCACAAATAACAGCTTTCATTACAACTTTTTGACGTATTTATAATGTCTAACTGTTTAATGAAAAGAGACACTAACAAACAAGCAGCTTTATGGCTTCAATGCACTGTCAAAAATTGTCTCATTGAGTTGAGGTTTTTTATGCAGTGAAATCTTCTTTATGAAAGAATCCAATTTTTGCTGTATCGTCACTCATTGGCAGTGGCTATCACTTAATTATATTCAAAAAGGTGATTCAGTGCTGAGGAAATTATTTTATTATAAATATAATCATTGTTAGCTTTTTTCAATAAGTACTATCTAGACACATGATTACAATACAATTACATTTTTCATCATCATTATCTAATAGTTGGTTTGACAATTCTTCCAAATAATTGATGATTAGTCCAATAATGTATTACCGTTGCGCACAGAAATCGATCTAGATTAATGAAATTATCGCATTTATACTTCCTGTTTTGCCAAATGTTTTTTGTAGCATAAACATCATTTGAAACATACAATTATTCTAGCATTTACCAATTATTAATCAATGCCTTTTTATTATGCTATTAAATAATATTTCTGACTGTTATTATATCCTGATATTGTTGTCTCTTCTCTTTATTTTTTACAAAATATATTGTAGAGCCAAGAGGGCAGAGCTATGAATTTTTGTGCATAAGAACAGAGCCTCAGCCTCTGATTCATTGTCAGTGTTTTCTGAAAAGCTGAAAACTAACACCAGCTATCATATTTTTTACTAGAAGCCTTGCGATTCAAACCCATAGCAGTTGCTGGAATATATAAACAAATAAATCAAACACCAACAACTTGGCATAGTATTTAGTATGATCAATTATTTACTAGTGCCGATAATTAGTCAGCCCAGTAAAAATAAGTGGGAATGGGACTCTCAGAGTAAGCCAGTTTCGTCTTGCCGGGCCCACTTGGTGAAAGTCGTAGGTCAGACAAGACAAAAGTGTTCCAGTTGAAAGAGTTGTGCAGATCACAACAATGCTGCAGTAAGTCAGCAATGCTGCTACAGCATTGTGACATGCGCACCTCTTTCAACTCACTGCAAGCAGCTGGATGCGATAGCCAGTGCAAATGCGTCATGGCGTTATGTATGTGTGAGTAAACAGAACATAGCTAATTATTATGAGGTAGGTGCAGAATGAACTGCCTATTTTGCGGCGTAGCCCATTTTATTTTCCTATCTAACTAACACAATCGTCTACCTTTTGTCCCCAAGAGTATTATCGCAATAAATCGCCAGTTCTGCACCTAAATGCTAATTATTGCCTGGAATTTGGAAATAATTATTATTAATTATTATTATATTATTATTATAGCCAGTGCTGAATTTTTTTCCAATTCAAGAAGTAGTGGTTCTGAACATATTTTAAATAAAGTAGTTCCACTCTGTAGATTAATGTGTCCTGAATACCATGTTGTTATCAGGTGGGCCAATAACAGCTCAATCAATGATGATCGATGATTATGATAATAATAGATAGTAGTAGTAGTTAGTTAGTAGTAGGTAGTTTTTTTTTAGTAATTATTATTAAATTAATTAACAACAATTAATAGCAATTCCAGCACAGTTATATTTTAAAAACAAACTTGGTATAACACGAGGTCTATAATTTTTTTTCTATTGAATGCAATAATTTTATTGTGATGTTTAACAAAACTGCTCAATTGGCAATGCATGGATAACAAATAATACAAACCTGAATTAACGGAAGCACGGTCTTTTGAGTTCGCGGCCATTTTTCTCTTTCGGTGTTGACCTCTGCCGTATTCCAACCGTTAAAATAACGCTCGCATCCACAGAAGTATAGTTTAACTCTATGCGTGTTGCTATCAACTATGCATATAGGTTAATAGTCTATGGTTTAACGCCAAAGCTTCTTTGTAATTTAGCTATGAGAAGGTCAAGGCTGTAATAATAAATAACAACATCACATGATCCGGTTATGATCCAAAGAGAACTATTCTCTTTGTATGATCGTTGATAATAATAATATATATATGATCTATGTTGTACACCGGTAAAAGTTCAGCTTTATAATCTAAAGCACAAGTCTAAGAGCAACTACCTGTATTTGGATTACTACCTAACAACTTCTGCTTTCAAATATTATTGAAGCAAACGCTGTTTAAGAACTTTCATCATGATCATGCTTCCTCAGATAAAAGTCTTTGCTCTTTTTTTAGTGGCAGCAATAATAGTGAGAGGTAAGGTGATTATTTTGTTATTACTCTTACTCTTTTTCTTTAGGATGTATTAGAGTTTTATGCAATGGGTACGCCTTATTTGTTACCAGGTTTTGATCAAATATGCTGTGGTCAGGTTTCATGCTGTTGCAGCACTAATCATAAGTGCTGCAACAGCATGAAACCTGACCGCAGCTGTTCTCAGCAGTTTATCTAACAACCCAATAGTGCCTTCAAAAGTACTTTACTTGCTTGTTTCCTCAGTTAACTGTCTAACTACCCAATTAACTTGCTGACTTACTGACTCATCAGTCTAATGTGATTTGACAATTGTTACTTATTAATTTGTCTTCATCTCTCATACTGTTCGTGGCAGAAAGCTGCAGTGATACACTGAGGATTTGGCATATATGGTTGGGGGCTCACCCCTGGCAACAGCTTTAGTCTGGCGGCCTTGTATTCATAAGCTCATCATAGGAGCTTGTTAATGCCTCGTGACACTCTTCATTTGACAGGACTCGGAGAAGCAGGTTGTGTCGGTTTATTTTTTGACATTTACTAATATTGTCAAGTTTGAGTGTATGAAGTGCATCAGATATGCTAGCCCTGCCTTTCAGATTACATATAAATCTGACGGCACGGTGTTGAACCATTTCGAGGTCATTGACCTGGTAATCGAGAACCGGGTCCCATACTGACGAGGTGTATTCAACATCCGGACGACACAGGCTTGTGTATGCAAGTAATTTGGCATGTTGAGGGGCGCCGTGGAGGGCTCTTTTGACCATACCTAGCTGCTGTTTAGCTTTAGTCACTTTTTGTTTGATGTGAGTGTTGAACTTTAGATCATTCTGAATTACCACCCCAAGATATTTGCTCTCTTGTGTAGTGGCTAGTGTGGTATCGTTGAGAGTGTAATCAGCACCAGGTGCAGTAGACCTTTGATTGAAGCACATGATTGAGCATTTGGTAATATTAAACGACATACACCATGTGTCAGCCCAAGTTGACAAGGAAGTGATATTAGACTGAAAGACTGTGTGATCATCGGCTGTGTTAACCGTCTGGTACATTAGAGTGTCATTGGCAAACAGGCTTACTTTGCAGCTAACATGATTAGGTAAGTCATTAGATAAACCAAGAATAGGGTTGGCCCTAGAACAGAGCCTTGAGGCACGCCCGATGTTACAGAGGTCTCAGACGAGTTGTTCTGCTCTACCACCACTTTTTGTTTGCGATTGCTGAGGAAGTCGTATATCCACATGAGAATTTTACTGTTTATGTTGGGAACCGTTGACAGCTTGCTTATGAGGAGTTTATGTGGGACCTTATCAAAGGCCTTGGCAAAGTCCAACACCACTGCATGAACAGTGTCACCTCTGTCCACAATACGGGCAATATCATGGAATGTTCCACATAGTTGAGTCTCGCATGACAGACCCTTACGGAAACCATGTTGGTGACCACGCAGGAAGCTATCTAGTGCTTGATCCAGATAATGCAACACTATATGTTCCAAAAGTTTACATGGGATGCTCGTCAGCGATATCGGTCTATAGTTGTTCGGTTGGTTTGAGGCACCTCTCTTATGAAGCGGATTAACATGTGCTAGTTTCCAACGGGATGTTTGGAGCTAGACAAAGAAGCATTAAATTTATTTGAAAGACAACTCGCTGTCATGATTGGATCAACTATGAGGTCTTCCTTGCGTATACCATCAGGCCCAGCAGCTTTACCATTCCCTAGCGCATGCAGGAGCTTTATTACTCCTCCTGGGCTTATTTTGATTTTATCAGTATTACTGACATGGTAGATTGGGTCATCTGTAAGTTGGTGTCGTGTGCAGAATTGCCCAGAGAAGAATGTGTTCAGTATAGTTGCACATTCTTTCGGATCATCAGTATGTGCATCATCTGCATTAGATAATTTTAGAGGCAGCTTACCTGAGTTCTGCACTCGTTTGAGATGTTTGTAGAATGGCTTGCTGTTTTCGGTCTCCAGAGGCTTACAGATTTTGTTTTCAATATACTACTGTTTTATAGATGTTTCTTGCCGCTCCGTCTCTCTTTTTTGTACTTACGCTTGAAGAAGAGGTTGTCAGAGGTTTTGTGTTTGTTATATGTTTACCTTTGTTTTTTAACTATTTTACGTGCATATCTGTTAAACCATATTGGTTCATTCGGGATTTTAGGTTTCAACTTGTTTATGCAAACACTGTAGCCAAGCATTTCAACGCTATTGGTGCATAGCTTTTTTCACTGTTTTCGAAGAATCCTGGGGCATATAAACAGGCTGCCCTACTTGCATTAAAACCGCACCAAGCCCCACTGTACTGACATTTGTTTGTATCACTATTGGCTGCTCCCAAGCATAGTATTCGAGGACGGTGTACCTAGTAGTTTTCTATTTTATGGGTTCAAAAGTCCGCTTTCGATCATGCCCCTATAAAAATTCTTCATTCGGTATGTTAACCAGTCGACGCAAGGGTTTACACACTGCTGATTGTTTCCTGATGAACTTGGACAAATAGTTATTGTGTCCCATGGAATGCCTTGCTCTGTCACTGACTGCAGGTGCCAATATCACTTTGATTGGTTGAACATTGTATGTATCTGGCATGACACCTTGTTCCATAGTTCAATGCCCAGTATAAGGTAACTGATGCTGTGAGAAACCTGCATTTTTCTTTGTTGAGTTTCAAGTTTACTTCTTAAGCTCCTTGTAAAAGGATCTTCATTTTCTGATTTTGGTCTCTTGTGGCAGTTAGTACATTTTGTCCCTCGCCAAATACCGATTTGTCGTCTACCGCCACGGCTGTACACGCCAGTCCAGAAAGCGCTTTTCATAACTGTCTTGGAACTGTGCTGGATGACGGTCCAAAGAACATTCTTTTCCACCTGTAATGACCAACGGGTGTCCAAAAGGTAGTAAGCTCGCTGAAATTCTGTAAATTTGACTTGAAGAAAGCTATCCTTGGCATTGTAAGATGAAAACACTTTAGCTCCAGCTAGTTTTGACTGTATATCGGCAATAGTAAGCATTGGGTAAAGGGGTGACTACAAACACCTACGTCTTGTAGGTATGCGGTAGAAACGAGCTTTTTTTCTTTTGCAAGCGACGTTTTTTTTACAAAAAAAATTGCTCAATTTCGTAGACCGACATGTTGGTCTACGAAAACGTTTTTTGTCTGACGCTTCGGTGATTGGACAATTATTATTAATCAACATCTCTTGATTGGATAAAACATAAGGACCAAATTGACGACTCCAGTGAACTTTTTTACAACACAACCTTGACCTGGTCATTACTGATTGGCCAACAGACCGTCTAAGACTTCTATCAAAGAGGGTACTTTTCATTTATAAATAACTAATTATTAATAATTAATGTTAATTACTTATTATAGATAATAAATTATTTATCTAGTATTATAAACAAACATCACAATTAATTACTTATTACAATGTATATTGAAAATAGTTATTATAATAATTATTTTCAATAATTATGTCCTCTTTGCCTCACTGGACACTCAATCATCACTCTCATCTCTCATCAATCATCTGTGTGTGTAGCCACCAGAGCGACGCTACGTTTTTTTCGTCATATTCCTACAAAACGTAGGTGTGTGTAGCCAGGGCTTAATGGTTACGTTTTCTACCTTTGCTCAAACGATTAGGGTCTATGCACAAACGAATGGTTCCATTAGGCTTTCTCAGAGCAATTACTATATTACTGACCCACGGGGTGGGAACATTTAATTTCTCCAAGTTTTGTTTTTTGACAAGCGTTTTAATCTTCTGTTGTGCTTCCTGTTTCATAGATATTGGTAGGTTTACATTAATGCTCTAAACGGGAGCTACATCTGGGTCCATCTCAATGTCACAATCTCCAGGCAGACATCCAATTTCACAAAACACAGCTTCATAGTTATCAGTTGGCTCCTTGAGGTCTGTATCCTGTCTTTGCTCGGGTCCTGAAAGTAAATCCACCCACTCTTTGTTGATAGCTATCAACCCCAAATTAAGACATGAATTCATGAATAGCAGGCTGTGGTTGTCTGGCTTCACAACATAGAAAGTCATTTTGGTTGAGTCAAGCAACATGTGCTATTTTCCCAAAATCACCACTGAATTGTATTGTAAGTTCATACTAGTTGCCGTCGTTTGAAATTCTGACCTATCCAGTCTGCAGTACCTTTTATAGCTGAATATGTTGTTTGACGCAGCAGTGTTTAGCTGATATTCAATAGTTGTAGCTCGACTATTAACAACAGTTTGTATTTCTCAAAGCAGTTTGTTGTTACTTCCTTGTTGTTACTTCCTTGTTGTTACTTCCTTGTTGTTACTTCCTTGTTGTTACTCACCGCAGTCTGTGTCAAAAGCTGGCTGTTTCGTATCGCCAGCCACTAGGTTTCCCTGACCTTTGGATCTGCAAAGTTTTTGAAAGTGGTTGTGTTTCTCACATTTATGACACTATTTACCATAGGCTGCGCATTGACGGGAAGGATGAGATGAACCATAATTTCCTTTTGTTGTCTTGTGTCTGTTGCTTTCGTTTCCACTGCTGGTAGCAGCCGTATTGTGTTTTTATTGAGACTTAGTTTTCTGTACCTGATGTACTGCCTCATTGTCTATTTTCATTGTTTTACATCAGCTACAGTTACTTCTGAAGCCCTAGATTTTTAATAGCTTGTTGTTCTAAAGTCAGATTTTTGTTTGCTCAATAGCGTGCTCCTAAGTCGGCTACCGTTTATACCTAAATAGAAGCAGAGCTTGCCGTACCAATTCATCATATGTGTTTGTGAGATTCCAGTCTCTGACTATTCTATGTAGAGTTATCACAAACTCATCAATGGCTTGACAGTTTTGCTTTTGAGACCATAAAAGATGGCTCATGATAACGTGATTAACATGTGGTTTACAGGACTCATCAAATTTGACTATAATATCGGCGTATACATCCTGTGACTGATCACTAGCATTTGTGAAAGATTCACTTATTCCATTTCCTCTAGGTCCTACGTATCTCCACAGAATAGCAACTTTAACCATTATCATCAGCGTCTGACTTCTCAACAGCATTAATAAAAAGTTCAAAAGCTTTTTTTTTAATTTTAAACATTGATTAGTGAAATCTACACCATCTCTTATGGGTTTTGGTGCTAAAAACTTGATATTCATAGCTGACTTATTTATACTCCTCACTCGAGGCACCATGTAAGTCGTTTGTGTCAGGGACGGCTATTATAAATCTTTTGACTCTCCAGTTTTGAGATATTGTTGCCCATTAGCGATCGCAGGCCCTAGTAGGGCAATGCTTGCCATACACAGCTATTGGGTTTGGGGGGCTTTGTGAGCCCTAACCCCCACCCTTTAACTTTCTTATGCAGTTGGTAAAGTTTATTTTAACAATCCGTAGTTGTTCAGCAGTTTAGCAGTAATACTATTGATTATTCAAAACATGGTTAAACGGAAAGTGTAGTGGTGTAACAATAAACTACTCTTTACTTACCAGTCCTTTTTTTATGAAGATAATTAATAGAAATAAGTTTATCCGCATGCATTTTCTGTAAACTGATAATACTACCTCGCCTGCTACCTTACTATAAGACTCCTATAGGATGAGTTATATCGATGTTGTGCTGAATAAATAATGTGTTTAGAAAACATCACCCATCAGTAACACAGTTTGTAAGATGATTTTTTCACATAAAATTGACTTGGTATGTACCATGCCAATAAGTCAAATAATGTGATTTTGTTAAACTAGTTATATATTTTGTGTCCCTCGACAGTTCGCTGCGCAGGAAGCCTCTCATTCCTGATACTTGGAGATTGGGGCGGTCTACCATTTTTTCCATATCGCACTGCTATCGAAAAAACTGTAGCCGCTGGCATGGACAAGATTGCTGGAGAGAGAAATACTCAGTTTCAGGTTGCCCTCGGTGATAACTTTTACTACTCTGGTGTTAAGGATGTAGATGACAAGCGCTTCCAGGTATGGTTACTGTGCCTTCACCGTCTTTCCTCAGTGCACCTACACCAATCTACACCCATAGTGCATCCACCCCTGTAGTGCATCCACCCCTGTAGTGCATCCACCCTGTAGTGCATCCACCCCTGTAGTCCATCTACCCCCGTAGTGCAACCACCTCTCTAGTGCATCCACCCCTGTAGTGCATCCACTCCTGTTATCTATCTACCCACGTAGTGTGTTCACCCCTGAAATGCATCCACTACTGAATTGCATCCACATCCAACTAGCCATTGCTGTGTTTCTTATACTGTGTTTGTCCTCAAAAAGATACACAAACTTGTTTATCAATATTTCTTGTTGCAAAGATTATTTCTGTTTTACTTTCACTTGTAAAAGCGGTTTTCTGTCTTATTATTTTTTGACTAGTCATCATAATCATCATAATTATAGTTGTTTATGTAAAATTATTTCCTGCTGCTCATCATTTAGCAGCGTGCCAACTGCCTACTGATGATTATGGATACATATTTAGTTAACAGCAGGAATAATATGTCCTTTGTTTAACAGTATTACATCACAGGTTTACCTGTTTATTGTAATGATTACACGAGGGTGTGTTGACAAATTATCTCGCAAATGCAAGTGGACAAAAAGTTGTTGTCATAAATGTCCCTGCCAAGTCAATCTAATTAATAGAAAGACATGCAAATCACAAAAAATCACATTTTGCTAAAAGTAAAAGCAGATTTTAGTGTTGAAAGTGTTTCCGTATTGGTTTATGACTCTCAGTTTTCAGTATATATTGATTACATTATTCTTTATAGCTGTAATATTACGCGTTTTTTTGAAGTTATTGCAATTAGTTTCTACTACAGCAGTTGATAGTCTACAATTACCTAACAAGTTTCTTTACAGAGCGTCTTATTGCGTGTGCAATGCGCTTGAATAGGAGGAAGTAAGGGATAGAGAGGGTAGTGGCAAACAATAGGGTAGAGCAAGACAGGGTATGAGAAATAGAGTGGGGCGTGGAAGAGTGGGGCGGGGAAGAGTGGGGCGGGGAAGAGTGGGGCGGGGAAGAGTGGGGTACAGGAAGAGTGGGGTACAGGAAGAGTGGGGTGCAGGAAGAGCGGGGTACGGAAGAGTGGGGCATGGAAGAGTGGGGCGGGGAAGAGTGGGGTACAGGAAGAGTGGGGTACAGGAAGAGTGGGGTGCAGGAAGAGTGGGGCGGGAGAGAGTGGGGCGGGGAGAGTGGGGCGGGGGAGAGTGGGGCGGGGGTGAGTGGGGCGGGAAAGAGTGGGACGGGAAAGAGTGGGGTGTGGAAGCAAGAAATAAGGCACATTCGGGACGGCAGACCCAGGCAGTGAAAGAACAGGGGTGGAGAGAGGAAGTTGAAGAAGTAGAGCTGGGTTGGAGGTGTATCAAGCCAGAAACAAAATATAAAATATAAGATGGTCTGTTGCCATTGTTGATGAGGGTAAATGGAAGCGAATGCAATGTTTGCCAATTTATATACACTGTGAATAGACATAAGTATTTATGGAATATATTTATATACATTGATGATAATGGTGTTCAGTTCAATGTTGTTTGACGTTGTATTAAACCATTTGTGGAGAAAAATTGAAATTTTTTTGCTTCATAATTAGTTGCTGAAATTTTCTGCACTAGTTTTATTCTTTCAGTAATTTAAAAACTAGCATTGTTGGGTGTGCAGTAAGCTAGTAGTATTTCACTATTTGCACCAGCACTTTTGATGAAAGTTTGGTGGTAGAAACCAATGCAAATTTGATGCTAACAACATAAAATTCAGCTACGCTAGCTTGCATCTTGATTCAATGTTTGTAAATAATTCTTGTTTTTTTACGAAATTGTATTTAATGAATTTTATTGATGCATAAATTAGTAGGACCGGTGATTATTTTGTAGCAAACATTTGAGAACATATTTACTGGTGAACATCTTCAAACTCCCTGGTACTTTGTTGCTGGAAATCATGACTGGAATGGAAATGTCTCTGCGGAGATTGCGTACACCAATCGCTCCTCCAGATGGTAATCGATAAGCAGTGCAGTCCCAGATACCAATTTACATAATTAACTTATATATATACACAATTATGTGAGCAAGCTGTCCTTCAAGTGACGGTTTTGTTACGCAGTGATTCCAACCGCATTGTAGGAATTTCCCAAATTATTACTACACAAAAACCTCGACAGCACCAGATGGAGCTGTGGTAGAGCTGGTGCTGATTGATACCATTCTTCTCTGCGGAAATGTTGAGAGTGATCTTGCAGAGGACTATAGCCACCAGCCTATTGATAAAAAGTTAGCTGAAGATCAGTGGACCTGGATAGAGCAAACATTGGCTAACAGCAAGTATGTCTACATTTTCATTGGCTAGCCGCAGGCTGTCTGTATTTTTCTTGGCCAGCAGCAAATATGTGTCATTTTCATTGCCTAGCAGCAAGTCTATTTACGTGTTCATTGGCTAACTGCAAGTCCGCCTACATGGACATTGGCTAACTGCAAGTCTGTCTACATGGACATTGGCCAACAGCAAGTGTATCTACATTTTCTCCAGCTAGTAGCAAGCACATTTATATGCATAGGCCTAAAAGGTCGATAACATTAAAAGATTTTTTTCATAATTACAGATCTGATACATTTGTAGCCAATCTCTATGAAACACTTCCATGTTAAACTGTATAAATGCTATGGATAATAGCAGATGTACGGGTATGAGTGGTAAAACCAATTTCGTCTTTTAGTTATTTCATCAGTGTATGTGTTGGCATTACGACAAGAAGCCTCCCAAAATATAGCTTCTTCGTAAATGAGTTACAAACAACGCAAAGTGACAATTCTTACTAACTAAACGTGATACTGAACCCGAAAGAAAAATAAAGCTCTATTCTTTTATTATTGTTTCATTTTAAAAAAATAAAACTTTGGATCCCTTTAAAATTCAGTTATTGAGGGTAGAACATACGATAGCATTCAGATTCATGATTATATAATAGTAAAAGTCTACTGCAACATGGATCAATTATGAATAATATACATACTAGGTAGTTAGTGCGTTGTTTATTGTGTAGTTAGTTTATTGTGTAGTTAGTGCGTTGTTTATTGTGTAGTTAGTTTATTGTGTAGTTAGTGTATTGTTTATTGTGTAGTTAGTTTATTGTGTAGTTAGTTTATTGTGTAGTTAGTGCGTTGTTTATTGTGTAGTTAGTTCATTGTGTAGTTAGTGCGTTGTTTATTGTGTAGTTAGTTTATTGTGTTGTTAGTGTACTGTTTATTGTGTAGTTAGTGTATTGTGTAGTTAGTTTATTGTGTAGTTAGTGCGTTGTTTATTGTGTAGTTACTTTATTGTGTAGTTAGTGTATTGTGTAGTTAGTGCGTTGTTTATTGTGTGGTTAGTTTATTGTGCAGTTAGTGCATTGTTTATTGTGCAGTTAGTGCGTTGTTTATTGTGTAGTTAGTTTATTGTGTAGTTAGTGTAGTGTTTATTGTGTAGTTAGTGTATTGTGTAGTTAGTGCGTTGTTTATTGTGTGGTTAGTTTATTGTGCAGTTAGTGCATTGTTTATTGTGTAGTTAGTTTATTGTGTAGTTAGTTTATTGTGTAGTTAGTGCATTGTTTATTGTGTAGTTAGTTCATTGTGTAGTTAGTGCGTTGTTTATTGTGTAGTTAGTTTATTGTGTAGTTAGTGTACTGTTTATTGTGTAGTTAGTGTATTGTGTAGTTAGTTTATTGTGTACTTAGTGCGTTGTGTAGTTAGTGAGTTGTTTATTGTGTAGTTAGTTTATTGTGTAGTTAGTGTATTGTTTATTGTGTAGTTAGTGTATTGTTCATTGTGTAGTTAGTGCATTGTTTGTTGTGTAGTTAGTGTATTGTTTATTGTGTAGTTAGTGTATTGTTTATTGTGTAGTTAGTGTATTGTTTATTGTGTAGTTAGTGTATTGTTTATTGTGTAGTTAGTGCATTGTTTATTGTGTAGTTAGTGTACTGTTTATTGTGTAGCTAGTGCATTGTTTATTGTGTAGTTAGTGCGTTTTTTATTGTGTAGTTAGTGTATTATTTATTGTGTAGTTAGTGTATTGTTTATTGTGTAGTTAGTGCGTTTTTTATTGTGTAGTTAGTGCATTGTTTATTGTTTAGTTAGTGCATTGCTCATTGGACACTCTTCAAATGATTTTGCATTTCTCTTAAGATTTAGTAGATTTCCATGTCACGACTTAGTAGCGCTACGTCTTAGCGCCACAGGTTTTTCTCTCTTGGAAATGGGTATTGATTATGAATTTGAGTTGCATGTTTTACTCATCGGGACATAATTGGTGGTTGTGATTGATGGCAGCAATATGGTTTGTTGTCGAATATTAAAATGGCGATGTAATGTTTTGTAGAGCTGACTACGTTCTTGTGGGAGGTCATTTCCCAGTCTACTCCATTGCAGAACATGGACCTACAGAACGTCTGGTAGAGAGATTGCGTCCTCTACTCTTTAAATACTCTGTAACTGCTTACATCTGTGGACATGACCATAACAGTCAGGTGAGCTCTTTCTCTGTTGTAGTGTATGTATTGTCTGTAGTATATACACATATCTGTAGTATATACACATATCTGTAGTATATACACATATCTGTAGTATATACACATATCTAGTATATACACATATCTAGTATATACACATATCTGTAGTATATACGCATATCTAGTATATACACATATCTAGTATATACACATATCTAGTATATACACATATCTAGTATATACACATATCTGTAGTATATACACATATCTGTAGTATATACACATATCTAGTATATACACATATCTAGTATATACACATATCTAGTATATACACATATCTAGTATATACACATATCTAGTATATACACATATCTAGTATATACACATATCTAGTATATACACTTATCTAGTATATACACTTATCTAGTATATACACATATCTAGTATATACACATATCTAGTATATACACATATCTAGTATATACACATATCTAGTATATACACATATCTAGTATATACACATATCTAGTATATACACATATCTAGTATATACACATATCTAGTATATACACATATCTAGTATATACACATATCTAGTATATACACATATCTAGTGTATACATATCTAGTATATACACATATCTAGTATATACACATATCTGGTATATACACATATCTAGTATATACACATATCTAGTGTATACACATATCTAGTATATACACATATCTAGTGTATACACATATCTAGTATATACACATATCTAGTATATACACATATCTAGTATATACACATATCTAGTGTATACACATATCTAGTATATACACATATCTAGTATATACACATATCTAGTGTATACACATATCTAGTATATACACATATCTAGTATATACACATATCTAGTATATACACATATCTAGTATATACACATATCTAGTATATACACATATCTAGTATATACACATATCTAGTATATACACATATCTAGTATATACACATATCTAGTATATACACATATCTAGTATATACACATATCTGTAGTATATACACATATCTAGTATATACACATATCTAGTATATACACATATCTAGTATATACACATATCTAGTATATACACATATCTAGTGTATACACATATCTAGTATATACACATATCTAGTATATACACATATCTAGTATATACACTTATCTAGTATATACACATATCTAGTATATACACATATCTAGTATATACACATATCTAGTATATACACATATCTAGTATATACACATATCTAGTATATACACATATCTAGTATATACACATATCTAGTATATACACATATCTAGTATATACACATATCTAGTATATACACATATCTGTAGTATATACACATATCTAGTATATACACATATCTAGTATATACACATATCTAGTATATACACATATCTAGTATATACACATATCTAGTATATACACATATCTGGTATATACACATATCTAGTATATACACATATCTAGTATATACACATATCTAGTATATACACATATCTAGTATATACACATATCTAGTATATACACATATCTAGTATATACACATATCTAGTATATACACATATCTGTAGTATATACACATATCTAGTATATACACATATCTAGTATATACACATATCTAGTATATACACATATCTAGTATATACACATATCTAGTATATACACATATCTGGTATATACACATATCTGGTATATACACATATCTGGTATATACACATATCTAGTATATACGCATATCTAGTATATACACATATCTAGTATATACACATATCTAGTATATACACATATCTAGTATATACACATATCTGTAGTATATACACTTATCTAGTATATACACTTATCTAGTATATACACATATCTAGTATATACACATATCTAGTATATACACATATCTAGTATATACACATATCTAGTATATACACATATCTGGTATATACACATATCTGGTATATACACATATCTGGTATATACACATATCTAGTATATACGCATATCTAGTATATACACATATCTAGTATATACACATATCTAGTATATACACATATCTAGTATATACACATATCTGTAGTATATACACTTATCTAGTATATACACTTATCTAGTATATACACATATCTAGTATATACACATATCTAGTATATACACATATCTAGTATATACACATATCTAGTATATACACATATCTAGTATATACACATATCTAGTATATACACATATCTGGTATATACACATATCTAGTATATACACATATCTAGTATATACACATATCTAGTATATACACATATCTAGTATATACACATATCTAGTATATACACATATCTAGTATATACACATATCTAGTATATACACATATCTAGTATATACACATATCTAGTATATACACTTATCTGTAGCATCTCCATGAAGAGAATGAACAAGGTCAACCCATGGACTACTTTGTCATTGGCTCAGCAAACTTCGCAGAAGATTCCAACAAACATGCTGATGCGGTCCCTCCTGGTTCCTCCAAGTTCTACAACGCTGGCAGACAGGGAGGTTTTGGTCTCACCACCTTTAACAAGACTCAGATGTCTCTTACCATCATATCTGGAGACAACCTGGAGATGTACCAGAAGACTTTGATGCCAAGAAAGTTGTACTTGCCGTGATTGCACCAACTTTTAATGTTGTAGATCAATGTATTGGATATTTGAACTGATTCGCTGCTCCAAGTGTTGGACATTTCTTGCTTTTTACTAACAACGCATTCCTTCATGTTTTTTAATGACTACTTTTATACTTTATTTCTTTTCTAGGAGCTCAATTGCAAAATTTATATCTTTTAACCAAAGGATACTGCCCAATGAAACAGCGTATACCTTTTGGGTTTTCATTAAATCAATTTTTTTCACCGTTTATTATCTTCAAGTACAACACAAATGCACAGTGTTGTTACAAATAAATGGGCCACCCTTAATTTTTATTAAGGGTATGAAAGGATTTTTCTAATGCATTTCTAGTAAACTTGCATGCTACTTCCATATACATAAATGATCAGAAAGACCTCTTTCTGGTAGAAATGTAGTTAACACAGAATTAGTTCACAGATTGAATGGGATTTTTCGAGTCACTGATGAGATTATCCAGGATTTACTGAGGTTTTCCATGATAACTAGCGCTCCAAACTTGAAATTTCTTTAGACAATGTAATATCATCAGAAACAGCATGAAGTAAGCTTTCATTCGATATCCACAGAGCGTTGTTTAAATGGATTCATCAGCTTGTAATGGCGCTAGAGAAATGGGGTACACAATGTATGTACATAATGCAATTATAGCTTAACACTACTGTAGAGCTGGTCAATGCGACAGTAGACCAAATACCAATGGGTTCCTTCTTTTAGCATTATAAAAATATTCAGGAATAAAATTCAGATAGTGTAGTCGTGTGAGCAAACTTTGGGTTGATGTTGCACTAAGCTCTGTATTTTACTTCACATAAATGTAATCAAGAGCAAGTCAAACTGCAATCAAAGCGCGATAACAATATGGTTAAATCTTACACTTAGTAAACAAAATATTAAGCAGAGCCAAATACAAACTACAAAACCCATACAAAATTATTAGACAGAGATTTGAGTTACCTTTTAGCCTCTATTTGCTACACTCTAGATAGAGTTCTAAAACTCTGTAAACTAACCTAATCATGTGCAGGCCTTGTTATTTACAGTAGCTATGGATTAAAACAGATATTAATGGTTAGCATTGTAGACTAGACAAGGTTAGCAGAGGATTAGTGGAAAATAGCATAATAAAAAATGATGTGCAAGACCAAAGAATGAACAGCAAGCTGGCAGCTACAGATAGCATTAGCTCAGTAGGACAACAATATGACACCCCTAGTCTAATTGATGGAGAGTCAATTCTACGCCTCTAAACGTAGAATGGTACCTAGGCCTTTCATGCGGCGGAGACCTTCAATAACAATTCTTTTGCAAATAAAGCCTAAAATACTTAGCAATGTAAGTGGATCACAATCTCAACAATACCTGTTGACATGGCTTTGGTTTAAGTCACAGACAAAACAAACTCTCAATTACCTCAGAGAAGGTGAATGCAATGAAAAGCTATTGTTAATGAATTGAAAGATACATCTATACCGAGCCGTGGCGCTAACAACTTTCCTTAGCAACACGGCATTCCCTCCCCAAAATTACATTATTTTTCACAGCTCTCCATTTTTTCACGATTCCGGTCGAACTCACTGTTACAAGCGACAGCCTACGAATTATCACGCTATCGTTGATAAATTGAAGCGATGTAGCCGGCATAATCTTATTGGAAACGGTGTTATGACATTGGCACGTTGTGATTGGTTGATTAACTAAATGGCTAGCGACTTCTCGAACTGGATCAAAACTCGGCAATAACCTCAAATAAAATCCTAGAATTACTTAGCGGTTTCTCCTTGAACAGAAACTGCAAAAATTCACGCAATCGCCAAGCTAATTGCCCGGCTATCACACAGTGTATATGCGGTATAAGGTATACTCACAAAGAAGTAGTTGTGTACTCTTTAGATATGGAAAGCAGTTTCTGTGGAACAAATAATGACTAATTTATTGATTTCTCTGCCACTTATGCACACTTCTCCAGCCAAATAGCTCAAAAGAGAAGCTGCAACACTTTATAGACTTAGTACATAGAGGGATTGTGTTGCGCAGCTTTAGGGCACTCCCCCCCCCCCCCCTTCACCGCCCCCTTACTCCCCATTGATTTGATAAGTTGGAAAGCCCTATGAAGATGAGTCAAGAGAGAAGCAAAATATGTTATATCTAGATGAGGAATACTAGCTCAATTTGTGCAACTATCATGTTGTGTTTGTATATATACATAAAATTAATTCAAAGGTAGTTTTCATATGGCATTACCGTGAAAAATAATTTTACTTTGCGCCGTAACCTGTTTTATTTAAATATAGAAATCAACGTAAATGCACATATATACAGCCACCAGATTAGGTAATATTTCATGACTGAATAATCTACCGTAGAAATGTTAGTCGTATTTGCTACATATTCTTAGAACAAAACACAAAAAAATAATAGTTCCAGTTTATAGATCAATAGGCTGGGTATGCATCAGAAAATCAATTTCGAACATCATTATAATGAAATAAATGCTTATACATTGCGAAACAAAGTATAAAGAAGGTAGCTCCAATTTCCAACATATTTAGAGCAAAATGAAAAGTGACATGACTGTTAGCAAACAGAGCTAACATAGTTGGCCTTTTTCGTATCGTACTTTTAGGACTTGTGTCGTCATACGCAATATTTTTGATAATAAAACACTTGTTTATTTATACAAAATAAACAAACTACTGTTTTAGTTTTATTTAGATGTCAAAAACAAAAATAAGCTCACTCAAAAATAGTTTACGAAATACACTGCGTTGAATTTGCAGCCAGCTCTCCTTTTCCTAAATTGGCGATTCCACTGGCTCGTAGTCATCACTGCTGGCATCGCTGTCGTCATACCTATCTGGTGCCGTCTCATCGTAAGAAAGCTTAGAAGTTGGTCTGGCAGGGGTGGATAAAGGTACCAAATAGTCATCTGTGTATGATGAGGGATCTGTAGCCTCAGTATTTTGTCTTAGATTGGAGAGCGGCCGAGCCTTCCTCACATGTAGTACATAGATAACCAGCGCGATAATTGCTGGGATTGCAAATGCCACGACTCCAACAAAAGCAAACATACCTAGATACAATATCAATGGTTTTTAAGAATGATTGAAAATTTATGTCAGTGTATTACGAGTCAAGATGAAGAAAATAATTTCTATAGAAGCTATAATTTTTTATTGGGGTTCATGATAACAAGTCAAGTTCTGGAACTTGATGGCAACTGTAGTTTCCAAGTAATTCGTCATCAAAAGCCAATCGAGGTAATAATACCTAGGTGTCCTACAACATATAACTACAGAATCATGCTTACCTGCGCCATAATGTTTCCTACAGCTGAGCGGTGAACCATTCCAGACAGCTCCAGAGTCCTTTGCTACACAGTGCAATAGATGGTCACCACCAGCTGCAGTATATCCATGCTTACAAACATAGATTACCGTAGAGTTCACAATCCTTCCAGAAACAGTAAGTATTTCTGCATTCCGTCCAGTAAAAACTTCTGGACACGAAAATGCTTCAACTTGGATATTTCTATGTTGTCGAGTATTGGCTATTGCTGAAATGACCAAACATCAGTGCAGAAAATGCATGGAAATGATGGCACAAGTTGGTTGACCAAGTGAAGCAGTCGTGTCTCATATCTAGTCATTTAATTCGCAGCGGGTTGAGTATTGTTCTTTTTGCAGTAGTAAAATCAATAGTACCTACGTAGTTGTTAAGAAATAAATTAAAAGTGTAAAACCCTAAAAAGTAGAATAAAAAAGACAAGCATAGAGAAATAAAGAATGAGCAGTCCTTGTACACTCAGAACTGTAAGAAGTCACACAAATAATTAAATAATTATTAAATTACCTGGGATGCATTGCAAGTGGGAGTGACCACCCCATTTAGCTATTTCTCGATGAATATCTACTATACATTCTACAGAAGAGTTTTTACCAGTATTCAACACCCGCCCATCAACACAACCAAATGTTACAACAGAACCTGCCAGCCATGGCATAGGAGATAAAGGTACGACATGCTCTATAGCTGGAGTATTCCCACAGTGTAGAACTGAAACAGAGATACCAGTTCACGGGTGATAATGGCATTAGTCAAAGGTTTATGTGAATACATTATATACATAGGTTCAAAACATTTGCAGGTCAAAAATGAACTACGCAGTTGACGTAGATTATTATAAACAGCTATAGCTACGCCACCCGTTCTCCATTCTTCGTTATCAAAAGATGCATTAGTGAAAACAGACCAATTAGATTAAATAATAGATTGAAGTCATTAAGTACGCCATCCAGGACTGGTGTAAGGGCTGAAGCTACACAACTGTTATTATAATCATTTAATATCACAAAATCTCTGTCACGTTTTAACCAACTATCATTTAAGAAGTATATATTGTTCATTATCATTGCACTATGTGGTATTGTTACAAATTACGGTTGCTACAGTACATAGCGCTGTGCCTGAAAGTGAATTGCTTCTTCAGGTGAACAATATTTTTATCATAAATCTGGTAGTCTAATAACCAAAGTGTTTGCCCTTCAAATAGGCATCTGGAATTGAAATCCAATTATTGTTACATTTGAGCATTTTTACATCACAACGAAACCAAGCCTAGTAGGATATAAGGATAAAATAAAGTGGTATCTGACTTGATTGTCCCTAACACGCTAATAAAAGACATCTCTCTGAAGTTTTCAAAAAATTAAATAGCTTAGTTATTGGCAGACAAGAGTCTTAGGATGTGGCTTGCATAGCCCACCTTTAGAGATACACTAGGGGCGCAGAAGAACAACACAAAGATTACATCAAGTTACTAACGCAAAACTTACCATTGAACTTGAGAAGAAACTGCATTTCATCAAAAAGGTGAGTTGGAGTGTACCTAACCGTGACAAATGGCACGTGTGGTCTAGTGGTTGAAGTGCTTGCACTTCAATCCTGGATCTGGGGTTCGATTCCCAGCACGGTTATCTGTGAGCAAGATATTTGGCCTCCTATGCTCTGCCTGGTCGGATATGGGCATAAAAATAACGTGGTCCCTAGTTTGATTGCACTCTCCATAATAACTATGGAGTCATGCTAGTAAAAGATCCCCCTCTGCCTTTTCGGAAGAGTAGCCGGTAACGGCGGGCATGGGTATAGGGTGTTTGCTTTGATAGCTATTTCATATAATGTCAAACATGATCCATTGGTACCTTGTATATTGCTTACAAACTGTACATTGATCAGTAAATAAAGTTGATTTAAAAAAAAAAAAAAAAAAAAAAAAAAAAAAAAAAAAAAATGTAACACTCTTTGTATTTACTAACAGCGTACTGCCTCTATAAGAATTGGAAGTGAATTGTCTATCTCCTATATGCAAAGGTTCTGAAAAGCCACTGTTTAAAAGTACTTCAAACTTGATTGTAATAGAGGTACTAGGAAGGTTTGTTATCCTGATAATACATTCAGCTGCGGCGGTATGATGCATCGGGTTGTAGGATGAGCTGATAACTCCAGATAGCTGGTTCACTTGAGCATCATCAGGTAATTTTATGTCTGTACCACATACACCAACTGCAATAATACCTCATATAATCTACCCCAAACCTATCACCAATTACAGGTCTTAATCTATACCCAAAACCTTAAATAGTTTTTCATGTTGTAATAATAATATTAAGCATTAAGAAATTATTGCAATTTTGTTTTACAAAAATATGTATAACCAGTTTGACTTTTTCGACAACAGGCGCAGGACACGTAAAAAGCTTTACTTCAATGAGGTAGCAGTGTTATAGATTTAATATTTTAAAGTTTAGAATAGTCCTTGCCCATATTTAAAAAAACTTAACTAATTGATTGAAACATTAAATGGTTAACACAATAAATAAATCTCAGTGACATTTAGTGTACGAATTAATCCTAAAAAAAATCATCATGAAATTTTAAATGAATCTATGTTACACATACCAGTGCTGTAGAGATCTAAGACAAAATCTTCAGCATCCGAAGATGAAAGATGTATGTGCATTTCACCAATAGAAAGCTGAACCATCACTTGGTTGTGGGATGCATTCCCTCTCGCACAGTAATCTATACCGTTTATTAAAATTTTGGTATCTGGCTCACATCCAAAAGATGGAACTGGAGTGATGCTAGGAATGCTGACATAGCTGCCGCTACCAAAACCACTGAGTAGGAGGTTACAACGTAAATTACTTTCTCTCTGTACATGTTTCACTATTAACGAACTGTTTGGGTCTATAGTCACTCTACCATCTGCACAGAGTGTGTGTGGTCTGATGATCTGTGCATCGACTGCTCCATGTGTAGACATTGATAGAAGACAGCAACAGATCAATGTTTTAGCAGAGGTCATTCTCACTACAACATATAGTGATGTTTACTTGATATAGTTTTGTGCTATTATTATTACTACTGCTAGTACTTCTGCTACTACTACTAATGTTACTTCTCCAGCTACTGCTACTGCTGCTGCTGCTGCTACTGCTACTGCAAATGCTAGCACTACTACTACTGCTACTGCTACTGCTACTTCTACTGCTGCTGCAGCTACTGCTACTGCTACTACTACCATTATTGCTATTGCTACCACTGTAGTTTTTGCTACCATAAAAAGCGAAATGGTAATGCATTTTGTGTCATACTCACCAGCATAGCTCCTTCAATATAACAAAATGAAACTTCTACAATTCACCTGTAGTAATACAATATACAAATATCTGGTACGTACCCACCTACACACTAGATATCTTCCATTAGTCAACCAAACAGGTAAATCACCACTAACAGTAGAATCGTGTTAGACCTCTACCCAACTCTGTAATACAATCAAGTCTTACATAATAGTCAACTATCTCATATGATATATGTATGTTACATAATAGTCAACTATCTCATATGATATATGTATGTTACACAATAGTCAACTATCTCATATGATATATGTATGTTACATAATAGCCAACTATCTCATATGATATATGTATGTTACACAATAGTCAACTATCTCATATGATATATGTATGTTACATAATAGCCAACTATCTCATATGATATATGTATGTTACATAATAGCCAACTATCTCATATGATATATGTATGTTACATAATAGCTAACTATCTCATATGATATATGTATGTTACACAATAGTCAACTATCTCATATGATATATGTATGTTACACAATAGTCAACTATCTCATATGATATATGTATGTTACACAATAGTCAACTATCTCATATGATATATGTATGTTACATAATAGTCAACTATCCCATATGATATATGTATGTTACATAATAGCCAACTATCTCATATGATATATGTATGTTACGCAATAGTCAACTATCTCATATGATATATGTATGTTACGCAATAGTCAACTATCTCATATGATATATGTATGTTACATAATAGTCAACTATCTCATATGATATATGTATGTTATATAATAGCCAACTATCTCATATGATATATGTATGTTACATAATAGTCAACTATCTCATATGATATATGTATGTTACATAATAGCCAACTATCTCATATGATATATGTATGTTACTATTTAAATACAGTTTACAGAGAATTTTTTTTTATAATTCAATACAAACCAATTGCAAATAGTTAGCTAGCAGTCACCCTTCATTCACCTCAAGGTCAGCTCTGTTATATTAGGCATATCGCAGACAGCAGCTGCCGGCGTGTGCACTCTTCTATAATATATTGTCTATGATCACATTCCATTGGCTCCCTTTCCCCATTATTCGGCAATTGAAAATACGACAATAGATTTTCAACCTGCTAACTTTTCTTTCAGCATTTTAGCTCAGGTCACTGTGTACTGTTAGCTGTAGATGCGTTTTAAGTAGTTCTAAGGCTTTTACAAAAATCAGGGAGGGCACTTTCTCCTTCCCCATCCAATTGCTCTCTCACAGAGTCAAAACTAACTGTGCCACAATGTTACTTTGTACCTGAAAGATAGGTAGAAATTTCACGAGCATGGAATGAATTCCGTGTTCTCAAGCTACTTCCATCAATTGATGCAAAAGTAATGAATTTTTTCAATTTATTATGTTATTAGTTATGGGTGAATTAGCTAACTTTATGTAACTGCATGTACATATAGCGATTGTCCTTTGCGATTGGGGATAGCTCCTCACAAAAGTGTGCAATTGCTTCACAATATTCATTCTTCAAACTTGCTGATAGCCTAAGAATTTTTAAATGATTGCTGATAGATTGGGGAGCTGCGTGTGACATGACATTATTGGAACCGGCGATATAACTCTTGTGTGTTGTGATTGGTTGATCAGGAAAGTGGCTTGACATTGTTCAATCTTGAGGAAAACCTCGCGATAACCTCAAATAAAATACTAGGGATTAACTGGATACTAAAGTTGCTGAGCAAAATTACCAAGCAATCGCTATATGTGCACGCGACATAGAAATGTATTGAAAGTTTGTGTGTATAAAAATAAGAAAAAATATAACAAATGAATATATTGTAAATAACAATTGTTGCACCATAAATGAAGCTATGTCAATTTAAATGTCTGAAGTCACTTTAGGATTTTTCAGCGCACAGTACTTAAAAAGACAAATTTTTTTCAAATGTAACTTTAAAGCAGTTCAAAGTCACTTCCAGCAGTATTGCTGTTAAAGTTTCTAACTTTGATTAATGGTGAAATAGTACAGCTAATATTCATTCATGTCTTGTAAGATCTGATAGAAAAATTTGATTACACATGTATAAATTGTTTTCCACTTACCATAGTAATCGCTCTCATCACAAGAAATAGAGTATAGATCTTGTAATGCTCATGGGTATTAGGAGTTGTCTACTCTCTTTATACACAATTGATAGTGAAGTTATAAAACAATAAAGTTCCCGACTGAGCATTCTGTGGTGCCTCAAGCAATGACTTGTAAGTACATGACTCTTCAGCTTGCTTTACCTCCATTGGTGATGTTTTGTTTTTGAAACAAAATTCTCTCAGTTTATTCCCTCAAAAGTTTTTAAACACTGGTAGTGAATGCACTGATGGTTTTCCACTCACAATAATAAAACAGAGCTGTATACCACTACAATAGCATACTAGTAACTAGTGACTAGTAACTAGTAACTAGTAACTAGTAACTAGTAACTAGTTACTAGTAACTAGTTACTAGTAACTAGTGACTAGTAACTGTACTGCAATACAAACCCGACTACCAGCTGTTAATGCACATGTACACAAAGTGTGGGAAAATTTTTCATTTCTCTAGTGTTATTTATACTGCACTGAATATTAATGGAAAAATTATTTTACAGTTTTAGATGTGCTCAAGGATTAGCATTACTGTCAATTTACTTTTTAACAAAACTTTAACACTTTCGTTTACGATAAGTTGAATTTCAGAGAGGGAAGCGTTCATTGTAACCACAGTGATATAATGTCACTGTGATTGTAACTAGAGGTAAAGAGAGATGACGGCAATAAAGCTTTGAGCCAATCAAAAGCCTTACTTACTGACCAATCATAATAGATGTAACTTGAGCTGAATATAAAATGCTATAAAAAGACAGCATTGCTGCAGCTGACTTCATACAAAGCAGCCTTCACCATGATAGCTCAGACTCCAATTAAAGTTTTTGCAGTTTGTCTTGTTGCAGTGATTGTGAGAGGTAATCTGCAGCCATCTCGCTCATCCATAGATTATCATTCTTATTTTCGTCTCAGCTTTTAGTTATTTGTTTGTTTGTTTATTTTGCCAATATGTTATTTGCAATACCTGTCTTGCATACCTTTAATAGTGATGAAGTATTTATAGTATCCATTTCCTGTATAATGGTGCTGTCTCCGATTTTTTTAAACGAACATTTTTTTATATTTACTAATCATGTTGTTCAACGTGTAATTATTTGATGTACCCTTTTTACAGTTAGCTGTGCGGAGAACAGCTCTTTCTTAATACTTGGAGATTGGGGTGGTCTACCATGGTGCCCCTATCGCACGGCCATTGAGAAAACTGTAGCCGCTGGTATGGATAAGATTGCTGGAGAGAGAAATACTCAGTTTCAGGTTGCCCTTGGTGATAACTTTTACTTTACTGGTGTTAAGGATGTAGATGACAAGCGCTTCCAGGTATGGTTACTGTGCCTTCACTGTCTTTCCTTAGTGCACCGACACCAATCTACACCCATAGTGCATCCACCCTGTAGTGCATCCACCCCTGTAGTGCATCCACCCTGTAGTGCATCCACCTCTGTAGTGCATCCGCCCCTGTAGTATCTCTACCCCTGCAGGTCATTCACCCCTAGAGTACATCCACCCCTGTATTATCTCCACCACTTGAATACATCCACTCCTGTAGCGTCTCTACCCCTGCAACGCATTCACCCTTAGAATACATCCACCCCTGTAGTACACGAACCCCTAGAATACATCCACCCCTGTAGTACACAGACCCCTAGAATACATCAACCCCTGTAGTACACGGACCCCTAGAGTACATCCACCCCTGTAGTACATGAACTCCTAGAATACATCCACCCCTGTAGTACACGAACCCCTAGAGTTCATCCACCCCTGTAGTACACAAACCCCTAGACTACATCCACCCCTGTAGTACACGGACCCCTAGAATACATCCACCCCTGTAGTACATGGACCCCTAGAGTACATCCACCCCTGTAGTGCACGAACCCCTAGAGTACATTCACATCTGTAGTACACAAACCCCTGGAATACATCCACCCCTGTAGTACACGGACTCCTAGAGTACATCCACCCCTGTAATACACGAACCCCTAGAGTACATTCACACCTGTAGTACATCAAGTGTTTTGTCACTTCTATCTCTGTCTGCCGTATGTACAGATGGTTTCTACAGCAGGCAATAATTATACTTTTAATGAGATAATTGCTACCTTGTATTCATGGAAAAGTGTCTGACTGAAATGTACCTTAAGAATGTATTGGAATGAAAACAACAGAGCAGGCAGCCGTGAAAAGAGCCAAACTTGAAAGCTTTATTTTTATTTGCTGTTGCTTGATTTTGTTTCACAGTAACCTGCAGCAGAACTTAAATTTAAATGATGACATTGCTGAGCAAGTTATTACATAACAGAATAATAGCAGTTTTGTTTGTGAATTAAATCAAAATTTGAAAATGATTCACTGCAATGAAAATGGGTTTATTGTCTTTAGCATGTAGTCATGGACAAATCTCTGCTAACGTATTCTGGTACATAGAAGCAAGTTTTCTGCTACTAAAATAACTTATTTTGGTTTAGTAGTTCAGAAACTTTTACCAATTGTTGGGACCTCATTCTTCTGTTGATCAGAAAGGTCGTTGGACCATGAGCCTCTGTTGGAGCATTTTTATGAAAGTAGTATGCTTTGGATCAATCTTTTTTTTTATGTTTCAGCCCCAAAGTCTCAGCTAACATTTCACGTTTAATAAAATAAATGAGTCACCCTAATGATAGTAAGATATAAGTTCACACATCATACATGAAATTTTAACAACCGTTTGTGTTATTTTTTGCACTGTGACGTTTCCAGCCAGCAATTTTTTTTTATTTGCAGCAACAAACCTGTATTGTTCTTGAGGTTAAAGACAACTACGCTTTCTGCTCAAAAAAAATTAGATGCTCGGGTTTATTTATGATTATAATGTTTATAGAAATTTTTAACAAATTTATTTTGCTGGTGTGAATTATATTTTTAGTAGCACAAAACATCCAGACAAGATAGAGTATTTTTATAAAGCGGTACATATGTAACTATTTTGTAGCAAACATTTGAGAATATTTTTACTGGTGAACATCTTCAAACCCCTTGGTATGTTATCGCTGGAAACCATGACTGGTATGGAAATGTCTCAGCACAGATTGCATACACTGAACGGTCCAATAGATGGTAACTTAGCACCTTCCTTTCTATTTTATCGCCTTCTGTGTGAGCAAGCTGCTCTCTGAGTGACAGTCTAATTACATTGAGAGTCCCATCGCATTGTAGGAATTTCCCAGACTACTACTACACAAAGACCTCTACAGCACCAGATGGGGCTGTGGTAGAGCTCGTGCTGATTGATACCATTCTTCTCTGCGGAAATGGCGAGAGTGATTTTGATGAGGATTATACCTACCAGCCTATTGATAAAAAGTTAGCTGAAGATCAGTGGACCTGGATTGAGCAGACATTGGCTAACAGCAAGTATGTCTGCATTTTCATTGGCGAAGAGAAATTCCATCTACATTTTTATTGGTTAAAAGCAAGTATGTCTGCATTTTCATTGGCTAGGAGAAATTACATCTACATTTTTATTGGTTAAAAGCAAGTATGTCTGCATTTTCATTGGCTAGGAGAAATTACATCTACATTTTTATTGGTTAAAAGCAAGTATGTCTGCATTTTCATTGGCTAGGAGAAATTACATCTACATTTTTATTGGTTAAAAGCAAGTATGTCTATATTTTCCTTGGATAACTGCAAATACGACTATATTTTTATCAGCCAAAAGAAAAAATGGCTACATTTCATTGGCTAACAGGAAGTTTGTATAAATTTCCTTGGATCTTGAAAGAGCATGGCAGAATTTTTAATGCTCATCCCCCAGTATGTGTGCATCTCCATGAAAAAAATGGTTTTGGTTTAGACCTGGAGCTATAAGAATTTTTTTCAATGCAAATCATTATGCAAAAACTACCAGCTGCATCACATGACGAACTGTATGTGGTTTGCAATGAGAGGCTGCAAGCATTTGGTTTTGAGGGTAAACCACAGGCATGACAGTCCAAAGTTCTTAGTCTACAATAACATCCAGGCGTTAGATGGAAATATCTAAGGAAGATAAACCACTGATGGCAAGTTGATGAGTGAAAACATCAACAAGTACTTTTGCTGGTTTGGTCTCGCTATGGATGATTGTTGTATCACATTTTGTTAACCAAAACTAATCAATTTGACGTCATAAAATTGAAACTCCAAGTTGCTTCTATTTTAAATCAAAATGTTTATTTGCAATCAAAATGATGACATTGCCGTCGAGGTCACAATTTTATCTGCAAATGTACTAGGGAGGTTTTCGTGTCAAGTGTGTCTCATTCAATTACAAAATAATAAAAACAGCCTGCAAGTTATATTTGTATCAGGTTTGGTGTGGTTCTAATTTATTTGACGATATGCATCAGCTGTCGCTGTCCATCTGTTGATTGGTTCATTGCCCTTTAGAAAGCCCTCCTACCTCCTCGCTATGATAATCTAGTCTAGCTTATGCTACATGTACATCTACTGAATAGCTACCGATTTGCCCTTACCGATTGGAGATGACGTCAAGGTGCTTCCCCAACTTTTTCCTCCACCTGCCATTCTCAAGCAATACCAGTAAAACTCACTGTATTCATATCATAGTTAGTCATAAAGTGCTTTCAAACAGCAAAGACGGGATGCTCAAAAACGACTCTTCGTCTATAAATAATTGTACTTGAGAAGCGGTTTTGTTGGAAACACTAAAATCGCTAGCAGTGATATGATTGGTCAAATCACAAATTGTCTACCAATTTTTTGATGCGGATAAAAACCTGCCGATTAACTCAAATCAGTCCCTACCGATTGTTTGGTGACTTAACCGGAAAGAGAAACTGCAAAATCACCCAATCGGTAAGGGCAAATCGGGAGCTAATCGGTAGATGTACATAGGGTATTAATCTTGAATTAATCGTCATCTACTCGTTAATAGCCTTGCTATTGTTCGCTCAAAAGCTGAAACGATGATGTAATGTTTCATAGAGCTGATTACATCATTGTGGGAGGTCATTACCCAGTCTACTCTATAGCTTTGCATGGACCTACAGGATGTCTGGTGGATAGATTGCGTCCTCTACTCTTTAAATACTCAGTAACTGCTTACATCTGTGGCCATGACCATAACAGCCAGGTGAGCTCATTCTCTGCTGTAGCATATGCAGTATCTGTAGTATATACTTACATTTGTAGTATATACTTACATCTGTAGTGTACGCACATATCTGTAGCATCTCTATGAAGAGAACGAACAAGGTCAACCCATGGACTACTTTGTCATTGGCTCAGCAAACTTCGCGCAAGATTCCAACAAACACGCCGATGATGTCCCTCCTGGTTCCTCCAAGTTCTACAACGCTGGCAGACAGGGAGGTTTTGGTCTGACCACCTTTAACAAGACTCAGATGTCTCTTACCATCATATCTGGAGACAACTTGGAGATGTACCAGAAGACTCTCATGCCAAGAAAGTTGAATTTCTAGTGATTGAGTGAAACTTGAATGTCGCGTTTCAATGTATTTGATGTTTCAACTAGCGAGACATTAGAATTGGTTTGAATTTTTCCCCTTTACTAACTATGCATTCTTTTATGTTTTGTAACTTTGTAATATCGTCTGCTTATACTATTTCTTCCCACCCGTGTTCTTGCTCGCCAGTTGCTTTATTATAAGGTTCTATTTACTTCTTGTTCAATCAATCTACTGGACTGGTTTTTTGTGTTCAAATATAAATCTTTTCTTACAGCTAGCAAATCAGAAAAGAATCTTTTTGTTTTGTGGCAACTTTCTCTATATCTCCACTCAGTAAAATTTTAAGATCTGTCAGTAACAATCAAATCCCATCCTAGAATTTGGAAAAAACTCACTAAGTAGACAACCACTTGTCAATGGTTACACTTACCAGGAGTCTGCGATTATAATTAGTAAGAAAAAAACCTCGAGTCAACAAGGCCATGAAGGAGACTGTTGTACATGAATTCTGTTATATTAATAAATTTTGCAAACAAAACAAAAAGTAAAGGTGAAGGTTGGAGGGAGTGAATGTACTCAGCAACTAATTACTGAATATAGATATTAAATTCTGAGTGGAAAGTATTTGTAAACTCTATTTGAGTCAGGTGACTTAATTAATGGGGTCCCGGCAGAGTAGTTTCTCTTTAGCGATGTAACCGAGAGTAGCCTAGTCTATCGTATAACTTATCATTAGAAATTACAACTTGCTTGTTTATTATTTAGGTTTTAGACAGTTTAAGCAACTGAAATGACAAAATTTTTGTCTTTGAGGAAGCTCAAGGAATCAATATAGCCATTGAAGTTTTTTTTTTGAAAATATTTTGTTTTATTTACATGATAAAAATTAATTGAATATTATGCTCGTGTGTAGAGCCATAGCTTTGTATTTCGGGGCTCATTGAGCTTCCCAACGCAAACTAATGAAAGCGCGCCCTTGAACGTTTACCGTGGTTTGCTTTTACAGTGCCGTTGTGGTTGGACAGTTTGTGACGATGGTGCATCATCAGTATTATATACCCCAAACTTATCAACCACCGTGAATGAAGAGATGTTTCTTCAGTAATTGTTAAAAATGAAGCGACTTTCGTTTTAACAGCGCTATTGGTGGAAAGCGGGCTTCCGGTTCTTCAATAATAGCTCTGCAGAAAAATCTGCCGGGACCCGATTGACAAAGGAAAAATGAGTAGGAAATTGGAAAAATGGTGCTATGCAATTATTGAGTGTGGTAATTGACAACTACCTGACATTCGTTACACACATACAATCTGTGATAGCAAAAACAAGATCTATGGTACATGGAACTCTCACGGTCATGGGGTGTATTTGTACTCGTTTATCAAGTTATACTAGGTGAGAATAGTAGGCAGTCCTTACCTGGTACAGCTACACAGAGCAATGCCACACAGACCACACTTCAAGACATCAAAGCTTATGTCTAAAATTGATATTTCGAGATGTAAGTTCGGAAAGTGAGCCCCTTGACAAAGCTAATCTACAAGGACTCAAAAGTGTTCTACAGAATCTCTGCATGTGTTCACAGTTGTCTACAACAATGATCACAGGTTGCACTACAATGTTTTGCAGAAATAATCTATTTACAATCACAATGACGGTTCAGCAGACAAACCAATTCTCAGCAGCAGAGCAGCATTACTAAAAGATCACTGTTTGACTGATTACAAATTAAATGTTTTTTTTTTCACCTGACCAGATTGTATTCTGTTAGAGTATAATAGCTTTTATCTTGAGAGCGCATTCTTCCATCGGCCCAAGCACTAAACAGCGAATGAAAAATTTTAAGTTAAATATCAAATTACAATTAGTTTCGCTATCTGGCATAGACAAATTTTTATGAAAAGCAATTCTGGAAAGTAGTAAAGAGAAGACAAATCCTAAACCCTTAATACAATTTCTGTTCAGTGTGATTTGAAGCTTTACTAAGATGTTTTGATCATTTGAGCTTTGGAGATTTTAAATCAAGCAAGTCTATAGGCAGATGTTGGTCTCAATCATGCAGGCTAGATACAGATAAACTGAGTTTATGTTTATATGGACAGTTGAGTGTTGAACTTAGAACACCAAATAAAGAGATGGCTGACTAGGGCTTGTGTATAAGAGCCTACAGCTGTTGTATGCACGTGATTCTTTCACATATAGTGACAAGGGGTTACAAAATCCAAACAAAAGCTTTTATATTCTTCAAAGTCCTCCATTACTTCCACATTTTCCTCAGCTGAGCCCAGTGTGTGCTAACTTGCTACAACTGACATTTGCTAACATAGACCATAACAGAAGAGCTTGTAAATCCGCTGCCATGGTGGTTGTTTATATGAAAATCCATATTTTTCAGTTTGCCAGATGTAGGATACATTACTATTGGTGGTACAAACAACTTGTTGGATACATTGCTATTGGTGGTACAAGCAACTTGTAGGATACATTACTGTTTGTGGTACAAGCAACTTGTAGGATACATTACTATTGGTGGTACAAGCAACTTGTTAGCGAAAAACAGAAGTTACCCAAGATGCATTGTATATTAGAGTGATCATCCCATACAGCTCTCTCTCTCCTCTACTCCTTGCTCTACACTCTACAGAAGAGTTCGTATCAGACTTTGACATCCGTGTGAAACTGGAGTGTTGGTATACTTATAAGTTGTAGATTCCATGTATATGAGAAGGTCTTGTGTTGTGTTATATAACAAACCAGTTATGTAATCATAGCATAGCAGTTAAATTAGAAGTTGTCTTCTCTTGAGTAAACCTTAGCGCACAACTCTCAATGCATACTTTTTCAATTGCAAAAACTATCATGGAAAAACTGAGTCAAAATGTTGTTTTACAATAAATATGTTTATATATGTAACTTTCTACAAATCCCTGTCATGGTATTTCTACACTTTCATCTGGTTGGTGCATTGAAGAGTCATAGTTTATTAACCAACCTTCATTTGCAGACATAAAAAACCTGAAGCGAAACAATGAAATAAACTTACAAATGCTTCAAGCGAAAAACCTTGTGACTGACAGCAAATGTAATATGTTTGCTACCAAAATAGTCTAATGGTTCTATGTATGTAGCTGGTATTTAAATTACTGTCTGGGGGTTGCAACTAGCAACATTTACATAAGCCAGCGTCTGGATATAAATACACATGTTTATGGTTTATATATAGTCATATCGATATCATCTAATTATAAACACAAGTAATTGTATCATTAAATAGGCCTTAGTTGTTTACTCTAAAGAGAGAGTTGTCTCCTTTCTATATTTACTCCAATATTGAGTCGCTAACAGAACTCAACGGCAATAATATAATGTGTTATTCCTTGGACGCAAACAGCTCCTAGGCCTTGCTGTTGCACACTGCTTGGACACAAACAGCTCCTAAGCCTTGCTGTTGCACACTGCTTGGACGCAAACAGCTCCTAAGCCTTGCTGTAGCACACTGCTTGGACACAAACAGCTCCTAGGCCTTGCTGTTGCACACTGCTTGGACACAAACAGCTCCTAAGCCTTGCTGTAGCACACTGCTTGGACACAAACAGCTCCTAGGCCTTGCTGTAGCACACTGCTTGGACACAAACAGCTCCTAAGCCTTGCTGTAGCACACTGCTTGGACACAAACAGCTCCTAAGCCTTGCTGTTGCACACTGCTTGGACACAAACAGCTCCTAAGCCTTGCTGTTGCACACTGCTTGGACACAAACAGCTCCTAGGCCTTGCTGTTGCACACTGCTTGGACACAAACAGCTCCTAAGCCTTGCTGTAGCACACAGAGTAATTCCCGTAAGCAATAATTTATACATAAGTATATAGATGTCACATAGCTAGCACTGTCCTTAAGGTGTCATATATTATCAACAGCTTTGTTGTGACACCGCAATATTATACAGTAGCACAAAGTAGTAGCACACAATAGTAGTACACATTAGTAGTACACAGTAGTAGTACACAACAGTAGTACACAACAGTAGTGCACAACAGTAGTACACAACAGTAGTACACAACAGTAGTACACAACAGTAGCACACAATAGTAGTACACAATAGTAGTACACAACAGTAGTACACAACAGTAGTACACAACAGTAGTACACAACAGTAGTACACAACAGTAGTACACAACAGTAGTACACAACAGTAGCACACAATAGTAGTACACAACAGTAGTACACAACAGTAGTAGTACACAACAGTAGTACACAACAGTAGTACACAACAGTAGTACACAATAGTAGTACACAACAGTAGTACACAACAGTAGTACACAACAGTAGTACAAAATAGTAGTACACAACAGTAGTACACAACAGTAGTACACAACAGTAGTACACAATAGTAGTACACAACAGTAGTACACAACAGTAGTACACAACAGTAGTACACAACAGTAGTACACAACAGTAGTACACAATAGTAGTACACAACAGTAGTACACAACAGTAGTACACAATAGTAGTACACAACAGTAGTACACAACAGTAGTACACAACAGTAGTACACAATAGTAGTACACAACAGTAGTACACAACAGTAGTACACAATAGTAGTACACAACAGTAGTACACAACAGTAGCACACAACAGTAGTACACAACAGTAGTACACAACAGTAGTACACAACAGTAGCACACAATAGTAGTACACAACAGTAGTACACAACAGTAGTAGTACACAACAGTAGTACACAACAGTAGTACACAACAGTAGTACACAATAGTAGTACACAACAGTAGTACACAACAGTAGTACACAACAGTAGTACACAACAGTAGCACACAACAGTAGTACACAATAGTAGTACACAACAGTAGTACACAACAGTAGTACACAACAGTAGTACACAACAGTAGTACACAACAGTAGCACACAACAGTAGCACACAACAGTAGTACACAATAGTAGTACACAACAGTAGTACACAACAGTAGTACAAAATAGTAGTACACAACAGTAGTACACAACAGTAGTACACAACAGTAGTACACAATAGTAGTACACAACAGTAGTACACAACAGTAGTACACAACAGTAGTACACAACAGTAGTACACAACAGTAGTACACAATAGTAGTACACATTAGTAGTACACAACAGTAGTACACAACAGTAGTACACAACAGTAGTACACAACAGTAGTACACAATAGTAGTACACAACAGTAGTACACAACAGTAGTACACAACAGTAGTACACAACAGTAGTACACAACAGTAGTACACAATAGTAGTACACAACAGTAGTACACAACAGTAGTACACAACAGTAGTACACAACAGTAGTACACAACAGTAGTACACAATAGTAGTACACATTAGTAGTACACAACAGTAGTACACAACAGTAGTACACAACAGTAGTACACAACAGTAGTACACAATAGTAGTACACAACAGTAGTACACAACAGTAGTACACAACAGTAGCACACAACAGTAGCACACAACAGTAGTACACAAAAACAGTACACATTAGTAGTACACAACAGTAGTACACAACAGTAGCACACAACAGTAGCACACAACAACAGTACACAACAGTAGTACACAATAGTAGTACACAAAAGTAGTACACAACAGTAGTACACAATAGTAGTACACAACAGTAGTACACAACAATAGTAGTACACAACAGTAGTACACAACAGTAGTACACAACAGTAGTACACAACAGTAGTACACAGTAGTACACAACAGTAGTACACAATAGTAGTACACAAAAACAGTACACATTAGTAGTACACAACAGTAGTACACAACAGTAGCACACAACAGTAGCACACAACAACAGTACACAACAGTAGTACACAATAGTAGTACACAAAAGTAGTACACAACAGTAGTACACAACAGTAGTACACAACAGTAGTACACAACAGTAGTACACAACAGTAGTACACAACAGTAGTACACAATAGTAGTACACAACAATAGTACACAACAGTAGTACACAACAGTAGCACACAACAACAGTACACAACAGTAGTACACAATAGTAGTACACAAAAGTAGTACACAACAGTAGTACACAATAGTAGTACACAACAGTAGTACACAACAGTAGTACACAACAGTAGTACACAATAGTAGTACACAACAGTAGTACACAACAGTAGTACACAACAGTAGTACACAACAGTAGTACACAACAGTAGTACACAACAGTAGTACACAACAGTAGTACACAACAGTAGTACACAATAGTAGTACACAACAATAGTACACAACAGTAGTACACAACAGTAGCACACAACAACAGTACACAACAGTAGTACACAATAGTAGTACACAAAAGTAGTACACAACAGTAGTACACAATAGTAGTACACAACAGTAGTACACAACAGTAGTACACAACAGTAGTACACAATAGTAGTACACAACAATAGTACACAACAGTAGTACACAACAGCAGTACACAACAGTAGTACACAACAGTAGTACAAAACAGTAGTACACAACAGTAGTACACAACAATAGTAGTACACAACAGTAGTACACAACAGTAGTACACAACAGTAGTACACAACAGTAGTACACAGTAGTACACAACAGTAGTACATAAACCAAACTAGATTAGTAACAATAAAATACACATTATTGTAATGAACGTTATATCATTTCTCCCAAGTAAAACGTACACCACAAGACAAAGGTTATTTTAAGCAAGATTGAGAGTATACCTACTAACAGTCTATCTACTACCATCTGTAATAAAGTGTTGCTAATTAAGGACCAGAGGCTATGAGAAGAAAGAGTACTTATGTAAAACACATGAACTCACGTCTTAGATTTACAATCTGTTTCAGTTTAACCACAAATTGCTACAGCAACTTAATGGCTTTCTTTTCTTTTTAACTTCCTAACTTTCCACTATCAAGAAAAATGATTAGAAATAATCTGCACTTTGGGGCACATTATACATCAGCTCACTGAAATTGTCTTTGTAAATTGGGCCAGCGTAGCAACAAATGGCTTTCTGTTGCCATGGGATACCAAAGATGGCCATTCGATTGTTGTGACTCGATAGACAACTGCAGTTAATTAAATTACAAGATCTCTATCAGTGCAGGGCAGAGATCAATGTCTCACTGGTCACCAGCAAATGCCAATCGGCAAAGTCATTCGACTTTGTGTGTTGAATAAGTAGGTTTTATGACCACCATTGCCTTTATTAATCTCGGGCTAATCATTATAAATACCTTGCTACTACAATTGTTGAGTTTCAACTTTTTAAACTAATTTTGAATGATGGAATTGCATTTTTTCACCCTTATTACACTTACGGAACAAAAAACAGTTTTAGTTTGTCTGCGTGCATCTTTTTTTGATGGAAAGACAACTTCTAAAACTTTTCGATTGATGAAACTACAGTGAGAAAGTTATCAGTGAAACCAGCTCAATCATAAGAGTACAATATAAAAATATTCGCAATAGAATCTAAACCTTCCAATCTCACTAATACATTATTTCTTCAAACAGACGAGCATGCCGGTGACTTGCTTGAAGCACAAAAGATACATTACGTGAATTTGTAGGTATTAATCGTCAATATTTTATGCAACAGTCATCTTCCTGTAGAATGTATCATTTTGACTATCGACATGAAACGTCAGAGTGACACACGACCAGATTTCCTATTGATATGCAGCCAATGAGAGACCAATAGATAAGACCCCATCTCCATCCCCAATGTGTGCTGTATGTCAGAGTACAGAGATGAATTCAACTGGACAGAAGTGAAGGAGAGTTGTAAAGTATCAGTGTCGTGTCTTCAATATAGCAGGGGTAGGTAGTGTCTGTGAGAGCGTAAGTAGTAATATATGAGCAGATCTCCCTACCAAGTGTTTTTTTGTGGATTAGACCTTGGAGGTTATGCAATGGGTTACGACATTGGATGAATTCGCCGAGTTTATATTGTATTTTACTTGAGGGGTACTTGAGTGGCATTTGAGTGGCATTTAAGTGGCATTTGAGTTTTTGATTATTTTTTTACTTATTTTGAACTTATATGGCATATAGATTTTGCATGTATGGCATTTGATTTTTTTGATAGTTTTAACATTGTATATAAATGAAAACGTGATAAGATTGTATGGTTATTGGAAGTTAAGATGTCGACGGAGGATGATGTTGAGATGAGACCGATGAATGAAGTTGATACTATTGATGGTGCTGAACGTGATATGATAGATGTTTTACCGAGTATGAAGCGTAAAGCGTTGATAATTATGATAATTTTGGTATTTGTCGTAGGGCTTTCCACTTTTGGAGGTGTTACTGAGTTTAGTATGTATGAAGAAGCTATGGAAAAAATACAAAAAGCGAGAAACTCTCCTGTTGGAATCATAAATGAAACTACTGTTGATTGATGAACATCTTTTTATGATGAATGGGAAACCTGAAGATTATGACCCGACGATGCGATCTCCTTTTACAGCAATGATTGCAGGACCAACTGGATCGGGAAAGACGCAAGCGATTTTTCGAATGATTGAAGCTAGTCAGACTATAGCACACCCTCCACCAACAGAGATTCACTACTGTTATGGAGCCTACCAAAAAGCCTTTGATGATGTATCAGGAGTGATTTTTCATGAAGGCATGATAGATATAACAGTGAGTTTTCCCAGAGATGGTAAAAATCGATGGCTGATAATTGATGATCTCATGGATGAAGTTTCTGGTAAAGCCGATGCTAATGCTTTGTATACAAAACATAGTCATCATTTGAACATAAGTGTGTTTTTTATTGTTCAGAATCTGTTTTTAAAAGGAAATCGTACAATTTCCTTGAATAGTCATTATTTTTTTCTTTTTAAAAACCCTAGAGATGCTTCTTCTATTTCCTATTTGGCTCGACAATGTTTTCCATCAAAAATAAAATATGTACAAGAGGCTTTTGAAGATGCGACAAAGAAACCATACTCTTATTTACGAATAGATACGACTCAACAAACGAATGATCAATATAGACTATTGGGAAATTTTACATCAGTTCTCCCTATGATATTATATGTACCCAAGTAAAAGGATATAAATACAATTACTATTCACTTCACCTCAATCGTATTTTGTTATTCAACGACGCAACACGAAAGCATTATAATGTCTAAAGCTTTGGAGAAAAAATTAACAAAAAATGCAGCTGTGTTGTTATCGCTCAACAATACAACCTTTGCTATTCAAAAGTCTGTTATAGCCAAAGCCAAAAAGGAGTTTATTATGACTCTAATGGAATGTGCTAAAGCTATTATAAATGGAACGATACCATTGACATCATCTCAGTATAATGAGTTGCAGCGAAACGTGAAGGATATTAGCGCTTTAGTAAGAAAATCAACGTTAGATGATAAGAAAGCTGTATTGCAAAAAGGAGGATTTTTAGGTGCTCTACTAGGACCTATCATCAGCAATATAGTTCCTGGGTTACTTAAAAGTGTGCTAGGCGGAGGGAGAAGATAAAGATGAAACTCTCAACACGAATGATGCGAAATAGAATGGCGATTTTAGCTCTGGATGATCTGAGTAAGAAAGGAAAAATCGCTATAGTCGAAAAGGCTAACTCAGATTTGTTTCAATCATTGATAGAAAGTGTTAAAAATATTATATTAGGTAATGTTCCTCTTGATTCTGAGCAGTTTATTGAGTTGCAGCGTTACAAGAAGGAGCTACATAAACTTAGTGGTAGAGGGAGAGTTGATGATAAGCGTAAAATTTTGATTCAGAGTGGTAGAGGGAATCTTTTGGATGCTATTATAACACCTATTGTATCTGTTTTATCATCAATAAAAAGATGAATTGTCAGCCTTTAACATTCTCCAGACGTAATTTTATACTCACTGAAGATGAATACTATAGATTAACGGAAAGAAAGGATGATAAAACAGTGGTAAAGGAAGAGAAAACCAGACCTCCATTGTATTATAATCCTATGGAAGCTATAACAGTGAGAAATATGAAGCGAAAGCGAAATGATCTACTGGAAACGGCTTATGATTCTGACTTATCCTCATACGAAAAGTTAGATGAAAATGTTGAAAACCTACGTAGGTATTTGTCTGATGTCAAAAAGATTAAAAATAACCAAAACCAGACACAAAAGGATAGTTGGAATCTCATTAAGAAAAAAAAGACAGAGTCTACTTTTCCTTTGGCCAATAGCACAGTTATCGATAATAAACCTAATGTCTTTTCACCAAATGTTGATAGAGACAATGAGTTAGAATCAGTGAAAGTGGTTGATGATGATGATGATATTGGGATGGAATTAATAAAAGGAAGGTTGTTTGATACTGAAGACACAACCTTACTAGGAAGTACATTTCTTACTGATGGAGATGATGAGCACGATAGTGAAAGCGGAAATTTAAAAGATTTTGAAAAAAAAGCAGCTGATTTAACAACAAAAAAGAGTGATCAAACGATCGCTGTCAGAATGTTGAATAATCTGAGTAAAATTGGTAGATACGACTCGGAGAAGAACAGACTGAAAATTGGAGAACATTGGTTGAATCCTAGGACTTCCAAAACTTTACTACGAGACGTTCTAACCGAAGGAGGTAAAATACAATCGGGAAATACCAATTACAGTAGATTTAAAAGCCTGCTAACTGATGAAGGAATCACAACTGTCAGAAAATCCCCGCATCGAACACGTAAGACTCAGAAGAAAAAGTTGGTCGTTCCCGGTACTAATTCATGGACATCGACACGCTAAAAGAGTTGTATTACAATCCTGCATTACATACATCTCTACGAGGAGCTAGAGCTTTACTGAAAGCTCGTAGAAAACGAGAGGGAGAAAAAAGAATCCGTGAATGGTTGAGTGGTGAGGATGCCTACACGTTACATAAAAAAGTTGTAACCAAGTTTAAGCGTCGTCCTACAATTGTAGCTGGAATAGGGGAGCAGCTACAGGTAGATTTGATGGATGTTCGATCTCGAAGAGATGAAAATAATAATACAGCATTTTTACTGACTGCTATTGATTCTTTATCTAGAAAAGGTTGGGCTGTGCCGCTCATCAACAAATCAGGATCGGTAGTAGCAAGAGGATTGAGAAGAATACTAGAAGGGGAAAACTATAAAGCTTTACAATCTGATAAAGGTAAAGAGTTTGACAACGTCAATGTCAAGACTCTGCTGGCGGAAAAAAAGATCAAGCGCTTTACAACCGAAAATGAAACGATAAAGGCATCGATGGTGGAGCGTTTTAACAGAACTTTAAAAGAGAAGATATATAGATATTTGACATATAAAGATGATGATAGATACATTGATGTTTTACCAGAAATGGTTAATGCATACAACAACACAATTCATGGTGCTATAGGTATGAGACCAAATGATGTGAATTTTCAAAATCAAGAACTTGTATGGAATCGTGTGTATGAAGGAGGTGAACATAGTTTAACTCAAGAAGCAAAACTAAAGGTTGGGGATTATGTGAGAATAAGTAAGGCAAGAGGAGCGTTTGAAAGAGGATACACCCCGAATTGGACGATTGAGATTTTTATAATCACCAATGTACTTATTGATGAAAAACCTGTTGTATATAGGGTGAAAGATTTAGCTGAGGAGATGATCGATGGTACCTTTTACGAAAAAGAGTTGCAAAAAGTAAAAAAACCCACGATTTTCAGAATTGAAAAGATACTGGGAAGAAGAATGAGAAGAGGTAAAAGACAGATTCTGGTTAAGTGGTTAGGTTATGGAGAAAAGTTCAATGACTGGGTAGATGAATAGTTTATAAGGAAACAACGCTTGATATAATCATCATACGTTGGGAAAATGTCGATGCTGATAACTTTACCCTCAAACTCTAGTGGTGAAGAGTTTCCTGATAATAACAATTCCGAATTTAGAGTGAGACTGTATAAATATTTGGTTATCGATGGCGGTAAATGGGAGCTAGCTCTGCTAGATATGACTTATTCTAATAATTGGAAAAATGTTACCGAAGGGAAAATATATCTAGAAAAGACTAATGTCTCTGGTAAAAGCGAAAAGTCCTTCATCCTAATCGGTAATGGAAGATATGATAGTATAGAGGAGTTGGAGGAGATTATACGAAAGAGAATGAATGAAATGGATTTAGACAAGAAATTCGCCATCTCCTACAACAAGATCACCAACAGCGCTTTACTAACTAACAGTGATCCTGATACTGCCATAAGCTTTTCCAAAGATATAGCATATATTTTTGGATTTGAATCAAAAACTACATACCCTCGTGGTAGATACAATAATATCACACCCCCTGATATAAATTCCGGTTTAACATCCCTGTATGTTTATTCCAACATTGTTGATAATAGAATGGTAGGAGATACGAATGTACCTTTATTGAGAGTAGTTCCAGTTCAAGGAAAGAAGAATAGTGTTGTGTATCAAGAATTTAAAAATCCCCACTATGTTGACGCTTCATCACTAAATAGTGATATGATTAAAGTACTTATAACGAGTGACGACGGTCAACGAATACCATTTGATGGTGGAAAGGTTGTGTTGACGGTTCACTATAGAGAGAAAAAATTAAAATGAGTTTGGTACGATACACCCCTGAGGATTCAAAAGATTTTTTTGATGAGTACTACAAGATGCAAGCTGGAAATGGAATTGGAGTGTATAGTGGACGACGAGTGATGCCTAATATGAGAGGAAATGGACTTGGTAGTATTTTTTCAAGTTTACTTAAATCTGCAGCACCAATGCTGAAAAGAGGAGCAATTAGTTTGGGGAAAAGAGCATTGTCTGTAGGTGGAAATGTAGCGCGTGATGTCATCGATGGTCAAAGTTTTGCAGCGTCAGCAAAGAAGAGGGGATTGGCAGAGTTGAATGATCTGGGAGGAGATGTGCTCAATGCAGTCCGTCCAGATAGAATGAAAAGGAGAAAAACAAGAGGTGGAAAGAAGAGGAGAGGTGTTGGTAATCGTGGTATATTTTAATAGCAGTAGAATCCGGTATAAAGACAGCTGAGCTCGATATCTATATTCATTAAGCGGTAACGCTTCAAGCATTCATCACTCGCAAAAGATGGCTAGCCTAAATGGAACAACAGGTAATAAGTTGGAAGGTTCTTCCTACAACATAAATCCAACGTTGGATGTATTTGCTACGGAACCAACAAACATATCGGTAGAAAGATCGGAATATGTTGTCATCAGACCTGATAGGTTAGATCCTTATGGTAGTATTGAGTTAACCTTGTCAGGGAGCACTGAACATTACACAGATCTTTACAACTCGTTTCTGCAAATTGAAGCCACGGTTGTTCAAGATGATGGAACCAATATTACAGGTAATGATGATGATGCAGTTGTGTGGATGGGGGATTCAATGCATGCATTATTCAGCGAGTTGAAAATGTCGATAGAAGGAACCACCGTTGAATATGCTAACAACTACGGTTTACGCTCCTACTTTTCACAACTACTCGAAAACAGTGCAGAAAGAAAGAAATATCAAGGTAAGATGGAAGGATGGTTGTATGATGATTCAACTAGCAAAGACGCTACTGCTCACAAAACCGCTGATAAGAAAAAGAGGAGAGCTCTAACCATAGCTGGAAAGACAATAGAATTAACTGGAAAACCTCATCTCGCATTATTTCAGCAGAAAAAACTAATAATACCAGGTCCTACTATGCAGCTGGAGTTTGAGCGTGCCTCTGGAAAACTAGCTTTGTTTGCTGCAGATGAGGCGCCTAATGGAGGAGCAAAGATTAGAATTGATAAATTTGAACTTCATCTTTGTAAAGTTAAGGTGAATCCTACAATACAAAACTCCCAACTCAGCTTGGCATTGGAAGGTCACAACTACATTTATCCTGTTGATCGAAAACGGATAAAACTATATGGAATTCGTGCTGGTGTTGCGCAGATCGACATCACTTTGGAAGAAAACAAACAAAAACCTAAACAAATTTATTTAGGTTTAGTTAATCACAACGCGATGAACGGACGTTTCGCCTTGAATCCATATAGAATGCAGCATGCTAGTGTTGATAGTATTGTATTGAGAGTTGGTGATTGTCCAATTGGAAGGAGATTTGAACCAAATTATGCTAGAGGAATTTTTGGAAGAGAATATCATCAGTTTCTACACGCTACCGGAACTTTGCTTGAAGGCGATAGTCTCGGTATTACGAAAGAACAATACCTTGATGGTACTACACTTTATGGATTTGATTTGACTGGTGATTTTCTTAAAGAAGGTTTTCACTCTATGAAAAATGTCACAACAAGTGTGGAAATTCGTTTTAGCGCTAACACGACGGATGGATTATCCCTGGTAGCATACTTTGTAAAAGACGGTGTGTTGGAGATGGATAGCATTCTTCAATTAACTATCGGAGGTGACGCAGTGCTTTAAACAGAAAGTTACAGATGAATACCATACAAATTCGTTCGATCTTATCTTCAGACGTTTTATGTCAAAGCGTAGGGATTCATGTTGGAGCTAGAGAACAGTTTTGGAAGCAAATTTGCAATTTTCCAACAGGATGTTTCGTATTCAACACCCATTATTCTCATCAACCCGGAGAGCATTGGTTGGCTGTGTACGCTAATGATTCAGAGGTGGATTTTTTTGACTCGTTTGGACGTTCTGTTTCCTTTTATCCGGATGTAAATGAAATACTAAGTATTCATGGAGGATATGAAACAATACGAAGTAATGAAACACAACTACAAAATTTTTTTTCAACTGTATGTGGTGACTATTGTGTATACTTTTGTTTACTGAGAAGTAGAGGATGGAGTATGGATGAAATTGTTAGAAGTTTACGAGACATAGGAGATAGTGAGATGAGAGATCACTCAATACGGAGATTTATCATACAGACCTATCCTAACTTCGAGTTCATAGAAGATAATACAGTAGAAGGAATAGATGGTGTACATATACAAGGAACTAATTTACTAAGTAAATTGTTAAAATAAATTATTATAATTGATTTTTATTTGATATAACAAATATAATGAATAAAATACAACTTATCTCATTATTTGTGCTAAACACTACAGAACCTATAAAAACTATTATTTTGTAATGTTTCAAGCAAGAAGTAAATAAGATCTTCTCATTTTCTTCCTCAGGAGCGCTCTTTAGTTATATCTAAAAGACATAGTAACTAATGACTCTATCATACATAGTTATATGAATTAATTTTACAAAAATACTTCAGATCTTTCTTTAAATAGATATGAAACTTACCATCATAGAAGACGAGTCACATCCTTTGTGTTATCGATTAAGACTCTGATATGCTGTTCTGGACAATTCTCTTTTTCATTTTCATCAAAGTAGGAGAGACAGGTGTGCTGCAGCGAAGTATCAAACAGTTCTGAGACTTGAATGAAAGCTTGAAGAGCTGAGAGTAGAATGATGTCGTAGGAAATCATGTTGTTCGTATTTTGTTTCAGTCCTCTGAATACGATTACACCACTTTTTTCCGCCACCACAGATGAAGCTATTTGAGCAGGGATGCTAAGATCTCCAATCAATAGCTCTCCTTTCACCATACATCTGTAATTAGCCACTATAACATCGGCAGTCTTGTTCCAACGAGTATCACATTTTCTTAGCATTCCAGGATTCTCATAAGCTATAACACTTCCTGTCGGAAAATCGTGTAGGTGAGCAACACTGAAATAAGCCTGTATTTGTCTCACACTCTTGCCATACAATGAGTTGAATGGATCGTTGATCTTTCGATTACATCCATGAGATTCAGCAGTACGAAAAATCGCATCTCCTGTCTTTCCTTCTCCCATATAAATTAAAACAATTGGACGTGTTTGCTTAGCTTTATTAACAAGCAGTCCTATTTCGGTTGAAATATCACTCTTCACCCGAGTTATCTTCTTATCCTTTCGGTAGTTGTAAATCACGGTGCACTTTGATTCATCACGAAATTCAACAGACAACACCTCCATAACTGTTGGTACAGGTAGTTCGCGGATTTCCATGGATTCTTCAAGTTTTTCTAGACTATCTGGAGAGAGAGAGTTTATTAACCCAGCGCTCTTGTAGGTGAGAGTGGTTAGTTCATTACTTCCAGCATCTTGAAAGGGTATTCTGGTGTGACGAAAAAGCCTTTCATCTCCAACATCCGTCAAAACTAGTTTTTTGCACTTCGAGCCAGTTTCATTATCATCTTTTGTCAAATCAATAAAAGATCGTTTCCTCATCGATGTTCTTTTTGAAGACAGCTTGTTAGTAGGAGATGTGAATAAAGTAAAATCTTGTTGAGATTCTGGTTCATCAACCACCAATTGACTTTCTGCCATATCAAAGATAGGAGAAGGTGATGGGGAAAGGGTTTGCTGGGATCCTGCTTCTTCATTCATCGGTTGACTTCCTTCGTCTTGAGTATTCATTCTAAAAAAACAAAACATTTTGTTTAATTTTTCGTAATTAATTTTAAAAGATCATAAAGATCATAAACCTTCAGCTAGTAGCGTTAGCTAACAAAAAATAAATATTTTTACTCTTACCTTTATAAAGAAGATGAGCTCCTAGTTGTTGCAATGAAAGATTTAGTAGATGTTGCTCCTCCGCTAGTCGTTATAGAACTGGATGCTTTCTGTGTGAAAACAGTGGCTCTTAAATAGGTAAAGTTGCACTGATTAAATCCTATGAATCAACATTTTTTCACGCGAATACAACCCAATGCTTTCGCGGGAATAAATATTTTATTTTCACGCGAATACAAACCAATGCTTTCGCGGGAATAAACATTTAATTTTCACGCGAATGGAAACTGTTGCTTTCGCGGGAATGAATACTTTATTTTCACGCGAATACAAACCGTTGCTTTCGCGGGAATAAATATTTTATTTTCACGCGAATACAAACCAATGCTTTCGCGGGAATAAACATTTAATTTTCACACGAATGGAAACTGTTGCTTTCGCGGGAATGAATACTTTATTTTCACGCGAATACAAACCGTTGCTTTCGCGGGAATAAATATTTTATTTTCACGCGAATAGAAACCAATGTTTTCGCGGGAATAAATAATTTATTTTCACGCGAATGGAAACCGTTGCTTTCGCGGGAATAAACATTTTATTTTCACACGAATAGAAACCAATGCTTTCGCGGGAATAAATAATTTATTTTCACGCGAATGGAAACCGTTGCTTTCGCGGGAATAAACATTTTATTTTCACGCAAATACAAACCAATGTTTTCGCGGGAATAAATAAATTATTTTCACACGAATGGAAACCGTTGCTTTCGCGGGAACAAACATTTTATTTTCACGCGAGTATAAACCAATGTTTTCGCGGGAATAAATAATTTATTTTCACGCGAATACAAACCAATGTTTTCGCGGGAATAAATAATTTATTTTCACGCGAATACAAACCAATGCTTTCGCGGGAATAAACATTTTATTTTCACGCGAATACAAACCAATGTTTTCGCGGGAATAAATAATTTTATTTTCACGCGAATGGAAACCATTGCTTTCGCGGGAATAAAAATTTTATTTTCACGCGAATACAAACCAATGCTTTCGCGGGAATATATACTTTATTTTCACGCGAATGGAAACCGTTGCTTTCGCGGGAATGAAATTTTTTATTTTCACGCGAATAAAACAGGGATATTTCACGCGAATAACACTATTCTGATAGAGTTTTCGCGTGAGTGTTTTTAATGGCTATAAGCTAAATGAGTAGGAGTGGCTTATACTATATAAGAACAGCTCTCTCTGCATAGAAATCATTCTCTCCAGCAATAAAACATCGACTACTACAGCTGATTTCATCAACTACTACAACTGATTCATCAACTGCTACAACCGATTTCATCAACTACTACAGCTGATTTCTTGGTGATAAGGTAAGAATTAATAGAAAAATTACTTAATAAAAGTTAAAATGTAATTATTTTACAACACTGTTTAATCATCATATACTAATACTTAACATTTTATTTTAGTTCATTATGAGTTCAAAAAGATACACAATCAAAGACTACCTTCCAAAGATATATCATAGCTATATTAAAGAAAATGTTGAAGTACAGGAAAAGATTGGATATCGCTTGACATTACAAGCTATATTATTATGTATGACACAGCATTTGCTAACTGTAGCTTCTTTACATGGAGAACTTTCACCGATACAATACCGACCATACACTACACATAAATACGTTGACAATTCAGTAGAAATATTTAAGCTTATGACTAAAAACAATTTTCAAACAGTTGTAAAAATGTCAAAAACTGTCAGTATTAATGATTACTTAAAGAAAATTCAAAGAAAAGTATGGAATAAAGAGCTCACTCAAAAATTGATTTCAATACAATGGACTACTGAATTATTATATCATTTTCAATCAGATATATGTAGATACATACAAACGGATGAAAATCTCTCATCATCCATTTTTTCATTTGAAATGATATTGGAACTATTTCAAGCTTACAATATTTAATATGTTCTCTTTATGTATCCCATAAATATAGCCATAAATATGTACATAACTAACCATATATACATGAATGTATAGAAAACTAAAAAATCTCTCTCCTCTCTCTCTCTCTCCTCTCTCATCTCCCATCTCTCCTCTCTCCTCTCTCCTCTCCCCTCTCTCTCAAGATACCATATGAGTTCGAGTTATGTAAAAAGTTATCAAAACTTGAATGCCATACATTCAAAATCTATATGCCATATAAGTTCAAATTAAGTAAAAAGCTAATCAAAACTCAAATGCCACTTAAATGCCATTCAAATGCCACTCAAGTACCCCTCAAGTAAAATACAATATAAACTCGGCGAATTCATCCAACGCCGTAACCCATTGTCTCAACCCCAAGATCTAATCCACAAAAAAACACTTGGTAGGGAGATCTGCTCATATATTACTACTAGCGTATCTTCATATTTTTATTTTATTTCTTGTTTAAGATTTATTTAATTATTTATATAAATTTTATGATTTATTATTTTTTAGGCGGTCTCGATCAGTCAATTTATTAAATTATTTATGCAGATATAGTCCACATTGGTTTTTAAAACTAACTTGAACTGCGCTTAAAACTTTTTTGCAATATATTGCTTTTTAAATCCAACTTTGATAAACTGGTCTGTTTACATACCCCGAGTCAAAAATAATGTATACAAATTCAAAAAAATTATGCTTTCAGTTTTTCCTTAATGCGACAGAAATTGTGAAATGTGCAGTAAAGCAAGCCAGTAATGCAATGAAATGAGAGCAATTTTTCTTTCTGCAGGTGAAGCAATTATTTGAGCCAGTTAGCAAATCAAAACTTAGACGCAAATCAATCAATTCGGCTGTCATACATCACTCAGCATCGCTATCGGCTGGTAACGTGTGCTCTCAGTATTTCTTCTAATAGTTCTTGGATAATAGAAGGTAAGAATTGATACTTTACTAAATAAAATTTTTTATCTGTGTGCTTGTTTAAGTTGTTGCCAACGTTAAACATAGTAAATGTATCAGAATATTTAACTTTAAGGTTCTGTTACTTATAAAATTCAAAACTAAATATAAAATTTAAGAACATTTATTGCTGCCAATTTGTTTGCAGGCCAAGTCTTTTGAATAGAAAATTGAAAACTGGGAGCAACGGTTCTAGCTTTGTTTTTTCTATTATTCCAAGAAGCTTTGAAAAAAAAACAGGAAAGTAGTGAAACATAGATAGAAATGATGAAGATTAAAGTGTTCTTCAAGGTTGTGGCAGCTGTTTTGACTTTATTGTGACAAAGGTGCAGCTTTTTACATAACCATTTTAGCTTGTAAGTTAATAGCCCCAGAAAATTTATGAGTAGTAATTTTGATTTATAGGCTGAACAGTTTGTTGCTTTGTTGGGTGGTAATGGAAATATTACAGAAAGGACATTTACATCGTTCCCTCCGTTACATATTCATTACCTGATCTCTTCCAACAGTTCCTTTCTTAATCAGTGTTACAGTCACTGTTACCCAGCTGAGATGCACTCAGTAGAAACCAGTACTAGTTCAGCTGGTTCACCAACAACTAGTCTAACCGTGAATCATTCAGACCACAGAATACCATCCAAAGTATCATCACAACGTCTGTGGAATTTATGGTTCTGTTATGTCAAAATATATTTTGTCCCATTTGGTAACTTCTCTCACCAGCTATTCATTCTAAAAAATGCCTAAAACTCAAGTTCTTATGTAGCTAATTGACAGTCTGCTAGTTAGACAAAAGTAACAAATATCTAACGTAAATCACAATTTAAAATGAAATTCGTTTTAATTGGTTGTTCAACCACACCTGTGGTGTAGGGTATCTATATATAGATGGTAACTACATGTAACAATCTGCAAAATAATTTTAATTTGTGGTGGTGGCAGTAGCTTGGTATGCAAGCAGTAGATCAAATCCTGTTTAGAGAGGTTGGTTAAACTTCTGTTTATGAGCAAACAAGTAGATGCTATTAACCATTATGGCAATTGTAAATAATTTTATTAACTAAACTTCCAGCTTTAACCTCTAACACTTTTGCCTTCCCACCCAGTTCTAACAAATTCTAGCTTCCACTGACGACCAAAACTGACAATAAAATCATTTAGCATGCTAATTTTTTTCCCAAAATTCATCAAAAATAATTATTTTATATTAATTCCGCCTAAACCTCACTTTTGCGGAAATTGATTTATTTTTTGTTTTGTCATCACTATTCAGTATTGACATGGCGTTCATGTATAACTGAATTGATGCTTTTGTGGGATATTTCACTGTCCCGCTAGCTGGTAGCGGAGCAACCAATGACGTATCTCAATAAATCAAAGGTTTTGCATCCCAAATTTTGCAAAAGTTTCGATGCTTTTGATAATTCATCCTCTTTGGAGCAAATCTTTCCAAATGTGATAAGCTTAAAAATCAGACAAAGAAAAAGGAAGACTTTTTCGTATGAAATGGTTGATGTAATGCTCTGACTCAAAGATAGGATTGTGGATAGCAACTATCGTTGTTAAATGTTCATCTTTGAAAGATCAGCTTTGACTTTTGGCTTGGGCTTGGTTGGGCTTAGCTTTTCATGCTTGCATGAACAATAAAGAGTAATGGAATAATCTTTTTTTCTTTTAGTTGCTTTGAGAGTTTCAAAAGATTTGCCATATGTTTAAAAAGAGGGATTTATACTCAGATTATTTACTGCATTCCATTTAACTTGAGATTTTTGTAAAAGTTACTTGAGCCTTCTTGAGTATGTTTTGCTATAAAATGTTGTTGTTGAGTCGTCAAATGTTGTGTAACGGAGCTGTTGTTGTCTGACATGAAAGTGTGAACCTATGAATGCCATTTAGTTTTGACAGAGAGTTTCGTCACAGAGTCATTCGCTGCATTCCACATCAAAGATAAGGTGGTAAACAAAATTCACCCTTCACCACACGTAGAAGCATTTCTGACGTTTTAAGGACAATTTCACGCCTTGATAGCTCTATAGTTGAAGAAATAATAAAAGAGTTTAAGGTCTTTGACTCAGTCATAACCTGGCACGACACCCATTCTGCACACCACGTATAGATATCACTCAGTTCCATGAACTGTCTCTCAAAACGTGATTCAACAGATTAAAAAGAGTTATTTAATCTCAATTCGTTGCTATTTATAGTTTTTTTCCCAATTTTTTTCTGCACTATTCACTGTCGGTGTAGAATGTCTTCGTGAATGTGGGAGTGTGGAGACAACTTTCTCCCGGTGAATAAAAAACCATTCCCAAGAAATGATTAACCATTCCTGTAACCAATTATAATACTTCTCTAAAATTGCAGTGCGGCGATGTCTTCCACCTGCAACAGCTGTCGTGACTCTCTCATGGGGAAGAGGTACGTGATCCGTGAAGAGAAACCAACTTGCTTGAAATGTTACGAGACAAAGTTTGCTAACAAATGCTACGCCTGTAAAAAAGCTATCGGCACTGAGTCAAAGGTTTGTGACTTCAAACTTATCCACTACAATCTACATTTGTTGTTCAGTGTCAGAAAAATCCAAATATTTGCAAGTACAAGTAATTAAAAAGCTGTCTTTTACTGAAACTTTACAGCAGATAATTCGTTATGGCTGGGCCTCAGTGCCACAAGCTAATTCAAGCATTATTAAAATAATTAATAATCACTTGATTACCACAGAATAATAATATGACATCCAAATTGAAAGATGACCAGTTTTCTATAACTTGTTTAGCATTCTTTGCCATTGCACAATAAAACCACCCATTGAACAGCTTGGCAGAGATGGCGGTCTGGTGCCAACAATCCCGTACCAAAAGTACTGCTCCATTAAGTTTATACGCGAGTGAGGAAAAGGGAGTGACAGCTTCTTTAGAGAAGAGATTTGTGGTCTGTTCCGCTTCACCTTATCTCAATATCACTCATAGCATCCTATCCCATTGCTAATCCTTGTCTACCCGTGGCATGTGCCAAATAAACTAATCCTAGCTTGCACAATATAAAAGTTCTATTTATACAGATTAATAGACATCTGTCTTAGTACTGCTATTTGTAGGCACATGACTAGCTGATGTCTATGCATATATAAACATGACCAAAGCAATTCTGATAGACTTAATGGGTTTTTATGCTGATTAATGACTAAAAAAGTGAAGAACTGTAATGGTTGGTTCTAGATGGTGACAGATGGTTTACCTATCTCACTAGGCAAGTTGTGATAGTTAGTTAATTCGTCAAGAGTTATTCACTAACTATGCATTTCCTGAAAACCGTGCTTAGGATTAAAGAAAATAGTTTCACAGGCTAAAAAATTCCCTAAAGTATTTTAATTTATATAGTGAATATTACAGTGAAAAACATTGCGTGAAATTATAAATTCAGCTTTTCTGCATGAAATTGTTTTTCTGCAACTTGAAATAAAAAAATGCGGAGTTAAATTTTCTGCTTCGTAATGGCGGAATAGATTTGCTCAGCTGATACGTTAATAAATTCTGATTAGCTAGTTTTCACAATCCTTTATAGAAATAGGGGCGTTATTCTAGATGGAGCACAAACCAACATTAGAAGTCTGTTTGTGTTTTTCAACAAATACCTCTTACACGCTACAATACACTGCAAGCTGCTCCTGCTGCCAGCTAGCAGTCAGTTAATTCAAGAAAAGAACAATCTGAGTCAGGTTAGGTATAATTAGCGCAGGTAATAAGCACAGGTAAAGTGTTGTAATAGGTTACAATGAATAGGAAATAGCAATGGATGAATGTCAGTCCAATGCTATAGCCATCACTATTATTGTATTTGTGTTACGTTTATTATGTAATCAAAATAGCTTTGATCTTTAATGGCTGTCTAGCAGCGCTGCTTTTGCCTGCAGACTGTTTTAGCTGCTTGCGAATAGCTCTACAGATAATTATATTGAGTGGTCTTGGCAAAAAGCCAAATATTTTCTGTATTTGATGGCTGGAGTTCTGATTTAGCGAATCAGTTAAAAATTCTTTTTGTTTCCAAATTTCTATTCCCTGCCAGAAAACATGATGAAACGTAGTGAGTAAAAGACCTAACTGAATAACTTTAGTTGCTTTTCCTGGAAACGTTTTGTGGCTCGTAGCACTTCAAGCCCCAGATTTCCATAAGCTAGCTCTGCTATTGAAATACTTTGAACTGAAAACTTTATTTCATTCCTACGATACTATCATCTACCCACCTAGTCCTGTAATGGCTCATTAACAGACAGAATATGCTAGCTAGCAACCATTATGTAGGCAGTTAGTTCTTATTAGAAGCAGCTACCTGCTGATGTTTCACAAGGCTATTGTACTATTGTAATTATCAATAATATAGCTAATGAGTTAAGGCTTAAATAAATAATTATTACCATTAGACAAGACGGCTGTAATGGCAGAATGGTAAAAGCGTAGACTGCATTTCTTGCCGCTAATAATTTAGAATTAATTTAGAGTCGAGTACATTGTATGTACATAAAATGGAATGTTTACTTTTATTTAGAGCTTTCTCATCATTCCAATTATGAACTTTTTTAGAGAAAAAATAACCAAATACTCTCAAGGGAGGTAAAATTTTTCTTACCTTACTTTATATTCAAAGCTATCGGTTTGGCTTTGAAAAAATTTAAGTTTTCAAAAACTATGATAAAAATTTGAAAAAACATCGAGATGTCAAAAATATTGTTATTACTACTGATGATATCGCAATGCTCCAGTGGGATATTTAATATTTTACCTATTTGCAAGTACTTACCACGGAATGCTGGTACACTGTGTGCCAAGGCTCTCGTTACTTCGACGAATTACTAAATACTAACCGCTGTATTATTATTATCGTTAAGGATTTGACCTACAAGGATCAGCACTACCACGAGCCATGTTTCCTTTGCACCTCCTGCAACAACACTCTCGCCAACACACAGTTCATCAACAGAGGAGGCTCTTTGGTGTGTGAGGCATGCTACAATACTAATTTCGCTGAACAGTGCGACAATTGTCACAGAATATTCAAACACGGTGGGTGAACGAACAAACCAATATTTGTAAAAAGGATACTTGCTTTCTTCTTTCATCTTGCAACTTCAAGTTCAATGATTATACAAAAATTCCAGTTGCTAAAAATATTATTAGCAATTATCATTATTATTGTGTAACAAGTCAACCCAGTGCTCTTTGGTACACGAACCTCCTGTCAAATAAATTTTTCTATCACTTGCTGCAATCTCTAACGAAATCTCTGCATTAGTGAAGTGCATCGAGATCTATAAAAGGTTTCTATCAGGGAGTCAATCTTTTTAAACTCACTTTTTTGCTTTTAAAGATAAAACGCCGAGAAAATAAATAAAAAGAAGCTTAATCTGAGTCAGTCAAGTGCGAGCTACTCTTAAAGCCTTTGCTGCCGTCAGCTGTGACACGTTTGTCTGCAAGGCTTGTGCCTAAATTGCTTCCTTTTCCATAGCGCGCTTATTCTCATAAATGCTTTCCACTTTTGGTGCAGGCAACTGCTATTACATCTAGTGTATTTTTATCGGAGCATTCAAATTTTTGTGAAAACATTTATTCTCTAAAACTAAACAGAATATCTGTATAATTTCTACAACCTCTAACAAGGTCTGTGCTTGAGAAGGTTTTGACCTAAAAACAGATGATATGGCTACTAAACGCTTTTTACATTATTTTTTTGCTGCTTTTTGAAAGCAGCTACAACAACAATTTTTATGCTGAAAAGAGATGAAATTCTGTTTTAAAAGTTTTATGGTACCATTGAAATCTGTAGAAAATACCTTAAGAACCACGAGGAGACAACTCTCAGTAATACCTAGTTTATTCCCTCAGGTATGGAGAAAGTGGAATACAACAATAAAAAGTACCACACTGGTTGTTTTACGTGTATGAAGTGCAGCAGACCTATTGGAGACAACACATTCATGCCGATGGACAACAAGTTTATGTGTATGAACTGCTACAACGAGAACTGCGCTGCCAAGTGTGGCAGCTGCTCTAAGGTACTTGTCCAAAGGTGTCAGTCACATCTTCTACTGGAACACCTGCATGAGCTGCTAGCACTTTCTGTTTTGCCAGCTTTTGCCATGAAAGCAGACAACTCCAAGAATAAATGTCAAAATACTCTTGTTTACTACGAAGTTGACTCTAATTCTAGGAGTTGTCTGTCCAAATTCCACGAGTGTCTGCCTTTGTTCCTGTTGATGAGCATTTTGATATTGCTTACCAATTTCCACCATATTATTTTGCAACACTGTTTGCATTAGCTGGACTGGGAATGATTTAAGTTGTGTTTTTGTGTCAGATCTATTATTCACTTAGTCAGCTACCATCATTTCATTTCCTGTTCTGCTAACGTAAAAGGAAAAGCTTATATTATTTTTCATTAAATATAAGTTGATCAAAGATATCCATCAAAAGCGAAGCAATGAGTTTAAAATATTGTAAACAAACCTTTTTAATCAGTAAGTTAATTACCAGAGCTTCTAGGAAGGAATAAGTGGAACAGTTTTCTCTTTCGTACAACAGAAGACTGTTGATGTATTTTACTGCCACCGAAATTTCTTCTACTTGAAATTATATCACTGCGCAATAAAAAATTCATCGCTGATCCACAAACAGCGAAGAACCAAGAATGTGAGTGACTCAAACAACAATCTTGCACGCTTCAACCCATCCATGTGTGTGTGCTAGCTGTGACATGTGTCCGTTGTAGATCATAGTAAAGTGTGCGTTGAAGTTTGATGGAATGCTCTACCATAAGGAATGTTTTGTATGCAAGTTTTGTAAAACAATGCTTGCTGGCTCAAAGTTTCTGACAAAAGATGGCCGTCCATATTGCCAAGATTGTCATGTGAAACAGTTTTCAAGAAAGTGTGAGATTTGCATCAAACCAATATCAGGTAAACATAATTGTGCATGTAGCATGCCACTTGGTGTAGCAGGTTGTCACTTGGTGCAGCATGTCACATGGTGTAGCATGTCACATGGTGTAGCATGTCACATGGTGTATCACATGACCGCTTATGACACCTTTCTAGCCTACCGAAAAAATGTTTTTGGGGTTCAACTTAAACCATCACTACTTTTTGGCAAATGCACGATAAAAAAAATAAAAGAGAAATTTTGATACTCGTAACAAATTTTATTTTAACGGTTGGTGGATTTTTGTGGAATTTTTTGCAACATTAAAAGGTAATTTTATTTTACAATGCCAATCTGTTCTAAAAATTGTCATTAAAGGAAATGATTATTTTTACTGAAATGTATCACTAAATATTATTATATTCAAGCAACAATCGATTAGGAAAGAAATAGTTTTTGTGGTGCAAAATGCAATGTTTATCTTTCCATCATAAACAAGAGAAGTGCACATCTCCATGATTAAACCATGTTATTTGTGTTCTATGTAATGACTATTTCCTATTGGTTGTGCGATTTAGGCTTAGGACCTTCAACTAAGTACGTATCCTACGAGGGCAAGCAATGGCACTCGCAATGCTTTCGATGCGCTCAGTGTAACAAAAACTTATCAGGAGAAGGATTCCTTCTGAAGAGCTCAAAGATAATGTGTGGGAAGTGTGGCTGCTAATCATTTCTACTTGTGATATTATTGGCTGGTATTTACCTAATGTTTTCTGTCATTGGCTAGCAAACAAGTAAGCTTGCATGCCATTGGCTAATGTAAATACTAGCCAATCGCTGTTGCTCATATCTCGATATTCATATTATTTGCTGGTTGTATCCAATACAAAAGATTGTGACAATTTCTACACTTTTTGCAATGAGCAATGCTTAGTGTATGTTTTATATTAAAGCGATATTTTGAATTTCTAGCGTAAATTGCTTCAATGTGAATAAAATAATATTATCAATTTATTATCTTATGTTCCGCGTGACTATTGCAGCTACATAGGCAACCAACTAACAGGCAGGAAATTAACATAACAAATGTCATCAATTTATTAAACTAATATTTATACAATGAACATAACTTCATTATTTAATATCATTTGGGAAATGATCAAGCCTGTGGGTACAATATTATATAAACTGATAGAAGCACTGACCACAGGCTATTGATATACTAAGTACAATAATAAAACCCGGACTAACTTCTATTTAGTAGTAATGGAAGAGCAGGAGACAGCCGATTAGCATGAGTTTCTAAAATCATGGCCAATATCTGGCACTATTTTATAATTCATCAGCCAGAAAATAATATCATACACAACCAGACAAAAATATAACCAAATAAAATAGCAACAACTTAGCGACTCTGAGGCTACAATACAACTTCCTCTAAATCATCATCAAAGTCGTCTATGGCACGGATAGTAGGCTTATTGTGAATAGTGGCGTGATTGGCTCGAGGCCGCAATGGAAGTATCTTATTGGGCGTCGTAGGCTTATCAGAGTCCCACGGAAAACTTGACTTTTGTTCTGAAGCAGCAGGTTTAGGTTTGCTACTAGAGAATGAATCGTCACTAAATATATCATTGAGTACGCTAGTCTTAGCGTTGCTGCCATCTTTTACTTTCCAAGTGTTGTTGGTCTCGGCCTGAGGCTTGGCTCTAGATCCGGCAGGTTTACTAGAAGCGAGAGACGAAGGTTGGTAACCACCAAAGTCAAGGTCATCATTACTGTCATCAAACAGGGACACCTTTTTACTGGCAGGAAACAGCGGGTTGTCCTTGGCTTTGTTGTCATCACCGAACAGGCTCGAGGACTTGGAAGTTCTGTTTGCGGGAATACCTCGGAATAGATTCTCATCTGTTTTGCGGAAACTGCAAAAGATCAGCGATGTAGCAGAACAATTCACTGTGAAACCATAGCTAGTAGCAGCCAACTAACTTATTGCAACAGCTTCACTTGACTAAAAACTGCATTTTCCCACGAACTGAAGAGATAAATATTTTTCACCAAACTTTACCACAATCCAATTCATACTAACTGTTTCACTCTTTGCAAAAGTTTTTGTAAAATTTGATGGAGCTTTTACAGTCATTGCTCTAATACGTGACTGCAAGGAAAATTTTTTTCCATACACCATTAAAGGCTTCGTTGATCAATGACTACCCGACGCAGTGAGTGAATGTGAAATAAAGAATTTCCTGAAACAATCAAATATAAATAAATTAATGCAGCTGCTGATCATTCGGTAGCCTCAGCCTCTCATTCTCCAGCTCTCTTGTATTTGGAGGAAAAAAGCGTGCATTACCTGTAGTCCTTGTTATTTGAAGAGGCATCACCGTCGCCAGATGTGAGAAAGAAATCACCACCAAATGTAGCCTCAGTGTTTTTCAATGAAGCTTTAGACTGTAGTCCTAATGCTGGGGGAGGGGCAGATGAACCTGGTAAGACATACATAGTAAGAAATTGAAGGGGAACCGTATTTGTAGTACTTCTACTATTTTTCAATTACAAGAAGTACATGCTCTAACTTTGGAGTTATCTGTCCATATGAAGCAATGGTTAGGGGCAAACAACTCAACAAATTGAGCAGATCAAATAAGTATTTGACTAACCTGAGTCAATCTCCTTCATTTTTTGTAGTAAAAGATCTTTCTTTCTTCGTTCTTCTGCTGCACGAGTGTCTGATTCTAGCCTCTGTTTCTCTTGCTCCCTAGCAGCACGGGCTCTCTGCTCAGCCTCCTACACACAACTTAATAACTTAGCCTACATTCACTTTTCATTTGCAATTAGCAGCTACTGAATCTATCCTTAATATCAAACAACAAAAGCATGAGACTTTAGCTGGGACAACAGAAATTGTGGAAAAAAATCATAATTAGCACACAAATCGCTAGCATGGACATTACCACAGTCAGCTTATCTCATGTAATTGATTCAGATATGTACAAAGTTTTAGACAATTTTAAAGGTCTGACATGCCACTGCTAGTCATGAGAAACAAATAGCTTATGAAGGATCAATGATCTCTACAGATAAAGTATGCAAGGAAAGAGATCAATAAGAGCTAAGAGAAAGAGTTAAATAATCATTGAATAAACAATAAGTACAGGTGGAGTGGGTCGGCACAGAGTGATGTCGTGTCGGTGAAAACTAAAAATGAATATCTGACTTGGAGTGTGAATAGCCCAGGAAAACAAACCTGTTCAGCGGATGACACTTCCTGTAATTAGAGTTGACTGCTATAACAAGTTCACAGGCTAACAAAAACGTTAATGGGTTGAAGGAAGTGGGCAGAGACTTTATTAACCGATGCTCTCTCCGCACTCACCTCTCTGAATCTTCTCTCACGTTCTTCTGCTTCCCTGGCTCTCTGCACTTCTTTTTCTCTCGCCTCCCTCTCCTCGTTCTGTTGTCTCTGCTGCTCTCTCTGATATCTCTCCCTTTCCTCTCTAGCCTGAACGCAAGTAGACAACAACATATGTACATAACATCACATGAACTTGGCGTTCAAGAGAAAACAATTCTGGATGCAACAGCAATAATATTTAATGACAGTTTTTTGTTTGCAATGAGCTGAAAACATGCTGTATCACTCACCCTTCTCTCGTTTTCCTCGCGATCACGTCTTTCTTTTTCTTCTCGATCTCGTCTATCTCTCTCCTCACGGTTGCGTCTTTCTTTTTCCTCTTGTTCTCGCTTCCACTGCTCCTCTTTCTGCTGCCTTTCTCTGCGATCTTTTTCTTCCTTTTCCCTGCCCCTACGCTCGTCTTCCAACCTGATGGAGAGAAGTCATTCTAGACAACTTCCAATAACAGCCTTTGCTTAAAATTCATATCCATTAACGGAACTGAATAAAATTGATTTTCTATAACTGAGTCAATCAGCAACAGCCTTAAATCATACATCTTCACACAAAGCATAGACAGTAGCAGAGCTAACCAAGTCCCACTCTGAGAGCTCAACCGAAAAACCAAAGCTATGAGCAATAGAACTTAAGTGTTGTAACATTCTCAGACTATGTAGAGTCACATTCTCAGACTATGTATAGGCACAAAGGATAAAGTAGGTCTCACACTCGGCAGTGACTGAACTGAAGCACAAAATATTGCATGCAGGTTTTGCTCTCGGCTGGCTTCAGACGAGATACAAATTAAAAAATGTAGTGATTTTTACTTTGTCAGTATTTGACGTAAATACTATATAACCTGATCAAACTTGTGTCATGATTAATAAATCGGGATTTTATTTCTCTGATAGAAAATCATTAGAAGAAGTTTAGCACAATGTTACATTAACTTAGTCATATCAAATATAAATAGAGAAGACAACTCCAAATCTGAATTTATCATTATAATTATGTATTATCTGTGACAGGCAACTCCAAACAATAGACCGAGCTCTGAATGCAGAGAATAGGCTACAAGCATGGGGATCACCTTTCTTACCCATCCTCAGGTATTTCTGTTGAGAAGAAAGACTTGGAAGGCTGAGGCTTCACAAATGTACCGTCCCGACTAAATGGAAATAAAACCGCTAGAGTGCAATACTATTGTTATTTAATTGTTACACACCTTGGCAAACTGAGAAAAGAATTTTTTCCATTTTCACGAAAAAGTTAAAGAAATATTATATACTTGACAAATCAACTTGATCACCGGTTGAGATTGAATTTTTGCTTTTAGAGCGAATGTATCCAAAGTCAAGGTCGAATGAACCTACGGTGAAAGGAATTGACAAAACGAAGGCAAGGACTGAGTTGAGTTGGTGTTACAAAGAAATACAGTAAGCAGTTACTACGACTTGTAGAGGACACCAATGTTTGGCAGATCCAACGAATAAACGACCGATGTAAAACGTGAAAGGAAAATGAAGGCTATCATGAGCAATAAGCATTGCAAGAAACACTCAGCTTTGTTTGTCATTGAAATAACTCTATCAGATCCATAGAGTGGCACTAATCAAGCACTGTTGAATCCAAGTCTAAATTCTATCTAGCTGTAAGTGACAATGAGCCACAAATTACATTGATCAATCAGAACGGAGCACAAACCTTTTGTTGAATGAAGTGTTAAATGAATCCTCTAAAGAATCTTTTGGAGCCTGTGGACCTGATATTTTTTGCTGTTTTTTAAATATTGCATCCCATGAGTTCTCAGTGTCAAACTTGGGGGTATCTGGAGGCTTCGTCTGCAATCAAACATGGCAATAAGAGTATTCGCGACCTGTTCGTCGAACAAAATACAAAAAATGAGAGGAGTTCGTAGTTCAATATGTCGCGTAAGCAACGGAACATTAGTTTAGAACAACATAATATTCAATGAAATGTTATAGTTTACCGAACAAATCATAAAGAAGATAACTCCCAATTTTCAAAATAATCATGAAACTAATAAAATTTGAACTGCTACAAACTGGAATAATTTGTTAAGCTGCCCTTTAATTTAGTAAATCTTCAACGCTTGCATTATTTTGATTTATTTTTCGAGGATATAAAATCGGTCTATGAAAATGAAAAAAATCAACTCGCTTATTATTATTTATTTAGTGTTCAGTTTCATTCGCGACCTACGAACAATACAAATAAATACTTGCTGATTATTTTTTTTATTCAGTGAGCTACTTTTTGTTGACCCACGAGTTCCGAACAAAATGATTATTTATTGATTAAATTTATTGCCGGTCTGATTTTTTTTATTGCAATGTGTTCGGCGAACAGAGGTAGCGAATACTCTTACTGTCTGACAACCTGATGGCAGGCAATCTTTTACAACCAAACTTGAGTCGCAATTAATTTTGAGGCCAGCAATGTTCAGCATCAGCTGCTATTAAAAGCAGAAAGCTGAGAACTCAAAATAACAGGTTGGCTATCATTAGAAAGAGGACAACTCCTTAAAACTACAAATAATCAATTTTGAAGGACCTACAACTTGTGAAACCCTACATTATAGTCACAGAATCAGCTGGTCCACAGAAAAAAATTAATATTTGATCTAAATAAATTATTTAACGAATAATTGAACAAGCCCAAAAACTTGCAAAATTGTTTGACGAAAACAATAAATTTTTTTATAACAAACAGCATACCTCTGCTGTCTTGGTAGCACCATTGTTTGATTGTTCTACTGGGTCTGCGGTTGGTTTTGGTTCCGCAACTTTCTGTGGGGGAGCTTTTTTTGGTTTCTACAACAGTTCACTGATGTGCAGAAAAAATTTCAACATGATATTTTTAATAACAAGTGACAGCGTGTATGGATAAATACTTGTATTAATCATAGCCCAAAATCTACCCCGCCTACACAAAACTAATTTTCACATGCTATACTGAAGGTACAGTGAAAAGACAAAAGATATTAATAAGAAATCAGCTGAAAAAATAAAAATTGCAGCATTTAATAATGTTTTGCATCAGTTTCACTTTTGATTATTAATAAGAGGAGATATAGAGCTCATATCAAGAGAGCACAACTCCCAGTAGAATACATGTGTCAGTATTGATATTAGAGCCACATTACACCACCACAACATGGCCGCTTGTGTGAGATGAGTACCTGTTGATGATGCTCTTGTCTAGATCTATGAGGTTGTTCTATTGTTTTACTAGCTTTTATAGGAGGTACACGTGTAGCTGAGTTAGGAGAGTCAAATGTAGGTACATTTAGCTACAAACACACAGCTCAGCTATCACTAGCTTAGCTACAACACACAGCTCAGCTATCACTAGCTTAGCTACAATATCGAGTCATAGCTCAGAGAAGCTAGTTAGAGTAGCAGCAAGGTTTGGTAGGCAAAGAGCGTTAGTTAGCCTCAGATAGTTTGACTGAGCCACCAAAGTGTAACGTACAGCAGACTATGTCAAGGTCGAGCTTTTATAATCGAAAGAACAGAAGTAATGAAGTACAACATTTAGTATGTAATAGATTACAGAAGCTGCACACAAACTGTGTTGTTGTAACACAGAAAGATTAACTACGATGTTAGTATTTATCGTTAGTTCTATTGACAAAAATAACTCTGCTTGTATATACAGAAATTACTCATTTTGAGCTTTTAGATATTTCCAAAACATTCGGCCATTAAAAAAATTGCAATCATAAAATATTTACAAATCTGATGGAAGGGAAGAGACCTGCGTGTACTAAGTTTAATCTGGGAAAAGTATTAAGAACGACCATTTGCTAAAACAAAATATTATTTAATACAAAGAACGGTTATTAAAAAAACTCAAGCGAACAATGAAATGTATAGACTAGAGATCTTGCACACATATTTTGGCATTACGTAATTTATTTAAATATTAAAAAATCAAAACACATTTTTTTCACAACCCAAAATCAGAACACTTGTAGTTGCTTATCAACCACCATAGAGCTGTGCCTGCACTCATAGAGTTACACCCAACCATAGAACTATGCCTGCACTCATAGAGTTACACCCAACCATAGAACTGTGCCAGCACACATAGAGTTACACCCAACCATAGAACTATGGCTGCACACATAGAGTTACACCCAACCATAGAACTATGCCTGCACACATAGAGTTACACCCAACCACAAAACTATGACTGCACTCATAGAGTTACACCCAACCATAGAACTATGCTTGCACACATAGAGTTACACCCAACCATAGAACTATGATTACACACATAGAGTTACACCCAACCATAGAACTATGCCTGCACTCACCTCTTTAGCTTTTGCTTTGTGCTCTTCTCTACGTTTCTGTTCAAACTGTTTAGCCCGATGCCTTGGAGATATTTCGGGAGACTTGGGGGGAGGTTGATAGCGTGCCGGAGGCTCTAGTGCTGGTAGGCTAGCCACTGAACCCCCTCTTTGGGCTAAAGCTATCCTATTTTGATATATATTTCTAACTTCTAATTCTTTTTCTCTATCCTGTAAAAGTATTTTTAATCATCTATGGAAACTCTCCAATCAATTAGATACATGTCTATAAAACAACCAGTGAGGCGTGAGCCAGAAATGAAATAGCGAATAGGAAAGAAACCTTAACAAAAGTAACCAATCAGACAAAGCCTTGAGATGTATCAACCAATCACACTCACTCTGAGATGTACTTTGGTGTAGTCTAGATCCGAACGGACAGCTTCTAGCTCCAACTTCAAAGCAGCATGTTTCTTCAATTCTGTGACAATTTCTCTTCTGTGAGACTTCTCCAGATTCTCTATGTGCCGCTCTAGTTGCTACAAAAAAAATGCAGCTTGAGTTTAGCAAGATTTCTTCTGTGAAGTCAAGTACTAACCATATTTGATGTGCAGTAAAAAGCAAAAACTAAAAGAAAGATTATATAGACATCTTCAGACAAATAAGAATGAAGCCTATTTCCCTGATCTTGTTCAATTCAACCCAAATAGTAGAGCAATTTTTTTTGCAAACGACAGCAAATATAAAAACAACTTTGCCTTTAGTGTTTTCATGTTGTCAACAGAGCAGAAACAAACAGTGACTGGTTTGTATGAGCAGACGAATCCATTTATCCAAATGAAAACAGGCAGCTCCCAGGAGCAGACAACTCAAAAGATAACAAAACTATCTGTGTAAGTGCAATCATAGCCAACCTGTATTCTGTGTGTCTTCTCTTCTAGATTATTCTCAGCTTTATTCAGTCGTCTGCTCAGCTCATCTCTCTCCTCCAACTTCTTGTCATCAGCTATTTCTTGTAACTTTTTCACTTTCCGTTGGGACTTGGTTAGCTCATCTTCTGTGTTCCTCAAGTTTCTACTCACTCTTTCATTTTTGTCTTTCCATTTCCTGTTCATCAAAACCGAAATATTAATTGATATTTTAAAATTTGGGACCCTGTTCCCTATTTGTCATTATATCTCCTCACAATCATGTCTATTTTTAGTATTTGATTCTTCTCTGATAGTGAAACACTCAAAGGTAAAGCTACACAACTCCGACAATAAAAACAATTCCTGATGCAGCCAGTGGAACCTAATTGCACTGGAAGACCGATATACATTACAGGTCATATTAGTTGGATTTCAAATCTTAAATTTTTCTCAGCGTTCCTGGTGCAGCTAAAGGCATTTCTCTGTATAGAAGTTCTCTCTTAATATTCAGGGATTGTCTATAAGATTGGGAAATGTTTGTTCAAAATAAAAATCCTAAAAAAGTTTCAGTTTCGACTTTAGCGACAAGTAAGCAAACTAACCTTCTAATAATTTTATATTCATTGATTATCTAGCATTTACTAGCAGCATGCTCTCTTGAGCAGAAGGGGACAAACAGAGACTACAAGAGAATATGGCGACTGACCTGATTTGTTCCTTGAGCGCCCGCACCTCCCTGTTGTGAGAGTCTATCATCTGTGGGAGTTCTCCCTCCTGGTCCTGCAGCCTGTCAAGTTGTTTGTTCTGCAGTACATTGTCTCTTTTCAGAGCTTTGTTTTCGCTTCTTATCTCGTTCAATGCCTTCATCAGCGTATCAATCTCATTCTACAGATGTAGACGTAAAGTATATTTCCTTATCAGCCAAGCAAAGTACAGCTACAGGAAATCATTCATCATCAATAAAAATTTATTTAATTTTTATTTATTGTCATCCGGTTTGTCTAGCTTAGATGAAGTTAATTAATTCACACTGAAAATCCCAGAACGTATGTTTAACTATAATATTGTGTATTTTTCTTATGCGAAAAAGCTTGTAATATTTGTAAACAAGAGATCGCATAGCTCAAACTGACCTCGGAGAAAATGTCAACAGATAAAGAGTAAAAATTTAAAATAAAACCTTTGATGAGATTCAGGTCTTTTGAAATAAAGAGCTGCATACATCTTGAGAAATTTGTTGTGAATTCAAAATGAACTGGAGTCGTCCTCTCTCTGAGCAGACAATTCCAGTTAACTTACCCTCAATTCATTTATTTTTAGACGCCTGGCTGAGAGCATTCGTTTAGTGACAACATCATGGGCACCGCCAGGTCGGGGCGTGCTAGTAGCCGCCCCGCTTTTCTTTAATGGCTTTTTAGTATTTGCTTTCTTCACACCGGTCTTGACTACAACAAATGAAACAAATGGAACTGTCAGAATGAAATGATATCGTAGGGCAAAACCACTTAATAGAAGACATGCCAGCAAACATGTACAGTTATTTAGCACATTAAATTATTCAAGAGGTAGTTGACATGTGGGAGATCAATAGCTACATGCTGACTCTAATCCCTGATATCGCTGCCACAGCTTATACCGTTGCCATGGCACAGTGTCAACAACTTGACAAACAAGTGATAAATATTCAGAGATATGCACCAGCTCAGTTACAAGTGATTCATAGCACAAACTTCATCCGTACCAATCAATGGGATAGAATGGTTATAATAGCATCACCTCCATGTATTACCTAGCAGATATAGTATTTGTAGCTAGCAATTATAGCGAGCAGTTGTATATAACATTTACAACTAACGGTCGTTGTATATACATCTATAGTAACAGTACTACCATTGTACAGCTATAGTAACAGTGCTACCATTGTGCACCTATAGTAACAGTGCTACCATTGTACAGCTACAGTAACAATGCTACCACTGTACAGCTATAGTAACAGTGCTACCACTGTCCAGCTATAGTAACAGTGCTACCACTGTAAAGCTATAGTAACAATGCTACCACTGCACAGCTATGGAAACAGTATTACCACTGTACAGCTATAGTAACAGTACTACCATTGTACAGCTATAGTAACAGTACTATCACTGTACAGCTATAGTAACAGTACTACCACTGTACAGCAACAGTAACAGTACTATCACTGTACAGCTGTAGTAACAGTATTAGTACAAGCTGGTGACACAAAAGCAAGCCCACAATGAGGTCTAACAAGCCCACAAGGAGGTCTAACTCACATTTTGGTACCGTCACCTTGGATTTCTTAGCTAGAAATAACAAAAATGTACTCGTGAGCTTATCGCACATTCTTGCACTGGATATCCAATACGGTACAGTTTAACTTGACCGAGTCAATGTGAGTTATCCTCTCTCTATGCTAGTGCACAGTACCAAATGTCTACCACTATAAACTTGCGACAAGGGAAGAAATACCGCAAAGGCCAACATACAAAAGACAAACACAACTCACCGCCAGGTTTGCTGTACCTTCTATGCGAAGGAGGAGTCCTTGACCTGCTCCTACGCCTACGACGACTGTCATCACTGTGGAATGAGTCAGAGTAGTACGATCGCTCTGAGTATTGTGGAGACAAATCCCTTTCTACAGAAGCAAGTGAGAGATTTGCGGCATGTAGCATGTATAGTATACGTTGTCTGTGTGGTTTAAGGTATAGCCTGTGAATCAAACACATTCACTGTACTCACCTCTAGAATAGGGTGTGTATGGGGAGCGTGTACGTGACCGTCCCCTAGAACTATAATATGATGGACTTCTGGTGGGCATTATATCATTAGGGAGTGTGTAATCAGCTTCTGCTCTGGCTACAACATCGCACGTTCTTTTAAGTCATCGACAATACAATATGTACAAACTAAACGTTCTCAAAAGTTGATCAAGCGGACAAAATAGGGAGCAAAAGTTTGCTACAACTTCATCTCCTAGCAGGACCCCACGTTTGCAACTAGGATTCAATATACAGTAAGGAGTTGTGTATATAACCTGATGAATGAGCGGGTGAATCAGGAGTTCAGACTGTGAAGGACACTTGAAGATAAGCTAGAGGTATCAGGTACTAATAACTAATTGACTGATAATATACTATCGTTGCAAGTTTTATAACTTAAACTTCTACCGAAAACTCAAAAATTTGGTTGACACTAACATCAGTAAATAATTATTATACCATTTTGTTAATAATAAAAAATTGTGAGTGCTAAATAAATTAAAATTTATTAATTATTAATGTTTAAAATTTTTGTTTTGTTTATTTACAACAAATATATCAGAGCATAATAAATAAACTTCAATTGTGATTCAGGTGTTAAAGACGAATTAAAAAATACGACTTTACAATCGGCAAATATTATTAAATTAAAACATCCCTAAAAATCGACTTTGACATTGAAAAGCTAACATGAAACTGCATCTATTGCAGCTGAACTCGATGAGCTACTCAGTACGTTAGAGTTTAACACAAAACACAACAGTCAACTGAACAAATATTAGAGCTGACACAAAACATGGAAACGGAGCAGAATGAGCAGGCATGGAGAGAGCAGGAAGCCTACGAGTGAGAGAAGATGGCGGCATGTACGCAGTGGAGTAACCCATGATAGGAGATGTAGATTCAGCCTCCACAAACATTTCTGGTAATGAGACATGAGGGACAAATCCTAAAGACATCATGGCATCCATTACTGACTCCATAGAGTCTAAGTCAACGTGGTATGAATGTTTGAGTTGTGGGTCTGCTAGATCTATCACAGCATCTACATCTGTATCATCTGGAACACTCATGCCTGCGCTGCTTGTTCTATATGTCTATGGCTCAGAAAGTAACAACACAAATTGAACAAAGTCTTACTAAAAACATTATGTATATATTAAATTTCAAAGTCACGCTTTGTTAACTTATCCGGTTATTCAAAAAAATTGTACTAGAATTAGAGATACAAATATGAAAAGTGAAACTGATAAAAAAACATATAAAGTTAGATGGAGGATGAAAATGTAGAGGTAGAGTTATCCTGGAGACAAGTGTGTGCATATAAGAATTAATACAATGTTATTTACCAACACAAATGATTCCGTGAGTGAAACGCCCACAGCACATGGACAAAATAGGAATACTATAATGATAGTTAACCGGAAGGAAAAAATGCAGACAAACCCAAAACAATCCCAAACCCTTTCTAGAATAAGCAAACTATCAAATATAAGCTAGACAACCAACAAGAAAATTTTAAAAATTGATGTAAGAATCAACAAAACTTGCTTTTAGTGTCGTATAAAGTATTAAGCAGAAATTCTTTTTTGCAGGAACTATGGACATGTTATTCTGATGAAGGTAGACAACTTCTAAAATGAATGTAAATATGGAATTTTACATGTGGCCGAGTGAGAATGTTGACACTTCATAGAACCACATAAAAATAATAATTTCGGGACTGTCGAAATGCATTTTATGAGATTTCCACCTTTCTTCTAGGCTGAGTTCGCTCCCGTAAGCAGTCATTCTTATTTAATTTGCTCCAAAACAGATCATTTATCAAAAAAACCAGCAAGCAACGAGACAGTGCAAGTCAATAAATATAATTATTTAAAATTGAAGGAAACTTGGTAGCTGTTTTCTCTGACACATATTTTGTGATGGGATCGGAAACAGAATTTGATACTACTGTTAGTCAATATGAGCCTTTAAAACCATTTACCTTACTGTGATAAGCTGTTTTGTTAAGTTTGTCACACCGAACATTATGCAGCAAAGAAGGCCCCGATTTTTGATTAGCACTTCTCAATTCAACGAATACAACCTAGTTTTGTATTATTCAATTTAATGCCCTTATAGCTTTGAACATCAACATAAGCAAATGTAAACAAGCATGGAAAAAATGTAAAAGTCTTTTAAAAAATCAAAAAACCAAGCCTGTGAGGAATGTTTATCATAGGAAAAAAGAATAGTTTAACATTCATTCTAAGGAGTGGCAACATTCGAATTCAACAATATATAAAATAGGCATTTTTCATAAACGAGTAAACAACTCCAATAATGAAAATCAATGTTGTTTTTTATATGTTGCTGGCATTTTCTAGAATGAACTTGGAAATTTTCTTGATGCTGTAGTAGCCATTATTAGTCCCAGGCTTGTGGGTGTTGCTCTATTGAGAAAGTGTATATTTTCTTTCCAGGTCTGTCTGCCTGCATTTATCCATTCCTGTCAAAATTTATCACTGACAGTGTTCAGAGCCGTATTCTGGGCCCTGTCTGTGTTCATTCCAACCCCATGAGCCCGAGTGGTAGCCATTTGAAAATCTTGCCAACTAATCAATAATAAACTTGGCAAAAAAATATGAAAAAATGAAATGGAAAGAAATAGGCAACAACCACAGCAGAAAACATTGGAAAAACATTTGTTAAAATGTAGGGGTATAATAACAATAATAATAATATTCATTTATTAACAATGATTATTATTATGATATCAAACAAAACATTGTTTAAGTTGGTATAAAATATTAATGAACAAAGATGAAAATATCATCATCTGGCTATCATTTCTTTATTGCCATATTTTTAATACCATACTGAAAACATTTATAGCAGTAGTATATATTTATATTATTACAATTAATCATTATCAAATTCAATGCACCATTATTATTAATTATTATTTATTATCGACTTTTGTTATTTAAGAAAAAGAACTTAATTATTTTTTAATTTTATACTTTTTACGCTGACAAACAACAACCACAACAACAACAAGGACCACTATTACTAATTTTTAATAAAAAAATCACACGCTTAATATTTATTAATAAAATAATAATAATAATAATAAATAATAATTATCATCATCGATCATCATCATTATTATAAATTATTTTTCTTCTATCATTATTATATATGATTATAATAAGGATTAGTACAGTAGACTGCTTAAGTATACGTAGTAGTAAAGTATTAATTATAAATAAATAATAATAATTATTACTATTATTATTAATTTTAGTAGAAGAAGATGATAGGAGGTAGGAGGAGGTTACGGTAACAAAATAATAATAATAATATTATTAGATAACATTTTAGTCATTAATACACTATTCCACTACTGTATTCTGGTAGATAAAATTAGCAGGAGGTGTAAGTATACAATGACACGAGTCATAAATGTAGCTATAAAAAACTTCGACGAATTTGACTCTAAAAACGTGGAGATTGGAATGCGCTCATTCACTTAGCAACGCGCCATTTGCAAACACCACTTTTGCAATGACGTAGAAATTTGTACGCTAATTACGATGACGTTTTACTCAAGCGGAAGCAATTGCTGTGACCTCCAATACCGCAGTTCCTAGTAAAAGCCAACCAACTTCTTTGCAGAAATAATAAAAGGGGTCAAGTGATTTGTGAGCATACACCTAACCAACTGCAACTATGGTGATCAAAGTTTTCATCACGACAGTTTCAGCAAACTCAACGGTAAGTATGTATAAATTGGACGAAGGAAAAGTATTAATTATTATAATATATTATTAATTATTATTATTATTATTTATTATAATAATTATTATAATATAAAATAAAAATAATAATAATAATTATAATAATTATAATAATAATAAATTTAATTATTAATATCATATATCATCATCATGATGATGATGATCGTCCGATCATCGATCATTATTATTAATAATAAATAATAATAATTCTGAATTATTAATAAATATATTAATAATTATTATTATTACTATTTATAATATTAATAATTTACCATTTTAAAAATAATAATTATAATAATGATCATTATTATTATAATTATAATTATCATATGATTATTTAGTTAGTGGTAGTAGTAGTAATAATAGTAGTGATAGTGATGGCAGCAGTAGTAGCAGTAGTAGTAGTAGTAATATTTTTTACGAGTGGTGCAGTACTAACTAAATAATTAATAAGAAGTAGTAGTAGTGTTGTCTGTCTGTCTCATCTGTCTGCGTGTGTATGTGTTGTTTGTGTATGTGTTTGTCTCTCTATATATTATTATTATCTTATGGTATTGCTACCACAAGCCATGTGTTCACTGTACTGTTACTGTAACTTGCTTGAGAGTTCCTTGTTCATATGACTACTGAAAAGACAACTTCACTAACTAATGCATTTTACTTAATTATTTATTATCACTTACTTGTTATCCAACTCACAAAATTGTAGTGTATTTTTTTGTATCTGACCTCCTTGGCAATGCGTCTTTATTTAAAAAAAAAACGTTTTTTTCGAGTTGATGAAGTGAAATATAACTTTCCAGTTAGAAAATCTAGTTGATAACAATTATACAACAGCATGGTAGGTTTTTTCAATAATAATGACGATGATGCAAAAATGGTAATTGATAATATATTATCAAAGCATCCGTCATTAGTAAATATCCCTCCACTAGTATTATATGAAGAAATGTAAATAAATGTTTAAATAAATAAAAACCATGTTGCTAACATTTGCACATGCCCTGTATATTCTTACTGCAGCTGAAGAAAAACCAGCAGACCATTATGGATACTCTCACTGCAAAAGGAATTTCCTTTGAGTTAGTTGACATCTCTTCACCAGATAATGAGGAGCAGAAGTTATTTATGAGAGAAAAGGCAAAGCCCAAGGATGGACAACCTAACGCTATGCCTCCTCAGCTCTTCTCTGACGATGACTACCTAGGGGTTAGTGTACTTTACCAACTATCACATATATTCAGGTATCGAACCCCTTGTGGTGCATGAAAGTTTTGTGGAATACTTTAGTTTGGTCAACTGGATCAGTAATTTAAAAGCATCCTGTTTGGAAGTTGTTGTACTTCTATTTTTTGTTTTGCTGTGACTAGATGCGCTGTCATACTCTGTGTTAGTATAGAAGTGACAAGGGCTGTTTAGAAATTTTCTATCAACATATAACTGGAGGTTGACTCATTAAAATCTTACAACTTGTAGGACTTTGATGCGTTTTATGAAGCCACTGAAGACAATAATCTTGATGTATTCTTTCGATTAGCTTCACCAACACAAACATCTGAGGCTACACTGAATGTGGGGGTGAGTCATATGTGTACCCACCACGTTTTTTATTTTGTTGCCCCGTAAGGCTAGGCTACCCGCTTTACTTAGTAACTGAAGTATGCAGTCAATGACTTATTGTTACTAATGGATTGAGCTTGCATGTTGTTCACAGAACAAGTACCTATTTATCAGTAGTAAAAGGCTAATGTATGTCAGTGTGTTATAGACCAGTTTGTGAACCCTGTAGATAGTGCATGCGTAGCTTGTCCATAGAAGATGATAAAATTACTATTTTACCCGCAATAACTGCAATGAATATCCCTACTTTTTTTTATTTGCAGCTCCGTCTTGCAAATTGATGTTTGTTTTATGGCTATCGTACAAATCAATGTATTAAATGATATTTGAGAGGCCTCGAAGCCTTGATTGTGTGGATATAATCGTTTGTAATTACTAATGATTTTTAGTACAAAATAATTGACTAACTAGCGTACTTGACTGATAAAGTACTGCTAGCCTGTGTACTAACCCCCTGTTTCTATTTACCTTGTTTCAGAGTGGCTAGCCCCTTGGCTAAACCCCTATCGTTTGATCAGCTGACATGCTGCCAACACATCTAACTGTACAGCATGCTGTTTGTCTTTGTGCTACAAATTCTTTCTCTCTCAAGTTATGTGTGTTCGGTCTATACAGAGTCACTACATACAACACTGCTTTTCTTGCCTACTAAAACCTCTAAGCCACTTGGTGGGTAAACAACTTCAATTCACACTTGGAGTTGTCCCATCATAGCTGAGATAACTCTGAATTATATAATGAGATTTTTAAGTTTGAATTGTGTACATTTGTTGAGTATTATATTGAACTGTTCCAACATTTCTTCCGCAATCAATCCTTTGTGCTCTCACCAACGTCATCAACTGCTTGTGAATGAACAAGATCTTTAGCAGTTGTAAATCTGTCTGCATACTTTTGAATAACATTTTTATAATTGTTACTATTTCATGTTGTTTTATAGTACTATTATTTTATATATAATATTTTTTTGGTCATTAGATACTGCATTCCCATGTGGATATATATAAACCTGTTGCTAAACGGTCAAGTAAATTTTTTATGTCACGATTCATTGGTCACCTGGCATTGTATGCTTTCTTTGGTTGTACGGTAATATACTGCTGATTTTGTATACTTGGATCTGTAGCATAGAGTTATATATCTATAGAGCGACACATAATAATGGTGGAGGGGACAACTTCTCAGCATGTATATATATAATAAAATATTGTTTATACACTGTTGACTCTATTTTACAGCACTCGTATTCCATGTACGTACATTCTCTTCACAGATGTAAGAATATTCTTTTAGATTTGTTTGTTTCTTTTCACTTGACTTGCTGTGTTTGTGTGGATTTTGGATGATGACAAGAAAGTATTTTCCTGAAGTTTCTCGTATGGCGTGAAGATATTTAATGAAATTTTTGATGGTTTTACATTAATGACGTATCACGTTGAAAATAGACATGACTGTACATTTTTGCAGCACTCTTTGCATAATAGTCTGCGTAAATTTAATGCACATATTCTGTCTGAGTAACAGAAAAATTTCCAATTTAGATCGGTATTTAAACATTGCTGTGCCCAACTATCCAGAGAACTGTGATAATAGTCTTTTTTAGGAGTTGTTCATCACGCAGAGAAAGGACAACTCCTAAATTTAGTATTAGTCATAATTGTGAGTACATAGCTCCATGCTTGTAGATTATATTGAATGAAATCTGTAGATACATAATAATTGGATAATGTTTGGTGTGCGCAACGCATGGTTTCTGTTGTGCTATCAAAGCTAGTGAATAGAAAGAAGACCAAAACCAATGATTTTTGAGCTAGATGCTCAATTCATAAGTTTTTAATTTTTATAATAACTTTGTGGCATCTTCTTCGTTTTATTGTGTGTTCGTGTGTGCAGCTTTCTTTATAGTTGAAAGTACTCGCCTTTTTATTAAAAAATTCACTCCGGAAACTTGATTTTAATACGTCTGGTTGGATTCTACATACACTGTATAATCTTTCATCAATTATACTTTATGCGTAATATCAATAAAACGGTCATCTTAAAACACTTATTCTCTTTTATTTTATACTTGTGGGTTTTCATATGACCTTTTTACATGAAAGTTGCGAATTGTCATAAAGTGGTTTGCAAACATGAAACACGCCGAGACGAGAGTTATTTCCTCATAAAAAGATGATAACTCCTTTTAGGCTGCTGCAAAGGCTAAACATAAAACAATTTTTAGTTTATTGCGTAATAGCATCAATTACATATCATTTTAAGTATAACAGTTTTATTCGCTAGATCAAGGCGCTCACTTGTTGTACTTTTTGTTATCTCGTTAGCAACCAGATGATACTGCTGCCGATGCTAAAGGAAGTGATGACATAGCCACAGGAAGTACTGCGGATGAACTACAAACAAATGGTAACGGACAACAAGAGGGTGAAATTGCTGAGAATGGAGACAATGCACCTGTGGAAGAGAGTACAGATGGCAAGGATGGTAAAAGTAAAACAGAAGATGCAAGCGCAGAACTACCTGAGAGCGTTACAGAGGAATAAATCGTTTTTAACAGATAAATTTTAAAAACAAACAATCATTGCTGCTTTTGAGGTCAGCGATCTCTGTAACAATGTTTTTGCAGACTTGATTTTGGTACCCTTTCTTATTCAATCATTTCAATATCATTCGTTTTGTAACCTGATATTGTGTTTTATTTTTACAACTTTTTATTTGATCAATTTTGACATGTAAGTAAGTGTTAAATAAATATTCTACACGATCTAATGTTGCTGAATTATAAACTATCAAATAATCGACCCTGTCAATCCCAACTTATTGCAGTGACTTTTTGTGATCTCATTTTTGATCTATTTTATTTAAGATTAATTATATCGAAACTTTAGTTAGCAAAAACTACTTTTCTAATCTCATCAGAGTCGATTACATTAGGGAACAACCTACCGACTAATTACAGGTTTTTGTCTAACGTCAATGCTGTGCTTGGCAGTCAGCAATAACATGCACAAAAGGGGTCAATATTTGAAGTTAGAGCCTAGTGTTCACATTCAGCTTTGAGAGTGTAAGCGTGTGTACATTCATAACAAATGTTTAACATTTCAACCGAGCACAAAGCCGTTTAATCTGATAAAAACTTGTCAATACACAAAATGCTTCAGCTCACAAAAATTGGGTGTAACTTGGTTTTATATAATATAGACCACAGTGGTAGACACACAGTTGTGTGAAAAATTACTCAGTCGATAGGAAAGTTGAGTTGGGGGTCCTGAAAAAAGAGGCGGAGCCTATTTTTTTATAGAAGTTACAATGAAGAGGTTTTGTAGAGCCTGCTAGAAACTCACCTGAAGTAAATGGCATTGCAGAGGGGTTTTCATTGATTACAAAATATGAAAGAAAACTTTTAAGTTTTTCTGGGCAGCCTAAAAAAAGATAAATACATCTTAACATCAAATTTTCATAAAATTTATAATTCTTCAATAGAAATGACCTCAACAAATGTAAATAATTTTGTTGCCAAGTTCTATAGACACCAAACTATCTCCTCAAGTACCCTACCAAAGACATTGTTTGCTAGTAACATAAAATAATCTTTTAAAATACTACTGCAGCCAAATGCCCATTATTGATATTGCGCATGCTCACAATGGCAATTTGTTTAGTTCAAAGAAGATAATTTCTCGTATTAGCTGCTAAAGATCACGTAATTAGGTAATGGTTGCTTTAAATAGGCTCTTTGGTACATAAATTTGTAAAAATTGCAAGAAATGAGCAGTCTTTGTATGATAAAATACAATTTTTTCGGAACAAGTCCAGAAATTTTTATTGATACGTTTATATGATCGGTAATAATTGTTTGGATATGTTTCCATGGTAACAGTCTCTGCTTGCGCAACTGTGTGCCTACGACTGTGATATACACAAGGCTGTGGTGGTATGTACTAGATATTGTTATAGCTCGCACTCTGTTAGCCAATTATACCGTGTGGTCTGTGGCTGACAGCTGCCGCATACTGACAGCTGCCACATGCTGACAGCTGCCACATGCTGTCTTATAAACTAGTTTACTGTAACTATTAAGTCTCTAAGAAATCCCAACTAGATGAATGGTTGCGGTGAGAGACCAATTTTGGAAGAGTAGAAGATTGGAGAAAATAAAATTGCTTTATTTAATATCCATGCAATTTTAAAGTCTTCAGTTCAGGTGACTGTGAAAGAGGGGTGGGAGTTCTAACGTCCCATAATACGCGAGTTCCATGTCTAAAAAGTTGCGGAAAAAGGCAAGAGTTGTTGGATGCCAGCCAGCTGTTTTAGTACATTTTGCGGAAAAAGGCAAAAGTTGTTGGATGCCAGCCAGCTGTTTTAGTACATTTTTTGGTTTTATATTACGGTTATAGACAATGAACAAAAAGAGGACAATGATAATACAATAAATAAATTATTACTTGGAGATGTGAGCAGCCTATTGTACAAGATGTGGATGAAACTTGTCACAATAATTCTGAGCAGTTCATTTAGATCTTGGATGAAAAAGCGAAAATAACTCCATAAAAATTATTTTTAACCTTTCATATATTGTATCAGGCAATTATCAAAGCATTTGCAGCAGTATTGTAGTATAATTGTTATTTGGCTTCATATAATATAATGGTACGTATTGTTATGGAACACGTGACATCTGTGTGACATGACAACTTCACCATAACAATTAACTAACAATAGTAAACACTATAACAACAAATATCATAATCATGCTCAACAATAGCATTATTATAAATAAACTGACTATTATGACAATATGAAAGCTGATTCATTTTGTTTGATAATGAAAATACATAGTAATAATATAGGCCAATCTAAATTAATTGATAATATTTATACATATGGAGTTATTTCCTCTATTTCATCCAAGACTTAATGAAATGCTTGGAAATAAATGTCACCGATTGGATGAACCACTCAAGCCTTGGGTATACAAGTGGATGGATTAGCCAGTAGCCCCATTTCATCAAACCAAGCAATGACTCCATCTGCGGCACACACCGCCCACACCCTCACAAACTTGATGTCATCCTCTTCGGTGCTGAACTCCACTACACTCCTCTGCCATTCGTTTGAATTCGGTTCAAAGTGTTTGAAAATACTGTGTTTGGCCCTGTTGAATAGCTAAAAACATATCGAAGCATATAGGTGTTGTGTATGAACTGCAGAGAATGCTAAAGCATGACAAACGATTTGACAGAATGGAGGCCAGATTACTGTCTCACCTCTATGTCCACCCTCAGCGAGTAGTGGTCAACCTTTGCTAAGGCACTGTTAGCTACATTTAATCTGCTCCACAATGAGGCAACAAAACTTTTCACTCTTTCTCTAAAATGATATAAAATAATTCGATCGTTATAGTGTATTAGCTAATAATTACCACATGTTAGGTCATAGAAGGCACATGATAGGTCATAGAAGGCACATGTTAGGTCATAGAAGGCACATGTTAGGTCATAGAAGGCCACATGTTAGGTCATAGAAGGCACATGTTAGGTCATAGAAGGCACATGTTAGGTCATAGAAGCCACATGTTAGGTGATAGAAGCCACATGTTAGGTCATAAAAGTCACATGTTAGGTCATAAAAGCCACATGTTAGGTCATAAAAGCCACATGTTAGGTCATAGAAGGCACATGTTAGGTCATAGAAGGCACATGTTAGGTCATAGAAGGCACATGTTAGGTCATAGAAGGCACATGTTAGGTCATAGAAGGCACATGTTAGGTCATAGAAGCCACATGTTAGGTCATAGAAGGCACATGTTAGGTCATAGAAGGCACATGTTAGGTCATAGAAGGCACATTTTAGGTCATAGAAGGCACATTTTAGGTCATAGAAGGCACATGTTAGGTCATAGAAGGCACATGTTAGGTCATAGAAGGCACATGTTAGGTCATAGAAGGCACATGTTAGGTCATAAAAGGCACATGTTAGGTCATAGAAGATGCATGTTAGATCATAAAAGCTGCATGTAAATGTGCGAGGTACAAATAAACCAAACTCCTGCTTAAACCAAATCTTTTACCTCCTTCTGAACCTCTTTTTGTGGAAGAACCCGTAAAACCTTTGTCTACATTTCAGTCTGAACATCTTGGCTCCGGGGAAGGGCGAAGCAGGGTAGTCTATCACAAGCAGCCTCCTTCCTCTGGCTCTTTGGTAACCTGCACATTATAACATAGGACTAGTACACATCGATGTATAGTAGCCCTGGACACATGGTACCCATTACATACATATACTAGTACACATCGATGTGTAGTAGCCCTGGACACATGGTACCCATTACATACATATACTAGTACACATAGATGTAGAGTAGCCCTGGACACATGGTACCCATTACATACATATACTAGTACACATAGATGTATAGTAGCCCTGGACACATGGTACCCATTACATACATATACTAGTACACATAGATGTATAGTAAACCTGGACACATGGTACCCATTACATACATATACTAGTACACATAGATGTGTAGTAGCCCTGGACACATGGTACCCATTACATACATATACTAGTACACATAGATGTATAGTAGCCCTGGACACATGGTACCCATTACATACATATACTAGTACACATGGATGTATAGTAGCCCTGGACACATGGTACCCATTACATACATATACTAGTACACATGGATGTATAGTAGCCCTGGACACATGGTACCCATTACATATATATACTAGTACACATGGATGTATAGTAGACCTGGACACATGGTACCCATTACATACATACATATACTAGTACACATAGATGTATAGTAGCCCTGGACACATGATACCCATTACATACATATACTAGTGCACATGGATGTATAGTAGCCCTGGACACATGGTACCCATTACATACATATACTAGTACACATAGATGTATAGTAGCCCTGGACACATGGTACCCATTACATACATATACTAGTACACATAGATGTATAGTAGCCCTGGACACATGGTACCCATTACATACATATACTAGTACACATAGATGTATAGTAGCCCTGGACACATGGTACCCATTACATACATACATATACTAGTACACATAGATGTATAGTAGCCCTGGACACATGGTACCCATTACATACATATACTAGTACACATAGATGTATAGTAAACCTGGACACATGATACCCATTACATACATATACTAGTACACATAGATGTATAGTAGCCCTGGACACATGGTACCCATTACATACATACATATACTAGTACACATAGATGTATAGTAGCCCTGGACACATGGTACCCATTACATACATATACTAGTACACATAGATGTATAGTAAACCTGGACACATGATACCCATTACATACATATACTAGTACACATAGATGTATAGTAGCCCTGGACACATGGTACCCATTACATACATACATATACTAGTACACATAGATGTATAGTAGCCCTGGACATATGGTACCCATTACATACATATACTAGTACACATAGATGTATAGTAAACCTGGACACATGATACCCATTACATACATATACTAGTACACATAGATGTATAGTAGCCCTGGACACATGGTACCCATTACATACATATACTAGTACACATAGATGTATAGTAGCCCTGGACACATGGTACCCATTACATACATATACTAGTACACATAGATGTATAGTAAACCTGGACACATGATACCCATTACATACATATACTAGTACACATAGATGTATAGTAAACCTGGACACATGGTACCCATTACATACATATACTAGTACACATAGATGTATAGTAGCCCTGGACACATGGTACCCATTACATACATATACTAGTACACATAGGTGTATAGTAGCCCTGGACACATGGTACCCATTACATACATATACATATACATATACTAGTACACATAGATGTATAGTATACATAGACATACAGTATCCATAGACATACATTTTGCATACATAGGTATATAGTATACATAGACGCTGATGTACCTGATTTACTCGCCATTGCAGAATTGATGAGGTAGTTGTTGCTGCAGGTACTGACTGTATCTGGTAACGGTGCTGTTGTTGTGGTGCTGGCCGATGTGGTCGTTGTTTGCACTACAAGCAGACACAACCAAACACAAATGTATAGAAATAACTTCCTATACATTTGCCAATCATAACCTGATCAGCTGGTATGAGGGGTAACTTCAAAGCATGCAGAGATGATCTATAGAAAGTCGTAGGTGGTAAGATCGACTCAAATACATATACTGTGTTCCTTCTAGCTTAATGAAACTCACCCAGGGGCATTAATACTCCTTCCCACTCATTTTCAATCATCTTCTGGAAAGCTTTGCCAAATTCTTCCACCCAGAGGCTATTATTATCAGCAAATCTGTTAACCCAGTCAATGCTAGCAGAATTGACAATGGGACAAGTGGAATAGTCACAGCTGACTTGTCCTTTCTCGTCTTTACTAGACAAGTTCCTTATCAGTGACATGTCAGCATTGAGCATCAGCTGCTTTGGTTCACCTGATGTCTCCTGTCAACAAAATCTACTGATATAGTTGTAAATGTAACTTAGAATGATTGAGAATAAACATCCATTGATCTCTTCAGCAGTATAAAATAGTTAACCTAGCTCTCATTTATTACCAAAACTGTCCAAGTAATAGCAGCAGACTGACGGAAACTTTTTATCTCACTTTTAGGGTTTAGACTCGGGAACAACTCATATATGTGTAGACTTAGTTGAGGGACAGCAAAAAGCAATAGCAGACAAAGAGTATTTAACAATGCACAAAAACAAAAAGTTTGTTCTTTCACGACAACTTTTTTCGAAAAGCGCTACGTTTGAGGTTTCTTTTTCTGGTGTTAACAGCACCATTGAACTGATACTTTCAGTTTTATTCTTTCATCTAATTGATGACAGGTTCAAGTGTAGAAAATTTTTTTTATGCAACAGTATGAAAAAATGTAAAACATTCTGTATCAACACTCAATCCTCAATGGCTGATAACTTGGTGGAGCTCTTTTTATCCCAAATACTCACCCAGAAAAACTTTTGATTTTCATTTCTTCCAATAGACCTTTGAGCCCAGCCTTTGGCTGGATCTCTGAGATGCGAGTAGAAATCATTGTCTAGCCTCTCCTTCCTTGGCACCCAAGGATGCACAAAACCAGATGCCTGTCTGTGTGCCTTTCCTAGTGTATGAGCCCCTGCGACCAGAAAACCGATTCATAATGCTAACTGGATGGATGGTATTCCAGCAGATTTATGGTACAGAGACTATTCGCACCCAGTATCGCTGTTCCTTCTTTCTCATCAAAGTCAAACTCATTCTTGAAAAAGTCCATAATGTGCTCGTTGTCACCTAGAGCGGTTGGTAAGAACAGCATTTCATCTGTTGTTGGCGAAGTAGCACAGTCTTCTCGTCCGGTGTAAAAACTACATGAACAAAATTAATTCAACTGATTGGTGTTTGTAGTACCAAGTTTGAGTCTAATCTATAAAAGTGCTTATTTATTTTTCGAACAAAATTGTTGGCAAGAATTGCAACGACAAAAACACGTGTTGATTTACATACATGATGTTAGGATTAGATCCCCCGGCTTTTTCAGCAGCAAATGTTGCTGCCTCTATGCCTGCCAAAGCCCAAAAGTCTGCACGAGACATTTCGATTGCTTGTCCATTTACCTCCAGACTATTGAACAGCTGATCGGTTCTGTTGATGTACACCTGAAGCCCTACAGAGAGAGACGATGTACATCTGAAGCCCTATGGAAAGAGTCGGTCTACACCTGAAGCCCTATAGAAAGAGTCGGTCTACACCTGAAGCCCTATAGAAAGAGTCGGTCTACACCTGAAGCCCTATAGAAAGAGTCGGTCTACACCTGAAGCCCTATAGAAAGAGTCGATCTACACCTGAAGCCCTATAGAAAGAGTCGGTCTACACCTGAAGCCCAGCATGACTAATAGTAACAATGACAGTTTGATACCCTCATCAGCTATAAAACCTCTTTATAAAAATCCAACATTTGTACCAGAAATGTGAGGCTATAACCATCACAACATTTTGTAAGGATAGTTGCAGCTAGTATAAATTATTTTAACAAAAAATCAGGTAACAGGCAACCATAAAACGTTTACCAGCATTTTCTGGGTTATCTGGATTGATGCAGCCATCACACCCTCCTACGCAGTCATGGAACGATAACCTCACGAGCCCACCAATCATAGCCAAGTCATTAGCTGACCTATTTTTTTCGACTGGCTCATCTATAATCATCTGGCGTATTTGTGCTCTAATGTTAATGACAGTTTCCTCGTCCAGGCAGCTCTAAATCACACAACAGTAGTAATATAGGAGCAGATCTCTATCTTGGAGTCTAAGGACAAGAGATCTGCTCCTATATTGCTACTCATAACATATGCAAGTCAGAAAATTATATTAGCAAAAGTAAAATAAGTGTAATCGTCAATAACTATACTAGAAATATCATCAGTTGGAGGTGAAGAAGTTGCCACTCAATGACCTAAACACTTATTTCATACCATATCTTCACCTCATCGAATACCAAGTCAAATTCAATCTGATTATCAACATGTGCTTACCTCTCCTGCTTAACAGTTTGGTGTGGCAACAGCAATCTTGAAAGCAAGTAACTTACAAGTGAAAAAGTAAAATTTTCATATTTATTAATGAAAAATTGGATTTTTCATCACTTGCCAATGTTTTGTAAGTCATCTTACCAGCGACTGGTTTGAAGGATAACCTAAAACTCAACGTTTTTAAAAAAAATTATTAACGTTTTCAGGGCAGTAACTAACATATTGTTAACTGTAACTGTATACCTGAGTCATATTTTTCAGAATAAACTTGCTGAAGTTTTTGGCCCTATATAAGTAAATGTAGCAACTATAATAAATAGATTTTTCTCTGTTTTATGACTTTTAAACAAAAATAGAGCAATCACCGGTAATTCATTATTTATTGATAATGCATTGATCACTCACCACTAAGCAACTGCCCAGACCTGCTGCCAACACCAGAGCTAGAGCGAAGGTCTTCATGTTACAGCTAGATGGAATAGCTGTTGAATGGTCAGCTTTCACAGTGTGACAGCTATATATACTCTTCAATGACGTAGAGAACTCTACGTCATTGAAAAAAGCAACTTGTTCATAAAATAAATTAGCTAAAGCTCAGCCATCAGAATAAATGTTTACTTTAGAAACGGACTACTGTTTGTGCTCGGCTGTGCTTGCTATGGATCTATCTAGTGACGTAATTGAGTGAAAACCTTGATAAAGGTTCAGTAGAATTACTAACTGGACATGTTAAATGAATAGTTCGAACCGCAGGAATAACACAAAACAGTGGGCACTTAGTCAAGAAATGGCATGTTACAGTAGATGATTTTGAACAAGTTAAGAAAATGGACTGAGGTAGACAGAAATTGAATAGGTGCAGCTCAGTGCAGATTTAATCAATATTTTATCAAATTGATCAATAAATCCGGCAATAGTTACACCCTGCGCTTTGGTGCTCACGTGTTTGCTGTCCAAGGACAGTAAACTTTAAACATTTTTTGAGAGAAACAACTATCGAATAGTTTGGTAAAAAATGAAATAGCCGGAATAATATCGTTAGTGTGAAGACATACATGTGCACTATCAGGCATTTCTGTAACACAACCTTGTCATTTGCGCATTGATATGCCTGCTTCGTATTGAGAGAACACACTGGGGGACTTGTAGCCAGTCTATAAATCACCTAACCTACAGACAATAATATGTAGGTAAACTGATAGCTTGTATTATAATTTTAATTAATTTTTTTACCAACTAAAGAGAGCTTTTCAAACACAGTGTCATTTATTTGTCGGTACAAAACAGTTGATAAATATTAGAGCAATGACACAAAGCTATGTACTAGTTACAATGCAATAGAGCTATGTACTAGGTACAATGCTATAAAGCTATGTACTAGGTACAATGCTATAAAGCTATGTACTAGGTACAATCCTATAAAGCTATGTAATAGGTACAATGCTATAAAGCTATGTACTAGACACAATGTTATAAAGCTATGTACTAGTTACAACGCTATAAAGCTATGTACTAGGCACAATGCTATAAAGCTATGTACTAGGTACAATGCTATAAAGCTACGTAGTAGGTACAATGCTATAAAGCTATGTACTAGTTACAATGCTATAAAGCTATGTACTAGGTACAATGCTATAAAGCTATGTACTAGGTACAATCCTATAAAGCTATGTACTAGGTACAATGCTATAAAGCTATGTACTAGACACAATGTTATAAAGCTATGTACTAGTTACAACGCTATAAAGCTATGTACTAGACACAATGCTATAAAGCTATGTACTAGGTACAATGCTATAAAGCTATGTACTAGGTACAATCCTATAAAGCTATGTACTAGGTACAATGCTATAAAGCTATGTACTAGACACAATGTTATAAAGCTATGTACTAGTTACAACGCTATAAAGCTATGTACTAGGCACAATGCTATAAAGCTATGTACTAGGTACAATGCTATAAAGCTACGTAGTAGGTACAATGCTATAAAGCTATGTACTAGTTACAATGCTATAAAGCTATGTACTAGGTACAATGCTATAAAGCTATGTACTAGTTACAATGCTATAAAGCTATGTACTAGTTACAACGCTATAAAGCTATGAACTAGGCACAATGCTATAAAGCTATGTACTAGGTACAATGCTATAAAGCTATGTATTGGGTACAACGCTATAAAGCTATATACTAGGTACAATGCTATAAAGCTACGTACTAGGTACAATGCTATAAAGCTATTTACTAGTTACAATGCTATAAAGCTATGTACTAGGTACAATGCTATAAAGCTATGTACTAGTTACAATACTATAAAGCTATGTACTAGTTACATTGCAATAGAGCTATGTACTAGGTACATTGCTATAAAGCTACGTACTAGGTACAATGCTATAAAGCTATGTACTAGGTACAATGCTATAAAGCTATGTACTAGGTACAATGCTATAAAGCTATGTACTAGGTACAATGCTATGAAGCTATAATATAATATAATATAGGACTGTTTTACCTAATTGGTTCAGCATAACTCAAAGTAACTATATTTCTCTTACTTAAAAATAAAAGTAAAGAAGTAACATTGAATTGTTGCACTTGGTGATCGTAACATCTGTGCTTCATGAATGACCAGTTAGATGATGTTATTCTATGCGCTGGTAAGACAACTCCAAGTAACCACACAGAGAATCATGAACGCACAGGTTTGGTTTGATTGTTTGTGTTGCCAACAACCCGTTGAAAAACCTGCAAGTGCCTAGAGAACGATGTTAGTGTACTCTCTGATACACATTGTCCGACACATTTACTGTGAGTATAGAACATACGTGTATCTTGTTGTTACTTAGCAATATCATTGCCGGCTACATGACAATGTGATACTTCTGTTGCACAAATCCCTTATGTAACAGGCTTTCAAAAAGATGAGTAATTTTGCATTGTTTGAGTAATTGTCTTATCTCAAAACTAAGTTTGACAACAAGCTAGCTGCAGTGTCCACAACACAATACCTTCCTACCTACTAGCCTACTTTTGTCTGATAGTTTCTGTTGATTAATAATAATAAGCTATTACAATGCATTCAATGTTGAGCAGGTTCAGTCTTGTTTCATGAATGTGGTTTTTGTATTTCATTGTATTTTTCAACTGAGCTGATATCAGTAGGCTAGTGGAGGATACAACTGACTTTGAGCATAAACTCACAGCTAATGTAAGTACACAGCTAATGTAAGTACACAGCTAAGGTAAGTACACAGCTAAGGTAAGTACACAGCTAAGGTAAGTACACAGCTAAGGTAAGTACACAGCTAAGGTAAGTACACAGCTAATGTAAGTACACAGCTAAAGTAAGTACACAGCTAAGGTAAGTACACAGCTAAGGTAAGTACACAGCTAAGGTAAGTACACAGCTAATGTAAGTACACGGCTAATGTAAGTACACGGCTAATGTAAGTACACAGCTAAGGTAAGTACACAGCTAATGTCAAACTCTACCTAAAGCACTTTTAGCTGAATAATTTAGCACTCAGCTGCAGTTCCACATAAAATGATCTTAGCTCAGTCTTCTAACCCTCTATTGATGAAGGAAACCTGTAGGCGACCCACTCCAGGGTCAGGTTTGCTAGGAAACGATAGTGACAATGTTATACATTTTCACATTTGTAGAATTACACAGAGAGTAGTAGCATGACAGTTTGAAGATAAAAATGCTAGGAAATAACCTTGCACACAGTTGAACTTACTCTATGGTGTGTTATTTGTTTAAAAATTTTATTTGAATAAAAATTTAGATGGAGATAGAGATGGTAAACCTAGAGGAGGGAGATAATGCTACCATAGGAGATAACTCCAACACAGAAAGGTTTGCTTGATACAAACGTACAAATGTTATGTAACCTCTCCTGACTACAGTTAGTTGCAAAATGATTGAGTTTCCGCATTTCAATTGATGTCAAAAATCACTTAAATACTTTCTAATTCACGTGCAGGAGTTTCATTGTGAGTTCTGAAGGAAAGTCATTGAGAGGTCAAACCAGAAATTACCCACAACGCATCAGTCAGAATATGGCTGGTACTTCTACAACAGAAGATATCAAAATACTCTATGAGAAAATAGGAAATACTTTAGCTGCTCCAAATGTAAGCAGTTTCTTTGTGTAATATTTCACTCTTTTACGAAAACTTGTTGGATCTCTGGTATTTTTTTCATATGACTTTTCGATATTGTAGTATATCTCATAGTGAATAAGCATTTTCGTAATAATTTCTTATGCATCGATAACATTTACAAGAAAGAAACAAATACATGAAAATTTTTTACTTATCTATAATTTATAAATAAGTACTAAATTTTCAAGCATTTACTAATCACTCTTTGAATGAAAACAAACAGTAAAAAAATTAGTTTTTTTTTGTAACAAAAATTATGGTTAAATAAAATTGCGTCCAGAATTTTTCTTAATTAATACATAAAGATAAATGCACATATTACCAGCCAATGGTAGCTACCAGTGTTGTCTAGTTTCTATGTTCCTGTTATGTAACGCACACCTTCTGTTACAGGCCTTAAGTGGTTCCATAGCGTTAGCCAATGAATTCTCAGAGAAGGCTCAGAATGTCTCTCACTTCTACAAAAACAAATGGGGGCTCGGTGTATGCGTAATCTGTTTTGCCTGCACAATAATATCCCTTATAATCTTAGTAACATTTCAGTTCGATGATGAAACTGTAAGTTGTCCACTCTCTGATTGATTTTTGACTGCTTTTTAATTTTTCTCTGTCCACAACTAACGATGTATTTATAGCTGGCAACTGTAGTTGGCTCATTAACAAAACAATCGCGCCAAAAAAATTTAATTTTCTGTCGAGCTAGCTCGATCACTCACAGTTGAATTAGAAAAGTCAGCTATTTGTTTATTGACCAAAACAAGAATATGAGATCAAACAACAGTTGCGCAACAGGGCTTTGCTTACATTCTACATGAAATAAGATCACCTGTAGCAGACATAATTGAAAAAGTTAGAAAAAGATTTTAACAAGAAACTGTCAGCAATAAAATTAATCTAAAGCCTAAGAGTATATTAAATAATGGCTGAAATATGTCTATTGCTTTGTTGATGTTGCACCGCAGGTAGGACGTTGACACGTGTGTGTTTGAATGCAGGTATCTGTCTACCTGCTAATACCTATGCTCGGACCACTTCTATTTGGACTGCTTATTGCTATCGCCTGGAGATGTGTGATGAACTACTCTGGGTCACTCCTGCTGAGGTCAAGGTTGGAATCGCTCGAGGAATACCTTGAGCTCTGTGAAATCAGCAGTGATCAGTTTGAGCAGATAATTGTAGAGGTGAACTTGAACTATTTAACCCTTTGCCTTACTTTCTGCTGATAGCATTTAAATTATTGTAATTTCTTAAAGCCTTGTGCTACATGTACATCTACCACGTAGCTACGATTTTCCCTAACCGATTGGAAATGACGACAGGGTGTTTTCCCTATTTTTTCCTCCACTTACCATTCTCACGCAATACCAATCAAACTCGCTATATTTGATGTCATAGTTAGCCGTAAAGTGCTTTCAACCTACAAAAATGGGACGCTTAAGAACGGCTCTTTTTGCATAAATAATTGCGCTCGAGAAACATTTTAATTGGAAGCATTAAAACCGCGAGCAGTGATATGATTGGTCAAATTGCAAAATATCCACCAATTTTTCGATGTGGATCAAAACCTGCCGATTGCCTAAAAAAACATGCTATCGATTGCTTAGCGGTTTATTTGGTAACAGAGGCTGCAAAATCACGCAATCAGTAAAGGTAATCAGTAGGTAATTGGTAGATGTACATGGGGCATTAAAACATGCCCCCACTGATCATTTTTTGTTGAGTTCCTGAATATTCAAGTCTTAAGCAGCAGATTGATGTATTAAATAACCCTCTAAGCCTACTCAGTCCTGATTTACAGGCTTGCCAAAAAGTCATTGGCCTCAAATGATCATAGTATCAGCTGAAATTTAGCTTACTATAACTTCCATTGATTGTCGAGTACATCATCTTTGGATTGTGGGTGTGGTCAATTATAATAAATAATAGCAAAGTTTTATAAATGAAGTTACATCGTCTGCATTTAAAATGAAAGGGAATTGAAATGAACGTAGAAAGGAATGAACGTCGACAGGAATGAATGCAGACACAGCTGGAATGAACGTCGACACATCCTGTAATGACTGTCGACATACCTGGAATGACTGTCGACATACCTGGAACGAATGTCAACCATGCAACAAACCAGAGAATTTTGACTTTCATTCCGGATGTGTCTACGTTCGTTTTCGGCAATATATAACATATCATTTCGACTTCCATTCCATTAGTTGCCTACTTTAGGAAAAAATGTTGATTTATTTTACTCCTGGAACGAACGCCGAAACGAAAGTTTAAATGTTGCCAGGAATGAATGTGGAAACTTCCTAGAATGAATGTGGAATTTTTTTCTCTCTAACATAGTTGACTTTCTTTCCAGATCTGTCGATGTTCATTCCAGAATGTGTCTACGCTCATTTCAGCTATGTCTGCATTCATTCCTGTCGACGTTCATTCTTGCTACGTTCATTCTAAATTCCGCCTGCATTTAAAATGAAATCTGATTGGGCAACTCTTTTAGTCTTAGGTCTACTGAAGGCCATCACAACAGGAATAAAGAGTCCTTACAAAGACACCCCATCAAAAATCGATTCTAAGATTTAATGTTGGGCTTTACTGTTACGGGCCATTTTTCATCTAGCTTGAATTTGTACGCTACGTGCATAAAACCGGAATTAGTGGTTTTTCTCAATATGGACGCAATTAGTGCACTCGGATCGTAAACAAAATCAACGCTTGTTTATTATTCATATGTGAATTGGCAACAAGAGACGATTGTGGGACTTGTCAGGTGGTCCAATGTGATCACAATCACAAGGATCATCTAATACCCTTTCCATCAATAGGATAGAAGAAAAGTGTGCTTGTTTTGGTGAGTTAGGGAACAATAAATTGAATAATAATAATAAATAAGATAATAAAAATGAATTACGGGATCTGATTGGCCAAATAAATAACGCACGAGAAAGAAATAAATAAACTTCCGATCTGAAGATGATGTCAATTCAAGCAGTGTAAAAATTGGCCGGAATTTCTGGAAGAGGGGTATTTTGCAGGTTTGTAGATCAGCACTGAGTAGGCTGAGAGGGTTATTCGATACATCAATCTGCTGCTTAAGACTTGAATATTAAAAGATTCAACAAAAACTTGTTCAATGTTGGTTGCTTTAATAACTAAAATGAAAACAAATCTTGAAATATGGTTGTTTAGCAATTAATCAATAAACGAATTGAAAAACCTATTTAAAAAAAATCCAACTAGTTATTTTAGACCTATTACATGGAGAAGCAGAAAAGTTTTACATAGGTGATTGATGATGTGTCTTATTTGATCAATCATTATCACCTCTCATTATGAATTCCAATAAACTGAATGGCTAGTTTTACCACACAGAAGCATATTGAAAACATTGAAGCTGCAGACAGTAATGTCACCATATAAATGAAGTGAACTACAATTTATTAAAGTCACATTTTACTGAGTCCCACAACAGACTAATTGTGAGCAGTGACTGTTTTATTTGCCTCTCATACAATTACTAGCGGAATTACTAGCAGTATTGTAATAGATTTCAGAGTGTACAACTATTAGTTACTATTAGTTACACCACTACTATCTGCGCCCCTTCCCCCAAACAACCTTGCCCCCATAGAAATGGCCAAGTAAATCTCCTTTTCCTTTTCTGAATTGACTTAGTAATCAATATTTGTAACCAAGTAGTGTAACACCTCCTTCCAAGGCCCCTTCTTTCAAACCATCCCTCAAAAACCCCTAGCTCCATCTGATAGTTGGCTGGTAGAAGTGTTGGAGGTCAAGCATAGCTCGATTTGAAGTTGATTCAAAGTCAGGTCGATGTCAAGTTGTCTAAAAAGCCTTCTAATTCACCTAAAACAAGTTGTTCCTATCAATTTTAATAGTAGACCAACCTATACCATACGTCATTCCTATTCCCTCCTTTACACAGTTGTCTCCCCTACACAGTTGTCTCCCTTACACAGTTGTCTCCCTTACCCAGTTGGTTCCCTTACACAGTTGTCTCCCTTACATAGTTGTCTCCCTTACACAGTTGTCTCCCTTACACAGTTGCCTCCCTTACACAGTTGGTTCCCTTACACAGTTGTCTCCCTTACACAGTTGTCTCCCTTACACAGTTGTCTCCCTTACGCAGTTGCATCCCTTACACAGCTGCCTCCCTTACACAGTCGTCTCCCTTACACAGTTGTCTCCCTTACATAGTTGTCTCCCTTACGCAGTTGTCTCCCTTACACAGTTGTCTCCCTTACACAGTTGTCTCCCATACGCAGTTGTCTTCCTTACACAGTTGTCTCCCTTACGCAGTTGTCTCCCTTACACAGTTGTCTCCCTTACACAGTTGTCTCCCTTACACAGTTGTCTCCCTTACACAGTTGTCTCCCTTACGCAGTTGCATCTCTTACACAGTTGTCTCCCGTACACAGTTGTCTCCCTTACACAGTTGCCTCCCTTACATAGTTGCCTCCCTTGAACAGTTGTCTCCCTTACACAGTTGCAATAGATGGGGAACTCTCTCAAACTCTTTACAGTATTCAAATACGCCCACCCACTTTATTCTTTTCCCTGTCTTCCAGCCCGCACCTCACCCTTTTTGTCCCATTCTACTTCTCACCTTCTACCCTGCTCAACCCCACCGTGTTTCACATATACCATATATTTCGCCCTCTTCATCTCTCCCCACTCGATTTAAAAGCGAACAAAGAAAAACAGTGTGTTGACACTTTACAGTCACAGGTGACTGTAAACTTGCAAAAGCAATGTTATGAACTAATGATGCAATCATACATGTGCAAAGCAAATGATGTGAGTCATAACCATTGACCAACATGGATTTTCTTGACTGACACTCAAACCGTCAGATGTAAGCAAAGCGCAACTTTTTGTGATTTGCCTCCAAATACAAAATTGAAAATACTAACATAAGCAAATATCTCCAGCTTGAGAACAAATGACTAACTGAACAGTATATCAAACTGATCTATTTGAATGCTTTTACAGAAGTTAAAATTTTTCTCAGCACTGAAGAATAAGCATTCGTTCAAATGAAATTACAGATAAACACACAAACAGGAAATGTTCAACTTTATTGATAAAAGATTATTCCAAAATCTGATACAACCTGACTACAACCAGCGACAACTTGCTTCAACTTGTTGCAACCTGGTGTTATTGAATGCGTACTGTTATTTGTTGTAATTTGCTTACAGTCAGACCACGGTGCATGTGACTACAGAATTGTTGGAAGTGCTGGAGATGGAGTTGGGTTCTTCCCATCACAAGGCAGCAATAAGCACATATTTCAAAAGCAGTCAGTGCTGACCCAAGACATAGATATGAATATATTTATAAATAGCTTTGTTCCTGAGGAAAGACATCTGGACAGAGAGAAGGTTGCCAAAGGATTCACATGGATTAGATACAGTGATGAAGAGGTACGTGATGTACTGCATTGCTATACCATATACTACATTACAGTAGACTACATCACACTACAATATACTACATCACACTACAGTACACTACATCACACTACAGTATACTACATCACACTACAGTATACTACAACACACTACAGTATACTACATCATACTACAGTACACTATATCATACTACAGTATACTACATCATACTACAGTATACTACATCACACTACATCATACTACAGTATACTACATCACACTACAGTATACTACATCATACTACAGTATACTACATCATACTACAGTACACTACATCATACTACAATATACTACATCACACTACATCACACTACAGTATACTACATCACACTACAGTATACTACATCACACTACAGTATACTACAACATACTACAGTATACTACATCACACTACAGTATACTACATCATACTACAATATACTACATCACACTACAGTGTACTACATCATACTACAGTATACTACATCACACTACAGTGTACTACATCATACTACAGTATACTACATCATACTACAGCATACTACAATATACTACATCATACTACAGTATACTACATCATACTACAGTATACTACATCATACTACAGTACACTACATCACACTACAGTATACTACAGCACACTACAGTATACTACATCACACTACAGTATACTACATCACACTACAGTGTACTACATCATACTACAGTGTACTACATCACACTACAGTATACTACATCATACTACAGAATACTACATCATACTACAGTATACTACATCACACTACAGTATACTACATCATACTACAGTATACTACATCATACTACAGTATACTACATCATACTACAGTATACTATATCATACTGCAGTATACTACATCATACTACAGAATACTACATCATACTACAGTATACTACATCACACTACAGTATAATACATCATACTACAGTATACTACAACACACTACAGTATACTACATCACACTACAGTATACTACATCATACTACAGTATACTACATCATACTACAGTATACTACATCATACTACAGTATACTATATCATACTGCAGTATACTACATCATACTACAGTATACTACATCACACTACAGTATACTACAACACACTACAGTGTACTACATCACACTACAGTATACTACATCAGTTAATTGTGCAGTTAATCCTAATTATTACTTCTTTCAAACATTCGAGTAATTTTGCAATTAATCTTACAGTTGACTAGCCACAATTAATCTTACAGTTGACTAGCAATGATTCTTGTACTTATCAAGTAGGTAACTGCTATTATATAATAGGCGTGTTCGGTGTCTCAACGCGTTGGATTGAGAAAGTTTGATCAACGCGTTTATCCCTCGAACGATAACTTATAAGAGTAGGCGAGTGCGTACAATTTACAAAATTTTGCAAGAGTTGTCCTCTCTTTTGTGTCTTCAGTGATAAATATAGCCCCGCAATCATAAGTTTGTTAGCCTTAATTCTTAGGTTTAAAAGTAGCTGTTAATTGCGAGACTTTTGTTGCCCTGACAACAACTGCATCATCTGCTATTTATACAAAGTGTTATTAAAACTCAGCAAACCACCAAGTACAAATTGTATTGTTATTGATGGTGATAAGAATAACAATGACAATGATGAATAATAATGACAGCAACAAGCAAAAACATGTATTATTAATTAATAATAATTAATAATGGTGTGCTGATTATTCACTGTTATAAAATAATATATATCAGATAAAAATAATAAAAAATGGAATGAATGAAAGTTATAATATTATTATTATTATTGGCAATAGTGATAGAAATAATAATAATAATAATGACAGTACTAAAAATAATAATTTATGACATTAAAGATAAGTAATAATACATCCATTAAAAACAAGAAAAAAGATCATAACTTTTGATAGCACGTTGTTGTTATAATGCCGCAAAAGGGTACAGTGCCGTAATTAGTGAGAACACGACTCCTTTAGAAAACCAACGCGTTGACTTTTATAGGTGTTCGCTGGACAACGTTCACTGTAAACCCGTTGACAAACGCAAAAATGAGCGTTGATGCACGTTGAAAAAAACTTGCTACAAAGGGGCTGATAATCCCTCGACAAAAAACTGCCGTTGAGGATTAAATGTAAACGTTGAGCACACCGAACACGCCTAATGTTTTATTGCTACTCTTGTGTTAACAATATAGCAGATGATTGTAATGGTAATCAAATAACATCAGTTGTTGGTAAACTTGGTTTTGCAGGAAACTACCCTCGACTACTACACCATCAAAGGGAACCAAACGCTTGGAAAAGTGTTTCTTGCAATGATCAACCAGTACACTGCATACATAGAGAGTGGTTGTCTCCCCAACTACTTCATGAAGTAAATTATATACTTTGTTTGCTAGTAGAATAGTCTACTACTAGCACTCACTACTAGCTCATACTACTAGCCCTTTTTACTAGCTTCTGCTAATACTTTATCTGCACATAACTAAAAATCGCTTTTAGCTCCTAGTTGCTGTTCCCACCAACACCGCCATCACCGCCACCATTACCGCTTGTGCCACCTCTGCTGCCACCGCCATCATCACTGCCACCACCACCACCACCACCGCTACAACCACTGCCACCATTAACGCCACCACCAACGTTCCCACCACTGCCTCCACCAGCGCCACCACCCCTATATTCCATTGCTACTGCTGTCACTACTGCTATTGCTACTACTACTGCTATTGCTGCCGCTGCTGCTACCGCTTGCGCTACTGCTGCCGCTCTCGCTCTTGCTGCCGCTCCCGCTGCCGTTCCCACTGCCGCTCTCGCTGCTGTTGCCGCTCTCGCTGCTGCTCCCGCTGCCGATCTCGCTGCCGCTCCCGCTGCCGCTCCCGCTGCCGCTCCCGCTGCCGCTCCCGCTGCCGCTCCCGCTGCCGCTCCCGCTGCCGCTCCCGCTGCCGCTCCCGCTGCCCGCTGCCGCTCCCGCTGCCGCTCCCGCTGCCGCTCCCGCTGCCGCTCTCGCTGCCGCTCCCGCTCTCGCTGCCGCTCCCGCTGCCGCTCCTGCAGCTACAAAATGATCCGACTTCTGCCATTTTAACTACTGCTACTACTATTACCGCCACTGCCACTGTGCTGCTGACTGACTTGGCAGCAATGCTTTGCTTGATAATTCTAAACTTTTTTATCAGAAGTGTCTTTGGCCTTTTGTTCCTCAGCACACAGCCAGTCATTTGTAAGCTTATACTGATATATCAAACTTCGCTTTCAACATTTCCTGTGCCAATCTAATTCAATTTTTTAATTTCCAAATACACTAAATGAAATAAATGTAACGATTTAATTAGACAATATGACCATTTCTCTATTTTTACAGAGATAGAAACATGTTGGATGGAATCAGATACAAGCCACAAGATTTTACTAAAGCCTTGAAACTTCTACAAGATCTAAAGAAGAACTCAACCTGGAAGGTGATACTGCTATTCGAGAGACAGTTTGTCAACAAGAAAGCCTTAGCTATAATAGCCATTTCTTTTATCTGTAAGTAGAGAGACGGCTTAAACTATTTGATATTATCTGACATCTCACGCCATTGAATAAGTATGAATGAATATTGCTATTAGAATTATTTATTGTTAAAATGACCAGTTCATAGTTCCAATTTCATCGGAACCTAAAACACAAAGCTTGTATTTGTGGAATATGATGAGAGAGAATGAGTAACCAACTTTCAACCAGAAAAAAAGCCCTGTTAATTGAAATGACCACTTACTGGGTTTGTCACTAACCATGTAAAAAATTAGCAGGAAATCAAAACTGACTAATATCTTAATTACTCTCTTGCTATGAAATAGAACAGAAAATACAGTAAATGATGTGATGTGATCACCTGGGAATGAAGTTTTAACATCAAATGCTTTGCTAATATTGTACATCATACTTCAGTCTACGATGCATCAATTGTTTTTTAAAATTTTTTTTAGTAATTTTCCTCATATCGACAGCCATGTCATGGTACTCTCAATTCAGCAACCAGACAAACACAGCAACACTACCAATATATGGTACGGATATTATACCAGAATACAACTACAAGATCTTCTCACAAGAATACCAACAGTTTCTATCCAACCTCTACAATGAGCTCACAAACAGCACCGCTAGAAAGTGATGCCAGCTGTTAGACATTACTGTAGTAGTAATTTAAACCTTCTGAGGACTTACCTGTAGATGTTTGTTTGACCTTTTATATAGGATTATTGTCAGCTGTTGTCACAAAATGCGGTTATATATTTATTTTATACTCCTACACTGTTATCTTCGTGCTATACCTACTTGAAACTTGGATGAATTCTCTTGCCTGCGGTTTTTGATAGTTCAAGGTGTGACCATTCCTGAGCATGTGAAAAGGTCATATTGGTTGATCTACCAAAGACTTAAATTGGAGGTGCTAATAACCATTTTGTAACAATAGGTTTTGGAGTTGTCTTTTTATAAACAAGTCAGAGTAGATTACCTTAAATGATTCCTTCAACATTCTCAACTAGTGCTCAATAAATGCGCTGTTAAATAGTACAACTGTAATTTATGTCTAAACGTAAAAAGCCTCTCGCTGTCTGTCTGTCCGTATGACCATTTGTGTGTTTATGTATCAACTGAACCTACTTGCGGGTAAGTTTTTTTGCAGCGATCATGTTTTCAGCAGTAAATAAAGCTTCCATTTAAGTCAATCGAGCATTCAGCTTTTATTGCTCAAAGGAACAAACAGGTTACGCATTGAAGGCTTTGTTTATGAAGAGGGTTTCCACTTCATATGGACAAGGACTTTTCGAGCTGAAGTTTCCAAGGAAACATTGAGTACGCTTTTCACTAAAGAATGCATATACTGTAGTAGTAGTAATGTAGGATCAGATCTCTAGCATGGAGTCTAAGGACAAGGTTCACAAGAGAATGCACATACTGTAGTAGTAATGTAGGAGCAGATCTCTGGCATGGAGTCTAAGGACAAGGTTCACAAGGGAATGCATATACTGTAGTAGTAATGTAGGAGCAGATCTCTAGCATGGAGTCTAAGGACAAGGTTCACAAGAGAATGCATATACTGTTACTGTTACTACAAAAGAGCCACAAATCTATTGCTATTGAACTGCCCCTGTTCAAACGATTATAGCAACAATTCGATATGCAAAATACATGGTGGTTGGTTAGTTGCTGATGTAATTCTGACCAACCAAGCAATGTGTGATATGATAGATTGAGTTGACAGAAGAGTTGTTTTGAAAATATCAAGTTGGGACCTCTGGGAAATGATAAATGGGTGGGGGCGTTTTCACTACTAGCAATATCTGATTTAAAAGTTACATTTATGTTTAACAAAAAATAAATATGTACAGTGCTAGACGGATATGTACTAGGCTAAAGCTATGCACCTGGTACAATGCTATAAAGCTATGTACTAGGTACAATGCTATAAAGCTATGTACTAGGTACAATGCTATGAAGCTATGTACTAGGTACAATGCTATAAAGCTATGTACTAGGTACAATGCTATAAAGCTATGTACTAGGTACAATGCTATGAAGCTATGTACTAGGTACAATGCTATAAAGCTATGTACTAGGTACAATGCTATAAAGCTATGTACTAGGTACAATGCTATGAAGCTATGTACTAGGTACAATGCTATAAAGCTATGTACTAGGTACAATGCTATAAAGCTATGTACTAGGTACAATGCTATGAAGCTATGTTCTAGGTTACAATGCTATAAAGCTATGTACTAGGTACAATGCTATAAAGCTATGTACTAGGTACAATGCTATGAAGCTATGTACTAGGTACAATGCTATAAAGCTATGTACTAGGTACAATGCTATAAAGCTACGTACTAGGTACAATGCTATAAAGCTATGTACTAGGTACAATGCTATAAAGCTGTGTTAGGCACAATGCTACAAAACTATGTACTAGTCACAATGCTATAAAGCTATGCACTAGGCACAATGCTATAAAGCTATGTACTAGGTACAATGCTATAAAGTCATGTACTAGGTACAATGCTATAAAGCTATGTACTAGGTACAATGCTATAAAGCTGTGTTAGGCACAATGCAACAAAACTATGTACTAGTCACAATGCTATAAAGCTATGTACTAGGTACAATGCTATAAAGCTATGTACTAGGTACAATGCTATAAAGCTATGTACTATACACAATGCTATAAAGCTGTGTACTAGGTACAATGCTATAAAGCTATGTACTAGGCACAATGCTATAGTGCTATGTACTAGTACAATGCTATAAAGCTATGTACTAGGTACAATGCTATAAAGCCATGTACTAGGTACAATGCTATAAAGCTATGTACTAGGTACAATGCTATAAAGCTGTGTTAGGCACAATGCAACAAAACTATGTACTAGTCACAATGCTATAAAGCTATGTACTAGGTACAATGCTATAAAGCTATGTACTAGGCACAATGCTATAGTGCTATGTACTAGTACAATGCTATAAAGCTATGTACTAGGTACAATGCTATAAAGCCATGTACTAGGCACAATGCAACAAAACTATGTACTAGTCACAATGCTATAAAGCTATGTACTAGGTACAATGCTATAAAGCTATGTACTAGGTACAATGCTATAGTGCTATGTACTAGTACAATGCTATAAAGCTATGTACTAGGTACAATGCTATAAAGCTATGTACTAGGCACAATGCTATAGTGCTATGTACTAGTACAATGCTATAAAGGTATGTACTAGGTACAATGCTATAAAACTAACAAAAGGTAAATATTAGTTACCTTCTACATATCATGCAAATGTATATATAGATACAACCTCAACCCTACAGACCAGTCAACTGACACAAAATAAGACTAAATTGTCTATATATATCAAACATTACATAATTAATTGTGATCACTAAACAAAAACTATTACATAATACTAGACACATGCATGTGATGAGGAGTTTTTACCTTCTAACAACAGATTTATCAGGTTTTTTTTGTTTTCCACTTGCTTGTTGTAACAAAATTCCTGAATACAAAAGCATATGTAGGTCGCACAACTCTTAAAGATGATAACCATGATTGCTCTCTGACCACTAGCCTTGGTGTCTCTATATGCCAAGCAGAAACACGGGGAGGGTACTTAGTGAGAGAGTGAAAGAATTGGAAACATTGGTCCCTAGAGGCAAGGGTTTTAATAAATAATAATTGTTGCTTTAACCATAGTGCTTTACCTCTCTTCCTCTAGTGAGTTTGCCAAGCCATACCATCCTTACACTTGTCTATCAACTTGAGTATCTCTTACTAATCTTCAGTACCTTATTATAAAAAGTGTTTTTTAGTGGCATCCATTATGGTGTTATGTAACAGTCAGATCAATAATTTTAACTCTGAGCCATTTGCTTTACCACAATTCGGCAAAATCATATTTCTCTGTTCAAGTACTTTTTAATGAGTATAAAAAAATATAATTTTCATTCAATTGTTGTGTTTGGCTATCATAATAATTGTGCTAATTACCAGTTAAATGGTATTATTTTATGAGCTGGTAAGATAACTCCAAGTAACCACAAAGAGAACCATGCATGCACAGCTTTGGTTTGATTGTTTTGTGTTGCCAGCAACCAGCTCAAAATTCTCTTTTTCCCAGAGAGCAATGTTAGTGTAATCTTTGACAAAGATATGCTGTAAGGATACAACCAATTCACGGCCACACTTACCAACACATTTAATGCCAGTATAGAACACACGCCCACCTTGTTACTTAGCAATAGCATTGCCTGCAATAGGACAATGTGGTACTGCAGTTGCGCACATCCACTATCTAACGAACACTTGCCCATTTATAAATAAAATAATAAACAATTTTATAGCATTTCAGTAGTTGTCTTCTCTCAAACTGATGAATGAAGGCAAAGCTAACTGCAGTATACACAATGTAGTATATATTTCTCACTAACTTGTCGCATTTATCATATACTTGTTATTGATTTTGTTTTTGCTCCGATTTTCCGGCACGATGCATTCAATGCAGAGCCGATTAATGAATGCGTGTTGCCTTGTGAATGCCGCTTTGTATTTCATTGTTTTTTTTATTGAATCGATATTGGTATGCTAGTAGAGGCTAAAATAATGTTCATTTGACTGCGAGGAATAACTCATATCCAAAGTAAGTATTGATGAAACTTTGCATGAATAGCTGCTGTATCGTTAGATTTATAAGTATAAACTTTTTCGTGCACAGGGGGGGTCAATTAGCAGCATTTTCATGTGACGCCACCCCTGCTTACCTATCCAACCCTCTTACTTTTACAGAACAAATGAGAATCAATCTACTCAAGAATAAAGTTTTTGTTAGGGAATAAAAATCTTTAATTTATTTTTAATTTTCATATGCGCAGAACTGCACAAAGAGACTTATAAACTTTGGTTTTAAAAGGAGACTAAAATTGCTCCAAAACGGACTATTTAATTTAAACTATGTTGCAACAGCTACTGTACTTATTTTCAAATTTTGTTCGAATACAAAAATGTATCAACATTTTTTATAAGATACAGAGATGGAGGTGGTGGACATAGAAGATGAAGATAATGCTACTATGGGAGATAACTCCAACACAGAAAGGTTTGCTTTATATGGACATCAAGTGTTATGTAACCTCGTTGACTAAATGATTTAGTTTCAAAATTTCAATTGATGTCCATTAAAAATCATTGAAATACTTTCTAATTCACGTGCAGGAGTTTCATTGTGAGCTCTGAAGGAAAGTCGTTGAGAGGTCAAACCAGAAATTACCCACAACGCATCAGTCAAAATATGGCTGGTACTTCTACAACAGAAGATATCAAAATACTTTATGGAAAAATAGGAAATGCTTTAGCTGCTCCAAACGTAAGTAATTACTTCGTAAAACCTTTTACTATTTTTGGAGAGAGTGTTGGATTTCTGGTATTTATGATTTGACTTTTCAATACTCGAAAGGGTGGTATCTCTCGTAGTAAAATACTATTTTTGTAACAATTTATTTTTCGTCAATAGTATTTACGAGAAAAGAAATGCATGATGATTTTTTATTCATCTATAATATTCATAAACGAAGGTTAAATTTTCAAACATTTACTAATCAACCTTTGTCAATAAATATAAGCGAGTGTTAAAAGCTTAGGATTTTTTTTGGAACAAAAATTATAAAAAAATAAAAATGTATCTGGTTTTCTTTTTATGTAATCCATTATGTAGTTACAGTCAATGGCAGCTGCCAGTGTTGTTTGGTTTCTATGTTCCTGTTGTGTAACGCATACCTTCTGTTACAGGCCTTATGTGGTTCCATAGCGTTAGCCAGTGAGTTCTCAGAGAAGGCTCAGAATGTCTCTCACTTCTACAAAAACAAATGGGTGTTCGGTGGATACGCCTTTTGTTTCGCCTGCACAATAATAAGCATGATAATCTTATTAACAGCTGAATTCGATGATGAACTAGTAAGTTGTCCTCCCTTGATTGATTTTTTGACAGCTTCCTCAATTTTCTTTGATCAACAACTATGTCCATGTACATCTACCAATTACGTACCGATTGTGCCTGCCGATTGAAGAATTTTTGGTTTTCATTTCCGGTTAAATAGCCGAAAACAAACAGTAGCGTTTTTTGTGAGGCAATCGGCAGGTTTTGATCAGGATAAAAATTGATCAGCAATTTGTGATTTGACCAATCACATCGCTTCTCGCAGTCCCAACGTTTCCAATAAAATTGTTTTTCGAGAGCAAGTATTTTTGAGAAGAGGGGTTGTTGATGAGTGCCCCTTTGTGTTGTTGCAAAGCATTTTATGGTTACCTATGACATCAAACACAGTGATTTTAACCGAGATTGCATGGAATGGCAAATAGACAAAAATATACGGGAACACCGTGTCGTCATTCCAATTGGTAAGAGCGAATCGGTAGCTGACTAGTAAATGTACATGTAGCTTAATGTTGCATTGATAGCTGAACAAACATCATGTCGCATCAGAAGAATATACTTTTCCACAAGACCAGCCTGCTCACAAAGATTCTGCTTTTTGTCTTTTCACTGAAACAAAATATTAGTAGTATAATACGAACAGATCCTCAATGAAAAAGTGTGAAACTTTAAAATGTGAAAAATGTGAGAGATGCTGGTCCTATGATATTAATAATAAATATTCAAAACCATTACACTCCAGTACTTCATCTACATTACATATGAAATGAAAACCACTCGTATAGCATACATAATTAAATAACATGTGTTGAGATGACATCTACTGGCATCGACGTCCTGAAATTTTTTTAACATTTCCTAATTATCTTTAATCATCTCTCACGCAAACTTAATAATATTTAATCATTTAATAATAATAAAACATGTTAATAAATATTTATATAAACATAAAAAAGTAATTGTTTCGAAGTTTAAAAGCAAATATGGTAAGAGATGACACAATGTACCCAGGATCTTTTTAGAATTTTCTAGAAACTTCAAGGCTGATAGATGTCATCCCAACACCAAACAAGTTCTTACCCAAAAACTGGCAGTGAAAAAATAGATCAATTTAACAATCATAGAAACTCAGATGGCTAAAATATGTCTATTACATTGTTGATGTTCGCCTGCAGGTAGAATGCTGACAGAATGTGTTATTTAAATGCAGATATCGGTCTACCTGTTTATACCTATGCTTGGACCTTTAGTACTCAGTGTGCTTATTGCTATTGCCTGGAGATGTGTGATGAGCTGCTCTGGGTCACTCCTGCTGAGGTCAAGGTTGGAATCTCTCGAGGAATACCTTGAGCTCTGTGAAATCAACAGTGATCAGTTTGAGCAGATAATTGTAGAGGTAAGGATGAACAAATTTGCATCATTGTGGTACGTCTCAGGCGTAGTTGGTAGTACTAAAATTGTAGCAGCTTGTTAAAATGTTAATAATTAAAATTAAAACGAACCTTAAAATAATTTTTTGTTTAACCAATAGCCAATGAACCAATTAATGAATCGGTTTAAACAACACCAACTAATGTTTTTCTATAATTATACAATAATTGTTTAAAAAAACTCACTGGAACTTGAAAGAACTGAACTCTAGTTTCCAAGTAAAGCGACATGCTACATTAATTAGTTTTGCTATTTTTTAATATGTATTTTAATTCTATGTAATGTCTGCTCAATAGTTATATTCGTTCAGACATCCAAACAGTCTCATCCAAGATATTATGTAACTTTAACCAAAGCCTTACAGTCTCCTTTAAGAGTTACTCTATAGGACTAAAATAATGTCACTTTATGAATTGAAAAATCAAGTTACTAAAATCAAAAAATTACAGAATGATTTTGTACCGAGGCGCATAAGTCGCAAAGCTAAACCACAGGCACTATTGTAAACTACGCCATAGCAAGTGAGGAAGTAAAATCATGAAACACGAAAATGGAGAAGTAGATTAACTCTACGTGGGTAGTTGTTACTGTACCTCATTCATTTATCACCGCGCATTATTGACTCTTTTACCCCAAAACATTTTTAAATCATAAAACTTGAGAAAAACGATCTCAATGTACAAATTTAGCTGGCTGCTAACCATTGATGTCTTGTTTAACCAAGTGATGCTAGTTGTGAGCAATAACTCTATTACCTGTTACACAATTATTATTCAATCATTAATAACAATCTGCTACAACTTGTTACAAGCTGCAACCTGCCACAACCTGCTACAGCCTGCTGCGACCTTCTACAATCTGCTACAACTGGCTACAGCTTGCTACAGCCTGTTTCCAACTGCTTCCACTTGATACAACCTGCTACAACCTAGTACTACTTGCTACAAATTGCGACAACCTGTTTTAATCCGCTACAGTCTGCTTCAAACTGCTACAACCTTCCACAACCTACTTAAACTTGCTATAACCTTTGACAGCCTGCAAAAACTTGCTACAACCTGACTACAACCAGCGACAACTTGCTTCAACTTGTTGCAATCTGGTGTTATTGAATGCGTACTGTTATTTGTTGTAATTTGCTTGCAGTCAGACCACGGTGTATGTGACTACAGAATTGTTGGAAGTGCTGGAGATGGATTTGGGTTCTTCCCATCACAAGGCAGCAATAAGCACATATTTCAAAAGCAGTCAGTGCTGACCCAAGACATAGATATGAATATATTTATAAATAGCTTTGTTCCTGAGGAAAGGCATCTGGACAGAGAGAAAGTTGCCAAAGGATTCACATGGATTAGATACAGTGATGAGGAGGTACGCGATGTACTGCATTGCTATACCATATACTACATTACAGTGTACTACATCATACTACAGTACACTACATCACACTACAGTATACTACATCATACTACAGTGTACTACATCATAATACAGTATACTACATCATACTACATTACACTACATCACACTACAGTATACTACATCATACTACAATATACTACATCACACTACAGTATACTACATCACACTACAGTATACTACATCGTACTACAATATACTACATCACACTACAGTATACTACATCATACTACAGTATACTACATCATACTACAGTATACTACAGTATACTACATCATACTACAATATACTACATCACACTACAGTATACTACATCATACTACAGTATACTACATCATACTACAGTATACTACAGTATACTACATCATACTACAGTATACTGCAGTATACTACAGTATACTACATCACACTACAGTATACTACATCATACTACAGTATACTACATCATACTACAGTATACTACATCATACTACAGTATACTACATCACACTACAGTATACTACAGTATACTACAGTATACTACATCATACTACAGTATACTACAGTATACTACATCATACTACAGTATACTACAGTATACTACAGTATACTACATCACACTACAGTATACTACATCATACTACAGTATACTACATCATACTACAGATTGTGAATAGTTAACTTTTACAAATTATTACTGAATTCTACTTGGCATGTGATATGTATTAATGAAGATTAACTGACATGCAGTCTCTTCTGCCGAAGATTAACTGACATATATTATTTGCTGCTGGAGATTAATTGATATGTAGTATCTGCTGCTGAAGATTAATTGATATGCAGTCTCTGCTGCTGAAGGTTAACTGACATGTCCGTGTAATACTAATAATTTTAAGAAGTTACTTATAGCTCACATGATAAGTGATATAGTTCTGTTTACATTCCAGCACGCTAATGAAAAAGACCCTGTGCTAAGGAACAGTTTGGTCAAAGATGAACACGGCCCTGGTTATCTGCTAAAAGCTAAGGCTATTTCTCAAGAAGTGAGGGGATTTTTCAGACACGATGGCAACAGCCCTAACACTCAAATTATAGAGCACTACCCCGCCTTGACTTTAAAAACCTCTGGACATGGGCCCAATGGTTTACAGGAGTATGAGGTGCGTAGTAGTGCACATAGCCTTAGCCTAGCCTGTGTACCCAGCCATTCACTTTCGTATGATGTGAACAATTAGATGTGTACTTCACACTGTTTGATTTAATTATTTCATAGTTTAAATACTGGGATAAATGTGTGGAACTGAATCATGACAGCTTCGCAAATAGTTACAAAACTGCAAAAGCAAAAACTTTATTCACTGGTATTGGCTGTATACTTGAACTGTTTCTTTTTTATTAGGTGGATTACGCTTTTGCGTTAAGGTGCCCGGAATGGCCGAAAGAAGCTGAGGAATGGAAAATGAGAGAAAGGTTTGGTCTGGATCAGAAGACAGTCGACCATATTGTTAGTCGAGGCTGCTACTTGGTACACAAGTCATGTGGTGGGTGATAAATAATTATTTATTATAATTTATAAATATATATTTATTATTGTCAATGATTCAAATAAAAAATATTAATTAATAAATTCATGGTTGTGTGTATGTAATACTACTATATACATTTCCCTTACCGTCAGGCAATGACAAGCCAGAGGAAGAACATGAACTTGATTGGAGGTTCACGTTTGCATCAGCAGAAGCAGACTTATTTCACTACCACCGAGACAAGAGAGCTTTACGTCTGGCGTTTGTCATACTCAAATTTATGATTAAGATGTCAACCAAGACTCAGGGGATGTTTGATGCCATGTTCTTTTCACAAGTGGTATGTCACAGTGCTCAGCGCTAGGTCTTGGAAACGCCAGACATAACTCACTAGCACATATAGCATGATGACAGGCTTGTTTCGAAACTTTTGGATTGATTGCAAATTCTCAGAAACTGATTTGGAGTTAAACTTTCCAGCTCAAGAAATGAGATAGCGCCAATAAAAATTCAAATTCAAAAAATCACAAACCTATATTAATCGGTTCTAAAAACTAAATAAATGCGGTACTAAGCAATAAAAATATTGAATTCAAAAAGTAATGCTCGGTAAAAAGAAGACAACTCCCACAAAAAATTAATTGCAACAGATTTGATACCTTCAAGTAAACTTTGACTATTTTTCTTTACTTTGATGCCGTATCAAGCAAAATACCAATTACAATAATTTTACATAACAAAACCTAAAGCAGATTGTCACAAAATCTGATGTTGATGCTTGGTAAAATACCGTTTCTGGTAATTAGCCTTTGGTAAGAAAGATGTTTACTTTCTCCATTAACTCGAGCAATGAAAGTTTTGTACCTGCTGCATTGAGAACTACAACTCCATTTTTCTTGCTAAACATTTAACCTACATATACATAATACCAATACATAACACCAAACGCTGCAGTTCAATAATCTGGTAGGTGTATAATTTTAGCCGTGTGAGGCAGTGGCCGATGCATTAGATCGAGTGAATAAGGAAATATCTGTACTAAGAACATATCATTTAAAGACTGTGTTCCTATGGATGGCTGAGCAGGTTTGTAGAACCTTAATTTAGCGCGAATTTTGTATTATGGAACAAAGATTAATCAAAAATAACTTATTCATATCCATTCGACTGATTTAAATAATCTGACTGTTTTAAAGCGACTTTTCGTCTCCACTTCCGATAACTTGAGTGACTATCACGCCATTGGGATATGGTATATGTAGACACCTGTAGACACCTGCAGACACCTGCAGACACCTGTAGACACCTGTAGACACCTGTAGACACCTGTAGACCTTAATGCGAGTATTGAGTACCTTTAGGCCTTAATGTGGGACTTTAGTGAATATTGCTCTTTTCTTTGAAGGCTACTGACAATTACTACGTCAACTTTGAGCTTCCCACCTTTGCCTATCATTCTGGGTTCAAGGCCAAAAACAATTGCTGATTGTTCCTGATGTTTAAAATTTCTCCTCCTTTAAAATTTAAGGCTATTTCGGCAGAGACAACTTGTGGTTTCAAGGCATTAAAGTATGATTGTTGGCGAACATTATTTTAGAAACAAATATTAGAAGAGCAAGACATTGTTTTTTTTCTTTCCATACTTGTTTTCGTGGTAAATTTTTCCTAGTATAAGTTTATGTGGAGGAGTGAGTGAGGTGGTAAGTAACAAGTAGGATTACATCTAGTAAATAACACAAAGCTGACGCATAAGTAGTTTAAAAGTGGTACCATTTTCTTGATAAGTAGTGAGAATCAAAGTTACCAACTGTAAGATAAGCTACAAGATTAAATGCCATTTAACTGTAAGATCTCCTTGATCAACCGCAAAATCACCTATAAAATTAAACTAAAGATTAATTATAGAATTGATTGAAGGTTTAACTGATAAAAATATCTGTCGGAATAACAGAAACAGTTGAGAAACAAAGTCATGCTTCTAATAACTAAATATCGTCAATTATTGATAAATTTTGTTTTGCAGGAAACTATCCTTGACTACTACACCATCAAAGGAAACAAAACGCTTGGGAAAGTGTTTCTTGCAATGATCAACCAGTATACTGCGTACATAGAGAGTGGTTGTCTCCCCAACTACTTCATGAAGTAAATTATATACTTTGTTTGCTAGTAGAATAGTCTACTACTAGCACTTACTACTAGCCCTTACTACTAGCCCCTACTACTAGCCCTTACTACTAGCCCCTACTACTAGCCCCTACTACTAGCCCTTACTACTAGCCCCTACTACTAGCCCTTACTACTAGCCCTTACTACTAGCCCTTACTACTAGCCCTTACTACTAGCCCCTACTACTAGCCCCTACTACTAGCCCTTACTACTAGCCCCTACTACTAGCCCTTACTACTAGCCCTTACTACTAGCCCTTACTACTAACCCCTACTACTAGCCCCCACTACTAGCCCTTACTACTAGCCCTTACTACTAGCCCTTACTACTAGCCCTTACTACTAGCCCCTACTACTAGCCCCTACTACTAGCCCCTACTACTAGCCCCTACTACTAGCCCCTACTACTAGCCCTTACTACTAGCCCTTACTACTAGCCCTTACTACTAGCCCCTACTACTAGCCCCTACTACTAGCCCCTACTACTAGCCCCTACTACTAGCCCCTACTACTAGCCCTTACTACTAGCCCCTACTACTAGCCCTTACTACTAGCCCTTACTACTAGCCCTTACTACTAACCCCTACTACTAGCCCCCACTACTAGCCCCTACTACTAGCCCCTACTACTAGCCCTTACTACTAGCCCCTACTACTAGCCCTTACTACTAGCCCCTACTACTAGCCCTTACTATTAGCCCTTACTACTAGCCCTTACTACTAGCCCTTACTACTAGCCCCTACTACTAGCCCTTACTACTAGCCCCCACTACTAGCCCTTACTACTAGCCCTTACTACTAGCCCTTACTACTAGCCCCTACTACTAGCCCTTACTACTAGCCCCTACTACTAGCCCTTACTACTAACCCTTACTACTAGCCCCTACTACTAGCCCTTACTACTAGCCCCTACTACTAGCCCTTACTACTAGCCCTTACTACTAGCCCCTACTACTAGCCCCTACTACTAGCCCGTACTACTAGCCCCTACTACTAGCCCTTACTACTAGCCCCTACTACTAGCCCTTACTACTAGCCCTTACTACTAGCCCCTACTACTAGCCCTTACTACTAGCCCCTACTACTAGCCCTTACTACTAGCCCCTACTACTAGCCCTTACTACTAACCCTTACTACTAGCCCTTACTACTAGCCCCTACTACTAGCCCTTACTACTAGCCCTTACTACTAGCCCCTACTACTAGCCCCTACTACTAGCCCCTACTACTAGCCCTTACTACTAGCCCTTACTACTAGCCCCTACACTAGCCCTTACTACTAGCCCTTACTACTAGCCCCTACTACTAGCCCCTACTACTAGCCCCTACTACTAGCCCTTACTACTAGCCCCTACTACTAGCCCTTACTACTAGCCCCTACTACTAGCCCTTACTACTAGCCCCTACTACTAGCCCTTACTACTAGCCCCCACTACTAGCCCTTACTACTAGCCCTTACTACTAGCCCTTACTACTAGCCCCTACTACTAGCCCTTACTACTAGCCCTTACTACTAGCCCCTACTACTAGCCCCTACTACTAGCCCTTACTACTAGCCCCTACTACTAGCCCCTACTACTAGCCCCTACTACTAGCCCTAGTACTAACCCCTACTACTAGCCCTTACTACTAGCCCCTACTACTAGCCCTTACTACTAGCCCTTACTACTAGCCCCTACTACTAGCCCCTACTACTAGCCCCTACTACTAGCCCTTACTACTAGCCCCTACTACTAGCCCTTACTACTAGCCCTTACTACTAGCCCCTACTACTAGCCCTTACTACTAGCCCCTACTACTAGCCCTTACTACTAGCCCTTACTACTAGCCCTTACTACTAACCCCTACTACTAGCCCCCACTACTAGCCCTTACTACTAGCCCTTACTACTAGCCCTTACTACTAGCCCTTACTACTAGCCCTTACTACTAGCCCCTACTACTAGCCCCTACTACTAGCCCCTACTACTAGCCCCTACTACTAGCCCCTACTACTAGCCCTTACTACTAGCCCTTACTACTAGCCCTTACTACTAGCCCCTACTACTAGCCCCTACTACTAGCCCCTACTACTAGCCCCTACTACTAGCCCTTACTACTAGCCCTTACTACTAGCCCCTACTACTAGCCCTTACTACTAGCCCTTACTACTAGCCCTTACTACTAACCCCTACTACTAGCCCCCACTACTAGCCCCTACTACTAGCCCCTACTACTAGCCCTTACTACTAGCCCCTACTACTAGCCCTTACTACTAGCCCCTACTACTAGCCCCTACTACTAGCCCCTACTACTAGCCCTTACTACTAGCCCCTACTACTAGCCCTTACTACTAGCCCTTACTACTAGCCCTTACTACTAACCCCTACTACTAGCCCCCACTACTAGCCCCTACTACTAGCCCCTACTACTAGCCCTTACTACTAGCCCCTACTACTAGCCCTTACTACTAGCCCTTACTACTAGCCCTTACTACTAGCCCTTACTACTAGCCCCCACTACTAGCCCTTACTACTAGCCCTTACTACTAGCCCTTACTACTAGCCCCTACTACTAGCCCTTACTACTAGCCCCTACTACTAGCCCTTACTACTAACCCTTACTACTAGCCCTTACTACTAGCCCCTACTACTAGCCCTTACTACTAGCCCTTACTACTAGCCCTTACTACTAGCCCTTACTACTAGCCCCCACTACTAGCCCTTACTACTAGCCCTTACTACTAGCCCTTACTACTAGCCCTTACTACTAGCCCTTACTACTAGCCCCTACTACTAGCCCCTACTACTAGCCCTTACTACTAGCCCTTACTACTAGCCCCTACTACTAGCCCCTACTACTAGCCCTTACTACTAGCCCCTACTACTAGCCCTTACTACTAGCCCCTACTACTAGCCCCTACTGCTAGCCCCTACTACTAGCCCCTACTGCTAGCCCTTACTACTAGCCCTTACTACTAGCCCCTACTACTAGCCCCTACTACTAGCCCTTACTGCTAGCCCCTACTACTAGCCCTTACTACTAGCCCTTACTACTAGCCCCTACTACTAGCCCTTACTACTAGCCCCTACTACTAGCCCTTACTACTAGCCCTTACTACTAGCCCTTACTACTAGCCCTTACTACTAGCCCTTACTACTAGCCCTTACTACTAGCCCCTACTACTAGCCCCTACTACTAGCCCCTACTACTAGCCCTTACTACTAGCCCTTACTACTAGCCCCTACTACTAGCCCCTACTACTAGCCCCTACTACTAGCCCCTACTACTAGCTCTTACTACTAGCCCCTACTACTAGCCCTTACTACTAGCCCCTACTACTAGCCCTTACTACTAGCCCTTACTACTAGCCCTTACTACTAGCCCTTACTACTAGCCCTTACTACTAGCCCCCACTACTAGCCCTTACTACTAGCCCTTACTACTAGCCCTTACTACTAGCCCCTACTACTAGCCCCTACTGCTAGCCCCTACTACTAGCCCTTACTACTAGCCCCTACTACTAGCCCCTACTACTAGCCCCTACTACTAGCCCTTACTACTAGCTCTTACTACTAGCCCCTACTACTAGCCCTTACTACTAGCCCTTACTACTAGCCCTTACTACTAGCCCTTACTACTAGCCCCCACTACTAGCCCTTACTACTAGCCCTTACTACTAGCCCTTACTACTAGCCCTTACTACTAGCCCTTACTACTAGCCCCTACTACTAGCCCCTACTACTAGCCCTTACTACTAGCCCTTACTACTAGCCCCTACTACTAGCCCCTACTACTAGCCCTTACTACTAGCCCCTACTACTAGCCCTTACTACTAGCCCCTACTACTAGCCCCTACTGCTAGCCCCTACTACTAGCCCCTACTGCTAGCCCTTACTACTAGCCCTTACTACTAGCCCCTACTACTAGCCCCTACTACTAGCCCTTACTGCTAGCCCCTACTACTAGCCCTTACTACTAGCCCTTACTACTAGCCCCTACTACTAGCCCTTACTACTAGCCCCTACTACTAGCCCTTACTACTAGCCCTTACTACTAGCCCTTACTACTAGCCCTTACTACTAGCCCTTACTACTAGCCCCTACTACTAGCCCCTACTACTAGCCCCTACTACTAGCCCTTACTACTAGCCCTTACTACTAGCCCCTACTACTAGCCCCTACTACTAGCCCCTACTACTAGCCCCTACTACTAGCTCTTACTACTAGCCCCTACTACTAGCCCTTACTACTAGCCCCTACTACTAGCCCTTACTACTAGCCCTTACTACTAGCCCTTACTACTAGCCCTTACTACTAGCCCTTACTACTAGCCCCCACTACTAGCCCTTACTACTAGCCCTTACTACTAGCCCTTACTACTAGCCCCTACTGCTAGCCCCTACTGCTAGCCCCTACTACTAGCCCTTACTACTAGCCCCTACTACTAGCCCCTACTACTAGCCCCTACTACTAGCCCTTACTACTAGCTCTTACTACTAGCCCCTACTACTAGCCCTTACTACTAGCCCCTACTACTAGCCCTTACTACTAGCCCTTACTACTAGCCCTTACTACTAGCCCTTACTACTAGCCCTTACTACTAGCCCTTACTACTAGCCCCTACTACTAGCCCCTACTGCTAGCCCCTACTACTAGCCCTTACTACTAGCCCATACTACTAGCCCCTACTACTAGCCCCTACTACTAGCCCTTACTACTAGCCCTTACTACTAGCCCCTACTACTAGCCCCTACTGCTAGCCCCTACTACTAGCCCTTACTACTAGCCCCTACTACTAGCCCCTACTACTAGCCCCTACTACTAGCCCTTACTACTAGCTCTTACTACTAGCCCCTACTACTAGCCCTTACTACTAGCCCCTACTACTAGCCCTTACTACTAGCCCTTACTACTAGCCCTTACTACTAGCCCTTACTACTAGCCCTTACTACTAGCCCCTACTACTAGCCCCTACTACTAGCCCCTACTGCTAGCCCCTACTACTAGCCCCTACTACTAGCCCCTACTACTAGCCCCTACTACTAGCCCCTACTACTAGCCCTTACTACTAGCCCTTACTACTAGCCCTTACTACTAGCCCTTACTACTAGCCCTTACTACTAGCCCCAACTACTAGCCCCTACTACTAGCTCTTACTACTAGCCCCTACTACTAGCCCTTACTACTAGCCCCTACTACTAGCCCTTACTACTAGCCCTTACTACTAGCCCTTACTACTAGCCGTTACTACTAGCCCTTACTACTAGCCCCCACTACTAGCCCTTACTACTAGCCCTTACTACTAGCCCTTACTACTAGCCCCTACTACTAGCCCCTACTACTAGCCCTTACTACTAGCCCCTACTACTAGCCCTTACTACTAGCCCCTACTACTAGCCCCTACTGCTAGCCCCTACTACTAGCCCCTACTGCTAGCCCTTACTACTAGCCCTTACTACTAGCCCCTACTACTAGCCCCTACTACTAGCCCTTACTGCTAGCCCCTACTACTAGCCCTTACTACTAGCCCTTACTACTAGCCCCTACTACTAGCCCCTACTACTAGCCCCTACTACTAGCCCTTACTACTAGCCCCTACTACTAGCCCCCACTACTAGCTCTTACTACTAGCCCTTACTACTAGCTCTTACTACTAGCTTTACTACTAGCTTCTACTAAAAACCATTACTAACTGCTACTAGTGCTAATACAATGCAGTCTATTACGAACTGCAAATTTTTCTTCAAATACTACGACTACTTCTCCTCCACTAGTGACTTCAACTATCCTCTACCACTACTTTCTTCCACTACAAACTATTGACGCTCTTTCTACACTCTACTGCTGAATTAATTTGCAATGATGCCATGCTTATTAATCTACCATTTCCTAGAAAAAGACAGACTTGTTCTTCGTAGCGCAGCAAGTCCTTTCAGATTCATAAATTATTCTGATACTTTGAACTTCACTTTGAACACATTTTGTGCCAAAGTAGTTCATTTTTAGAACTGTAGCAATACGCCGGATGAAAAAACTGATAAATACATTGATTGGACCTTACAACCATTTATCTACTTCCACAGAGATAGAAACATGTTGGATGGAATCAGATACAAGCCACAAGATTTTACTAAAGCCTTGAAACTTCTAAAAGATCTAAAGAAGAACTCAACCTGGAAGGTGATAATACTATTTGAGATACAGTTTGTCAACAAGAAAGCCTTAGCCACAGTAGCCATTTCTTTAATCTGTAAGTAGAGAGACGGTTTAAACTACTCGATATTATCTCACATCTTATGCTACGGAATGCCCATTTTTTGCTTAGAATTTTTCCTTGTCCGAAAAAGTATAAACTTCCAGTTTTTATGCGTATTGTAGCATATAAGCTTGCAATTGTCACAAAATAACATGCAATGATAACTTTGTACTCTCGGCACGAATAAGATTACTTTTAATGATACAGCAAGGAGTGGTGAGAGAGGAGTTACTGACTTTTCCCAGAAATATAAAGCTTTGTTACTTGGAATGACCACATCTTGGCTTTATCATAACGAACCATTTAAAAAAATGAAGCAGGAAATCAAAACTAACTAAAACCTTAATAACTGTTCTGTTACATTAAATAAACACTGGTTTGCGTACATCATAGATGACAGTAGTGTGATAAGATCAACTGAGAATGGTAATTCATCATCAACCACATCGTTTATATGCTATATCATACTCCAATATGCAATGTACCTGCTGTTTTTTTTCAAATTATTTTGTAGTAATTGTCATCATAGTGATGAACATAGCCTTGTACTTCCAATTCACTGACCTGGCAAACTCCGTAACCCCAGCTACAACCCAGAATTATGACACAGAGATTGTACCAGAATACAACTACAAGATATTCTCACAAGAATACCAACAGTTTATATCCGATCTCTACAATGAACTCACAAACAGCACCGCTAGAAAGTGATGCCAGCTGTTAGATATTACTGTAGTAGTAATTTAAACCTTCTGAGGACTTACCTGTAGATGTTTGTTTGACCTTTCATATAGGATTACTGGCAGCTGTTGTCACAAAATGTTGTTGTATATTTATTTTATACTCCTACACAACCATCGTTATGCCATACCTACCTAGAATTGTTGATCTGAACGGAAATATCGGAAATTAATGTCTCACCCTGTGCACTTATTGTGAGCGGTATTCCCTCAGATCAACGTCTACGATGTGCCGTAAAGAATTAGGTTCCAGTCTAGCCGTCAATAATGTTAGTCTCTGGTTAAGTGTCCATGTAGTAGATATCATCTGTAGGTAGGTATTAGCTCCTGTGGGTACAAACTACAATACCAAAGGTAGGGCATTCTATACTTGAGTTCGTCCGTTGTGTCTATCTCCCACTCTTGTATGTACACCGACTCCTTGATAGTTGTAGGAGCAGGTAATGCTGTAGAATATCTATATGAATTACATGCTAGAGGATTCAATAGTACTATAATCTATAGAAAAGAGTCTTTTGAGTGAGATGTTATCTGTTCAATAGCTATGCGTATGTAGACTGACTGTACAAAAATCTATTACTATACTTTATACTGGTAAGGATTGTTTGAGTTATGTTCTCAAGATAATTTAGTTAGATAAAAGCAGACAACTCCAATATGATAATTTGATATTTATTTTTGGTCCAATTCTGGTCATAACATAGTTAATGCAGCAGATACACTAATCTTGAAACATCAACTTTAAGAGTTGTCTGCTCATAAACTGTTGATAGTAGACAACTCTGATTAAATCACTTTGCAAGCGTTTACATATGATCCGTACATGTCCTGGTTACCAGTTTCATTACACTACATGTTGCTGCTCAAGTTTTTATTAGACTGATACAAATTTGTTTCGGTTCACTGATGTTGAAAAAACTGAATATACATGAAGCTGTTTGAATTTTTATTATTTATTCCTTCATAATTTGTATTTTGCTCAACTGCACAAACAAAAGTAAAAACAAATGATCACAGATATGATATTAGTTGCTTCAGCTGAGAGAACTATTTTATTTTAGAAACAAAAACATATAAAAGGGAAAACTGCAGTATTGCGAGGTTATCTAAATTTTACTTGCTCTGACAATGTAAGCTACGGGTGTCCAGGTTGTACAGTTGTTAAGGGGTTAGCAAGGTACTAACATACGTGTGACTGTTACATACATCACATGGCAATTAGTCACTGCAGTATTCCCTCACGTGACACAGCGTATGTCAACACGTAATGTATGTCAACAAGTAGAGTTGCATTTATTATTCATACCTAATCAATAACAATCCTTAGAAGCAATTTACAAAGCTATCAATGGGCACGACTACTAGAACGGCATTGTTAGTTAGTGAATACAACATGACTACTGGCAATGACCACCTGGTGCAGGCCAGCTCTTTAGTATAAACAATGTAAAACATTTAATAAACAATACAATTTAAAATAATCTCAGACGAAAAAACAGCGAGACCAACAGTTGGTGAGGCTGAGGTAGACAAGAAGGTCAAGGTCAGATAAAAGAGAAATACAATGGAATAGAGCTACTGCAAGCCAGTGGTCTAGCTTGGCTAAAACGATGCATTGAAAACAAATAGACTGAGTACCGATCGAATCATTCAGGCCATGTCATAAATGCCTCAAACCATTACAAGGCAGGAACACCGCTACCAACAAACGACCTTGAAATTATGACCACGATCAGCAGTAAAACCAATTTCGGGATAATAAAGACAATAGAACACATTATTTTCATAATAAATGAAACAAAAGTAAAAAATAAAAGTCAATTAGATGTTATGTGGTAGACAAAGGAGATGATACAGACATATAATCAGTTGATACAACCATAGAATTACCGCCCCCTGAAGGGAGATAATTCTATGGAAACAACTAGAAGCTGATGAACCCTCGATCTTTAGACATCCCCAGGAAGGACTGATTGTGTACTTGACTGGGAAGCCCAACGTATATATTCTGTTCAATAGGAGCTTGTACCACAGTCAGTGTGCCCTCTGTAATATACATTCACTCACTGTAACAAATAACTAACTGAAGGAATAAAACCAATGAATAACTGAGGAAGCACATGGAGGGCAACTCCAAGTCACATGACGTCATAAGCGCATTCAGTAGGCAGCTTCAAGTTATTTTCGCTTTACTTGCAAACGCAAAACAAAAAAGAATCCAATTCCTGCCAGGCCTTTACAAAAATAACATGATGACCTAGCTATTCAAATGAGACTGCTTCGACACACTACAATACACTACACTACAATACACTACAGTACACTACACTACAGTACACTACAGTACAATACAGTACACTACAGTACACTACAGTACACTACACTACAATACACTACAGTACACTACAATACACTACAGTATACTACACTACAATACACTACACTACAGTACACTACACTACAGTACACTACACTACAATACACTACAGTACACTACAATACACTACAGTACACTACAGTACACTACAGTATACTACACTACAATACAGTACACTACAGTACACTACAATACACTACAATATACTACATCACACTACAGTATACTACATCATACTACAATATACTACATCACACTACAGTATACTACATCATACTACAGTATACTACATCACACTAAAGTATACTACATCATACTACAGTATACTACATCATACTACATCGTACTACATCACACTACAGTACACTACATCATACTACAGTATACTACATCACACTACAGTATACTACATCATACTACAGTATACTACATCACACTACAGTATACTACATCATACTACAATATACTACATCACACTACAGTATACTACATCATACTACAGTGTACTACATCATACTACAATATACTACATCACACTACAGTATACTACATCATACTACAGTATACTACACTACAGTATACTACATCACACTACAGTATACTACATCATACTACAATATACTACATCACACTACAGTATACTACATCATACTACAGTGTACTACATCATACTACAATATACTACATCACACTACAGTATACTACATCATACTACAGTATACTACACTACAGTATACTACATCGTACTACATCACACTACAGTACACTACAGTACACTACAGTATACTACACTACAATACAGTACACTACAGTATACTACATCACACTACAGTACACTACAGTACACTACACTACAATACACTACAGTACACTACAGTATACTACACTACAATACAGTACACTACAGTACACTACAGTACACTACAATACACTACAGTACACTACAGTACACTACAGTACACTACAGTACACTACAGTACACTACAGTACACTACAATACACTACAGTATACTACACTACAATACTGTAGGACAAACACTAACCAACAGAGTGTCTGTTGTACGCCTCACGGATGGCATTCACCACGACCTCTGTGAAGTTCTTGACACCATAGCACTGTTGACCTTTGCCCTGCTCAGTGAAAGCGAGGGGGTGGTAGGTGAAAGTCTGCCAAGGCATTGAGCTACTTGATGGGCTCCATTTGTTGAGAAAGCCAGGTTCCACCCCCTTGTTCCACATAAGTCTCACTCCACTACAAGTTCTCTTTATCAGCTCACTGGTAAAGTTTCTACAAACAATTGTACAACTGTAATGTGGAGATCATTATATATCAATACAGAGATCTTTGTTGAAGTAACATTTTAACCTTTGCGTCAAGTTCTCCTACTATCTATGAGACGTGATAGTCTGCACTAGAGAGTGCAGTAAGTGATGTATGCAATAGTGAAGCAAGAACTAATTCTTGAAATGATTGCACTAGCAGGGATATTGGCAGATGGCCAAGTAAAGAGAGGATCAAGGATGGTAACACAGACATATCAGCTGACAGACAACCGCCTTCTGCTAGTGAGCAAAAAGTGACAGCACTATAGTTACTTATGAACAATCCTAAAGTTTAATTGCCAAGAAAATGACTGAATGACAGCGACATGAGGCATGACATGAGGCCTGACCCGAGGCAAGACATGAGGCAAGACACGAAGCATGACATAATATATTGGATCAACTTGCTTATCAGAGAGATTACAACATTGAACTGTGTGGCCATCACCAATTTACACAAACTAACTTTGATGATATTTGAGTAAACGGTGAAGAAAAAATCTTCTCTTAGATGATCGATGTAAGATCACACAGGTGGCTATTTGACATTGCCGACGCCAAATGGTTGATTTGTCTGCAATAAAAGATGAATGTACCCAAACCTATAAATCACTAAGCATATCATGATTGTTTTTTGAAAAATTTGTCACTCAGTTGTTTTATTGTAATATACCTGGTGATTTCTGATCTGTGAAATCGGTTATCTAGTGAAGCCATTTTTTTGTATTTTGTCATTTAACGTATAACATTTCTATCTAGTGTGCACTCAAGGATCACCCATTTCAATAATAAATAACAAATTACTTAAGTGAACAACGGCATACATACAGAAGAGAGTTTGTCGGGTATTGGAATTCCCCAGCCTTGACTGTGTCAAAATCCTTAAGCGCTTGTCTTTTGTACTTATACACACGTCCTGGTACAAAGTCAAACCTGACTGTAAGCAAAGATTCGGTTGTCACTACTACCACTTTCTCTGTCTCGTTATCCCAGTGGTCGACTCTACAAACATTCCCCAATAACAATTACGTAAAACTTGTGACAAAAAAGTTTTGTTATAATCTCAATGTCAGAGTCACGCGGAAGTACAAACGCTACTTTTCAGCTCATCGCCAATTTAGATCGGTCCATAATGCCACTACTGAAATTGCACCAAGCAAATTTTGTTCTATGAGGGACTGAGATGTACACATACAACACTTACTCTACTAAAAGCCAGGCTCCAATAACTTCATCTCCATCCAACTCCTTGGTGACAACTTTGGATTTGATTTCCTCAACAGCTTTCTCTAAAGCCCCTTCCTACAAACAAATAGATGAGATATAGAGTCAATGAAATAATAAAACCTTTCAGCTTTTATGAAGCAGTAAAAACCGCTCCTATGCCTCTCTATACCATTTAGGCAGGTATACATAAACGATAAAAACGCAAAACAATCACTAGATGGAAGTCAAGCTTTCAACTCACATTACAGACATAAAATGATTTCTTCCTGTGCTCAAAATGACTGTGAATGGCGTAGGGTACCGCTGGCGCACCACCTACATCTTCCCCAGCGGCTGCTGCCTCGGCAGCAGGAGGGGCAGAGGCTTGCTCATCACTCCTATGGATTGTGGACAGTGACACATCAGCAAATGCACTTTCATTACCCGTTTCTGATGCCATGTCTATGGATGATGTTCGAAGAGCCGCTGTAAAACAAACCTTAGATAAATAATAACATTTACATGCGCATCATACTAAACTTTGACCTCCAATGATGATCATTAAGTTATGCTAAAAATTTAGGCTCTTTTTTATAATTAATATTCTAATCAAAATTAATGTATCATATTTTGTATTCATTATTGAAATATTATGATCACTGTTTTAACTAGTACATGTCGACTTACTGCGAACATTCTCTAGATGATAAGAATGAAATGAGTATACAGTAAGGACTTGTCGAAAGTATGCTGTAAGGCCAATAAGACGCAATGCCAACAGCTCAATCAGCCACAAAACAACAACTAGCGGCTTCCTATTATCAGAGCTGATCCAAATCTTGGCAGCAGCAATGAACAGCTGTTCCATTGGTGTGCAGCTCAAGTGAAACGAGTCCTATCACTGCTGCTGTATTTATTGGATTGGCAAAGTTAGTTTTGTTTGTATTGCGTCTTGAAAATTGCATTGTTCTGAATATGCAGTTAATCATTCCTTCTCCTTTATGATGAACTACCCTACATCAGTCACTTTGATGAACGAGTGAGATACTAGCATGATGAGCTGCTTAACCTACAGCATCAAATCAGTTTTTAAAGTATCGTGTATGCGCTTATATTTCATATCTACACAACATTGACGGTAGCATGCATATTTTATAGAGTAACAGTTTTAATTCCATTTTGACAGATCAATGTTTCTAAATATTTAAATTTAGTCATCTAGGGCTATTAGATGTTCCATAATATATTCCCTCAATCTAATCTTTACAAGGTCTCCTGCTGGTGTCAAATAACGTTTGTATTTGACTTCATTATAGTTCACCTTCCTAAAGGTAAATCTTTACCTTTAAATACTTTACTCAAAGACTTCTACTAGTCTTTCACACAAGACCAAATCAACTGCAAGCAACATGGTTAATGGGTTCTCTTCAACAACATATTGGTTGATGACATCAGAAAGACGTTTGGCCTGAAGGCGTTCGATGCAGTGCCTTGATGTAAGCACACCACCAGTTGATCTAGGCATTATCTTGGTCCCACCATAGGTGTGATTATGATGTGGTATTTTTTATCCATGCCTCGAATAACGGAATGGAGCTGAGATCTTTTTCAAGCAGTAACATACCAATTCTTCTTTGTAACATGGATGCTTTTACAGGATAATTTTTCATTTTCAATCAGCTTGGCAATTATGAAATAATATTATCACAAAAGCAACAAAATGCACACAAATTTTGTACAATAATAAAACATTTATTTTGTTATTAAAACCTATACTAGATAAGACAGAACACATGAGTACAAACACACAAAAAAAAAACAAAATATAACTGCTAATACCAGTTGTGTTAACTTGAAGACTAAATATCATTCATTTCAATAAATAAATTAATAGCAACATAACCATCATAATGATGACTGGTAATAACAACAAATGGAATTAATTGTCATAGCAATTGTTGTTGTTATCACTTATCATCAACAGTTATCATTATTTTTGATATTTTTTATTTTATGTATTATTTCATGATACAAAGAATATTTATTAACATCTATGATGGTTTAATAAATCATAATGAAAAAGTAGTAAATTTAAAATTTGGAACAAATGTAGATGGGAATCAACGTTGACAGGAATGAATGCAGACACATCTTGGAATGAATGTCAAAAGACCTGAAATGAAAGTCGACTTGTTAGAGAGAAAAATTTGACGTTCAATCTCAGGGGTGTCAACATTCATTCTTGGCAACATATAAACGATCTTTTCGATGTTCATCTTGGGAATAAAAAAATATCATTTTTCCCGAAGTAGACAACCCCTGGAATGAAAGTTAAAATGATATTTTATAAATAGCCGAGAAGGAATGTGGAACATTTCTTCTTTATAGGGTAGTTGACATCCGTCCCAGGCCTGCTGATGTTTATTCCAGTTGTGTCTCCATTCATCTCTGTCTACGTTTAATCCAATTCCCATTCAAACATACTATCAACTATTTATCATATCATTTTCATTAGTTTTTTTTTACGACCAAAAACTCACCGATAATAAATAACTTCAGTAACTCTGGGCCATTCGGGATTGCTATTATTAATAGTTATAAAAAACCAGAGCTTGAATGAAAAGAAAACAAATAAACACTAGTAAAAAATCAAACTTCATTATAGTACATATTCGTATAGTAATTAATATGCATATGGTGATAGCGTATAACTATACAAATTTTTATATATATATAATATAGATAATAATAGTAATATATTAATACTTATTATTGCCTGACAGGTTTTTGATCATAGATTTAGATTTCAATGCCGGTTTGTTGTTAAGTATTATTGGAAATAATAATAGTAATAATCGTATCATACTAATAGTACAAAATTAGTAACTAATAATGGGCATTACACTGTACAGGAAATGCTATGAACACTCTTAAACCAAACACGCTAAAAAATTTCTGTCGTTATTACTAAATTGGTATTAGAGATTGTTCTAATTGCATATCAAATTTCATTTGTTAAATCATGTATTATTATAGGCTCTTAGACCTCCGTTCTTATCCAAATATATATAATTTAGAGGCTAAGACAGCTACCCCTAATGCAAGGGTCAATGCTTCAATAAAAGCATGTTTTTGGGCTTCTTCCAATCAGTGTAGAAGGAAGAGGCCAAAACTAATGTATCATAATAAAAGATAGTAAAAACCTACACTCTCTCCTAAGTATTCACAAGTAAGTACAAGTGCACAAGACTAACACAACACATTTATTTGTATTAAAGACAAGTAGGACTTGCTTTGCATGACACCTGGCAAACATCTAAAAGCTGGCAGACCCTTGGGCAGACAATCGGCCAAACGCTGCTGGGGAGACACTGCACTCAGACAGATATGTTCAGTAGCAAACACTGACTACTCGACCAGGCTGACAGAATAGAGGGCTGTTGACATGACGGTCACTAGTGCTGGAAGCTGTGCAGGTGAAGGCTACCAGATTGTGACAATTAGTCAGAGCTGTGGTCAAATCACCGTGATTCGAATCACAAAAATTAATTCTTCTGTGATTCGCTGATTTGATTTGGTACCTCCTCTGAGTTGATTTGATATGATTCGACCAAAATCTGTGATTGGGTGCAATTATTTGCAAATCATATAAATAATAATTAAAAGAAATTGACCATAAACCAGAGTTCCAGTGCGTGCCTTTTAAAAAAAAAACCATAGACTTAATAAAATCAATGATGACAATGAAGTGTACAGTTGTCACAGTCTCCATGTCATTGCGGCTTAAATTATACTGATACACAATGAAAATCCCTATCGTAGAGTAACTCAATTTGAGTGCATGCATTGTATCTTCCTGGGCTAATCAGTATGATAACAATCATAATAATGGGCCACTAACAACAACATCATGCCAAGGTCTATTTTTAGTTACTTCTGATAGGTATGGTTTGGCTTCAGCTGCTTGCATGATATCGGTATTGTTTTTGTTTATCATTGTGAATCATTCATTACGATTGCTACTATTAATTAATTTATTTATAGGTTGTATTTTCTTTATGGTATAAGCAAAGACTACTGTTGCTGTTGTTAAACTTGTTTTGAATTATAATTATTATTATAAGGTAGCTATTATTATTATTGTTAAATCTATTGCAGTGAGGTATTGTAGTGTATTATCATGACTACTGTGTTGGTTGCTGTAACTCGTACATAACAACAAAAAGTAACAATTATTAGTTACTACCTATTAATGATAAAGGTAGAAAAGTTTGCTTCTGGTAACAAGAATCAATGATGATAATATTTATAATTCATTAGGCATTTTCGGATCAAGAACGTCCATGCCTTGAAAAAATTGGCACGGGAAAGCGCTTCCGAATGCAATTTTGACGTTCGTTCCTGGCATAATTTCTATGCATGAACGTTCAAAATCAAAAGTTCACTTCATCGGAGTTATCTTCTTCTTTTTTTCTAGTGTCGCAGTGAATAGTAAAAGGCGCATCCTGCTGAGGTGACAGCTTTTTGGTTATATATTATAAAAAAGTAAATAATAATTTTGATAATTATTACCAGTTATGTGTTTTACTAATTACTATTTTTCATTTTTAACAATGTTTATTATCAGTTGGTGATGTTTGGCTATTTGAACAATTGTTTTTTTTTACTAACTAAAGTATAATAAAATAATTAAAAAAACTATAAGAACTTATAATAATATTGTGAGGGACGCTAGTACTCTCCTTATTTTATTATTATTATTTTATACTCACTAAGACACTCTCTCACTTATTATTACGCCGGAGACATTATCTCGTAATTACTGTCTAAGCCTGTATCTCATTGTCCATATTCCTTTGTGTACGATTTAAGCCATTAACTCACTGTCTATGTTACATCTCAATATCTACTCGCTACGCATTGTATACGTCTGTGTATAGTTCTATTGTTTGTATGTATCCACGATACCAGAGTCTATTTCAGTGCGTTCTATCTTGTACACCAAATAATTATTTACCACATGTTATACTTTTTCCACGATTTTTAATTATTGCAATTGGGTGCTGACTGTAAGGACAAGGCGTGGCTTGTACCAATATTTTTGCTCAGGCGTGGTTTGTAATGTGTACCCGCCTTCCCTGTATTTAAATCGATGTAAGCATAATAAAAATCAGAGTTAGCCTGACTCTCAGATGATTCTCTCTCTCTGAAGCAAGCACAGCTAGGAGCACTATAACTACAAGCGCTGGTCGACTATTAGCAAGCACGAGGCTTGGCGGAAAGTAAGATTGTTCGCTCTCTTACTGCGTATTCCCTCGACTCGAGGTGTACGACGCAAAGCACCTGGTGCCCTAGTAGTTCGACTCTTACTGAAGCCGAACTGTGGAGTTCGCACAAAAACTACCACCACAATAATCAAGGAGTAATTATTGTCGACCTCGACTGAGTCGAACTAGACAAAGTAATTACCGCACCATTATTGTCAGTGGCCAAAAGTTCGAAACAAACTATAAACTAGACAAGTAATTCCTGAGGAATTAATGTCAGAGCACAGTTCGAAACAAACTATAAACTAGACCATAATCACGACAGTGATTATTGTCGAACCTTGGGAAGGTTCAGAGGTAGCCAATAATTCGGATATAATTATTGTCTACTGCCAGCGCACATACAAGCCAGATTCGGCCGCACCCATAAATGCACAAAACCAATAAAGGCTCTCCAGACAATACGAACAATAATAGCAAATTATTGTAAGTAGACTTGGGCAGAAGTAGAGCACGTCGGGAGTGTGTACAGGTGGCTACCACCCAGACGCAAATTCCTGTACAATATTAATGATGATATCATTTGAATAACAGTAATATTAATAATGATTATCATACATTTTTCTTATATTATAATTATTTATTACAATTTTATTTTAATTCACCATCCTCAGTAAAATGTGTCCAAAAATAATTTCAACATCAACATGCTTCAAGACTTGTTATTATTTATTTTATTATTATTGTTAGAAATGAAACTTGAGGCCTCATCACTCTTGTCTTGTTATTGTAACTAACGTAAAAGGGCTCATTATTTGCAAAAATATTTATTATAGGAGAACTCTACGCATTCGGATCAAGAACGTCATAGGGTGGACGACCCCCTGAACGGTAAAACCACCGTTCAGCATAGAGTTCCAAAAAACAGGTTTTGTACTCGCCGAAAAACGAAAATTTCGCCCATTTTGGAATGAACATTCTCGATCCGAAAATGCCTATTCATTTATAACTGTAAACTGTAGCCTATTGTTTCAATAGTTGTAGAAGTTAAATTTAATAATTATTTATAAATATTATAATACATCTATTAACTTGCAACAATTATTATTAACTGCAGCAAACAAGCGTCAAAACCAATGAATTTTCAACATTCATTCAATATTATTATTAACATAATCATTTTTTAAAAAATCCTAATAACACACACTAAGTATTCTATTGCTTTGAAATTCAATACCACTTTTTTGTTGCCACCTATCAATATTATTTTGCAGTAATTTGTTATTCATATTTAGCCCCATGTAATTTCCTCCCTCTCTAAAAGCAAATCCTGGAGAGATCTCTGAGTACATTGTATATATGTTGAAGTGGAGCACTAACTGTTATTAGTAATAGTAATATAATAATGCGTTTGATAGTGTTTTATCACAGACTGTCATATTATGTGCCACCCACAGGCATTGAAGTCCTAGTTAGTAGTGTTAAGTACTAATTCCAGTGCTAAATTATCACACGCGTGATTTGATCAATGATTCACAAATATTTGGAATTATTTGAAATCTCAGAAGCATCTGATTTGATTCAAATCATAAATTTTACAAAGGTGCTGAGATTTGATTTGATTAAAATCAATTACATTATTATATGATAATCATTATGATTTGAATCATCAATTTTTTGATCCCTCCACAGTGTGCAGGATTTTGTAGGAGCAATTAACCAGTTCCCTGAGTAACCACCTGCACTACCTCTTAGGCATCTGTGACCAGAGCCGTCAGTATTGTTAGGCAGGCTTGCTAGCAGTCCGTCCAAGTCACTGCCTAGCGTCAGCATCGCTGGCTGACAGCAGGTCAGGATGACGACGTCTGACAAACAAGTCTGTCTGTTGTCCACTGCTCGTTGGCTATTTCGACCGTGAGTCATATAGCTATTGTCCTCCTGAGCAGTGGAGCCTGTCCTTATTGTATGCGTCTGTAGATGGTGAAGTAAGAACTTGAGTGAGTGTTTTAAAGCGAGTATTCAAAGGAATAAATACAGTTCCAAGGTAACACTGATGAGCTAAGGGCTCACAGCTGCTTTTATACGAAACTGTTACATCACATGTTACATAATGTCTTTGTCTACAGTTGTATTTGTGAATAAATGCTAATAGGGGGTAAAAGGTAAATCTAAAGTTAGAGGCTAACAACATGGAAGTGTTTCCTAGCAACTAGGTAATACAAACGGTAGCTCAGAGTTCGTCCTGTACAACAGCTCTGCAATTAGTGTCGTACAAAGGTCCTACACAATAGTATCATTTATAGTAGTTACAGTATATAGCAGCAGTAGAATAGTCTAAATAAGTATTACTATTATACTACTATTATTATTATTATTAATATTTATTCCTATAACAACAACAACAGCATCATCAATAAATATAATTATTATAATATTGTACAGGAATTTGTGTCTGGGTGGTAGCCACCTGTACACTCTGCCGATGTTCTCTATTTCGACCCTAATTCAGCGCTCAATAATGTGCTATTATTGTTTAGAGTGCGTAAATTGGCTTGTGCAGTTATGGGTGCGGCCGAATTCGGCGTGGAGTGATTGCTGGCAGGGCACAATAATTATCTGATAACTATTGGCTGCATCCGAACATGTCTATGCTCAACAATAATTGCGCTGTAATTATTGTTTAGTTTATAGTTTGTTGCGAACTGTTGCCACCGACAATAATGGCGCTGAGATTATTGTCTAGTTTATAGTTTGTTACGAACTGTTGCCACCGACAATAATTGTGCTGGAATTATTGTCTAGTTTATAGTTTGTTACGAACTGTTGCCACCGACAATAATTGTGCTGGAATTATTTGGTGTCGAATCTGACTCAGTCGAGATCGACAATAATTGCACTGGAATTATTGGTGTGTTATCGGGTCCCGAACTCTCAGAGTTCGTACTTATTGTGCGTCGAACTATTAGGGCACTAGGTGTTTGCGTCGTATTTCTCACCTCAGGTGAGGGAACACGCAGTGATAGGGTGAACCGTTCTCACTTTCCGCCAAGCCTCGTGCTTGCTTATAGTCGACCAGGTCAGCGCTTGTAGTTTTGCTGCTTCTAGCTGTGCTTGCTTCTTGAGAGAAAGAATCTTCTGAGAGCCAGGCTAACTCTGAACTTTATTGTACAAACATGAATTTATATACCGAGTAGGCGGGTACAAGTTACTAACCACGCCTGGGAAAAACATTGGTGCAAGCCACGCCTTGCCCTTACATCAGCTCCAAAATATAATAATTAAAACCGTGGAAAATATAATATACAGTAATAATAATTATTTGGGTACGAGATAGAACGCACTAAATAGACTCTAGTAACATGGGCGCAGGTAAACAATAGAACGATGACACAGACATAGACAATGCGTAGTGAGAAAGTATTGAGATATAAACGTAGACATTGCGTAGACAGAGAGTTACTTGTGAGTCAAAGGTTTAATTCTTGCACAATAGAAATACACAATGAGAGAAGGGCTTAATCGATAATTGTGAGAGACTGTCTTAGTAAATAATAAAATAAGAGAGTACTCACTGGCGTCCTTCACAATATATTATATGATCGTCAAGCATGAATTTGTGATATGACTGTGTCCCGGTAGACAAAGCAACAAATAAATAATAATAACAATAATAATCTAATGATTATTATTATTTGTTTAGTAGTAGTAATGAGTTATTAATTAATTAATAATAATAACAATAATAATTATAATAACAATAACAACAATAACAATTACAAGAATAATAACAATTAATAACAACAATTACAAGAATAATAACAACAAACAATACCAATAATAATAATAAAAAAAATAATAATAATTAATATTAATTAATAATTATTTTTTATTATTATTATTATTTATTATCGATCATTATTAAATATATTTAATATATTAATAATAATAACAACAATAACAATAATAATATCATAACAATTTTATCATTATTATTATAATATTAATTAATAATAACGATAAAATTGTTATGATATTATTAATATATTAAATTTTTCTTATTATTATTATAATTACGACAATCGCAAAATCCGATGAATTATTATAATTACCAAATTACCAATGATTCTTGGGGTAAACTGTGATGATAGCTAATAATAGTTACAGTAGCTTCCTCCTCAGACAATAATTAAAAACGAACAAATATGACCTTCACAGTAGCGGAGAGATTTTGAGTAAAGCAAAACATAGAGGTAAAGATCATGGATGAAATATTTCATAGCGGCACAGATCAACGAAACTCCAGTTAGTTTCCGGTATGTCAAGATTGTGGTTTAGTATATCAGACGCACAAAGCAATGAGCAGTTTAATGAAAATCGATATAATTTGGGTCCAAGAGTTATCTCTCCTAGAGGAGATAAGTCTATGATTTGGGCAAACGGTACTACATATCGTTGGCTATAGCTCCACCCCGCTTTTTTTCCAAACGCTGTTTTTCATTGGCTGGTGTTCAATGAAAAAAAAAAGAAATTGTGCTCAGAAACACTTTCTTGATTAGTATTACTAACCAGATAAGTTAATGAAAATTAAATTATTGACTAAGTATTTTGAACTATACTAAAATATTAGGGCTTTTCTTACCACCTCCAACCCTAGCCTAAGTCTTAGGCCAACATTTGAGGCACTTGCATTATGTGTATTTTTTGCTTGAAATATGCTGTGCGTTTTTTAGGGTGCTTTCGGATACCCTATGCGTAGGGCATAACGATGGGATTTAACGAGACCATTCGGAAACCCCATCGTTGAGGGCTAAAAAAGCATGGCGGCAATGGGCAATTTGGACTCAACGATGGAAGCGACAAGCGAGGTAGGTAGCGTCGTTGAGGGCATAGACTTGTCCACCTAACCAACAATTCTAACGAGTCAACTTATTAATAAATGTTTCTCCCCGTTTTAAGTTGTTACAATCCATTATAATGTATATAAAAAAATACATCTGACAATAACACCATCGTAATTAATTTCTGTTTGTAAAAAAACTAAAGTGGGTTCTCTTTAGCTATACATTTTTCATAGACGTAGATGGAAATAAAAAAGTCTATGGTTTAGGCACAAACAACTTTCGTTAAACGACAGTCATCGTTGAGCCCTCAAGAGTGTTCAGCGAGTGCCCTACGCGTAGGGTATCCGAAAGCACCCTTATTGGGAGTTGCATGCCCCCTTGTTATCTTGGCAACTTTTAAATGGATTTCATTGGATGATTGGTTTAGTGGGTGGGTTTTTTGTGTTGGTTTGTTGGCCTAAGTTACAAGGATTGCTTCAGCAACCAAATGATCGCCAATGCAAAGATTGTATTATACATTAACTACCCTTTTTGGCCCATAGCTTAATCAGCTATGTTTTGCTTTGAACTTTTTGTTAGACCTTAGTTTATGTCTACTCCTGTCCATGTGGTACAGTTTGTAGGTGCATGTATAATATGCAGTCTGTACATGCACGCAGAGTTTGTAAGTGCATGTACAAACTGTACATACATGTACAAACCGAACGAGTAGAAAGTCCAGGTGTCGAGAGTAAAAGAGAGAATAAAAAATCATGAAGAAAGAGGTCGTAGGTATGTGGCAGGAATTAAGAGATAAAAAAGGTATCAAGAGCATTCCATATGTAAACACAAGGCAGGACTGGGGGATAGGATCCGTGGCATAAACCTCCACATGAGAGTAGTAATATATGAGCAGATCTCCCTACCAAGTCTACCTATTCTGCTCATATATTACTACTCATGAGTAGTTGAAATATACTCATGTCAGAACTTGGTAGCATAAAAACAACATGTTAACAGGAGCTGTAAATCGAGGGATAGCTCGGGAGGGTATATCTAAATTGAATCACCATGAGGCATAACTGTTACATGATCCTCAAAAAACTCTTTATATTTTTTGACCGAGATCTACTCCTATTACACTAAAAATAATAGAGATGAGTATGTGCCAAGAAAAAAAGATTTAAAAAGCAATAAAAAAAGTCATGTGTCGACAGGGAGAAAGATTGAGGCATAACTGTTACCTGATCTTCAAAAAACCTTCACAGTTTTTGACCGAGATCTGTTCTTACATTACTACTTATGTTGAAAAAAATCCTAGAGGGGTACAACTGATGAATTATTAAGTTGCAAATAAATCAAGGGGTTTGATTAGTCTAAACAAATTAGTCTGAATCAAGTTAGTCTAATCAAACTCTTTGGTAAAATAACATCATAGTTTTAAAAACCTTATTATTGTATTTTTGTTCTGCAAAGTAAATATTGGAACCAAAAAACTTGTTCAATTTTATTTCCAGTCAAAAAATATAAATTTGATAAAATATGCCGTAAAATCACTTTGAAAAATGTTTTCAAAACTAATAATTTTTTTATATGGCAATGATTGTACTGTCAACTTCTAACCGGAACCAATCAACCAATCATGGAATTACGAGGAAGACTTCTTGTGGGATACCTTGAAATGCCAGTGACTGAGATCTTATCTTGTGTATGCACCATTTTCTAAATTGCCACTTATGGTTACTCCTAACTTTAAAAATTTTGCTCACTCAAAACTGTATTGATATGGTGGTTGTCTCCAAAAAAAGGAAGACAACTTGAAAAATTAACCTACCCCACTTCACTACGCCATTGATATTACATTTTGAGTCCATCGTATGACAAACCAACAATTTTACTTGACTGTTTGGCAGCACAGTGTGGAAAATAGTTTTAATTTTCCGTCTAATGTCACAGTATAATAATGATTGCGTATTATCGCAACAATTGATCCGAGAAAATTCATAATAGCTAAAGCCAGTTCAGCGCACAAGCTGTACTCAATAAATCTAATCACTGGGTGTTTAAAGCTGATGTGCGACTCTTTTCTAGACATTAAATTTGATAACACAGTGTTAGTGGCCTTAGAAACTCTCAGTGAACAGAAAAGCTAAATAATTTATTACCCAAAACGATTCCATTCTGATATTGTACTTGCTGAGTATAAAACTCATTTTTTTCAGAGTTGTCTTCTTTTTAACACCAGCAACTAATTTTTTGGGACAATCCAACAAGTTTTAATTGATTTAAAAACATAAAAATAAAGTTAAAGCTTGGAGCAATCAATTTGCATGCATAATATTCAAATTTATTCTACCATCTATTTGAGGTTATAATATAAGTAAAAATGGCAGGGAGTAGAGTTGACTGTCCTGGTGACTAAAAAGTCTTTTATTTTCATAATTCAATGATTTTGTTATCCTTGCCCATTACTGTTACAGACACTGCTATAGAAACCATAACTGACATGAAACATTATGTTACATGCATCACACACTCATAGGAGTCTACAAAATATTTATACAGGGCCAGCCACCCTAAATTTATTATTACTGTAACTTACAAATCTTGGAAATTATTATTAAAAACATGTTTAGTATCACCGACTTCCATTGCTGGCGGAGTCTTTCCTCATAATAAAAGTCACCCTTTCTATTGGGATCAAACACAAGAGTTGTTTCTCAGACGAGAACCTCAGCAAGTTTTAACATTTTGTTTCTGATTTTGTTTTCGGAGGTATCACAATCACAGTAACATGGCTTTTTTATTTTTGTTTGGCAAATTGCCGATTTAACACATGAATCGTACCAAATGAACGAAGTGTTGAAATGTCACCGTAAAACTAACAGAAGCTCTAACAAACTGTTGTATTCTGTTAGGTTGGTTAATATGAATAGTTTTATTATAGGAATAATAATATTATAATATCTTGCAAAATGCTTGATCTATTCTAAAAACGATAAAAGTACAGTCGCTATGGTACAGGAAGAAAAGGATTGTCTTCCCTTAGTCAAAGGGGACACAACTATGCTATTACAGTGATAAGACTGATAAGATAACTCCAATATATATACAACATCTCCCTCCTGAGAACTCTCTCTGGTAGTGAAAGATTGTCTGATCAGATATTTTAATATCCAGAAACTGTTACTCCTAAAACATAACATCTCGGATTTAGCATTCTTCTATCAACCTACGTGGTCTTTGGAGAGTCCTGTGGGTACGCCTAACTTGAGAGATAGCTGGTTGGGGGGTAGGAGAGGGAGCCACGAGTGGGGATTGAATTGAAGCACTTTCTGATGACGCTCTCTTTGGAGTAGGGATGTGAATCGGAGCTGAGCGGTTACGCCTTAATTGTCTGCCATTCGACTGAATGTTATAGCTTCTAGTACCAGGTAGCTCAGTACGAATGATGCCAGGTCTACCCATATCACGAATGAACACCCTCTCTCCAGCAGCTAACTCAGGCAGTTCACGTGCTTTGTGTCGAGTGTCGTGATTCTGCTTCATTCTACTCTTGTAAATCTCATTCCTTTCGTAGTGCACGTCATGTTTGGGCTTAGGGTTTTGGATGCTCATGCTGGGTATGGTAGAGCGTAGCTCACGGTTCATCATCAACTCCGATGGGGAGAATCCTGTTGCGAGTGGTGAAGTGCGATATGCTAGAAGTCCCAGATGCGGGTCTGCCGACTTCTCTAGTATATTCTTCATTGTTTGAACCATCCTCTCAGCAGCTCCGTTGGCGCGAGGGTACATCGGGGATGAAGTCACTGCTCTAAAATGGTAGGCTTTGGTAAAGTCAATGAACTCTCTTGACGAATATTGTCCTGCATTGTCTGAAATAAACAGCTCCGGGATCCCATGTCTAGCAAATATGCTTTTGAGGTGCTGTATTATCTCCTGTGAAGCAGTAGAGCGGAGTGAAGCAATCTCTGGGTATCTGGAATATAAATCCACCACCAACAAATAGTCCTTTCCTTTGTGGTGGAACAGATCTGATGCCACCACTTGCCATGGACGTGCTGGAGTTTCAATTGGCCTCAGGGGTTGCTTCACCTCTGGTGCTTTGATCTTGCATGTTTGACAGCCCTTCACCATTTCTTCTACAGCTCTAGAAAGGCCCGGCCACCAAACTGCTCTCTTCGCCCTTTCTATGCACTTTGTGATTCCTAAATGCCCCTCATGAATTCTGTTAAGTACTCCATATCTCTCTAGCAACGGAATGATGATCCTATCCTGAAACAACAGTATGTCATAGGTAGGATGAACTGTGATGAGAGCCCTCTTTTCAAAGTATGGTTTGATAACATCGTCTGTACATGAAAGATATGCTGGCCATCCTGTCTTTACATATCTTCTAACTACCTGAAGTACCTCGTCTGTTTTTTGTGCTCTCGATAGCCCCTCCAAACGAACATCGCTGGCAGGGAATGGGCATGCTGAAGCATAATCCTCTATGTCATTCGCGGCATTTATCTCATGAACTGTGGGAGCTTCAATTGGGTATCGTGATAGGGCATCTGCTGAGTAGTTTTGTTTTCCTGGAACATGAAGCATACCATACTTGTATCTCATTAGCCTCAGTTTGAAGCGTTGAATCCTCGGTGGCATCTTGTGGAGGGGTTTGTAACCGAGGAGCGGCACCAATGGTTTATGGTCTGTTTGGACAACAAAATCTTCCAGTCCCAGTAGATACTTGGAGAATTTTTCACATGCCCAGGTCACTCCTAATGCCTCTTTTTCAATCACTGCATAGCCTTCTTCAGCGGATGTAAGTGAGCGGCTCGCCGCAGCAACTAGTCGTTCACTGTTGTCATCTTGTACTTGTGTCATTACAGCTCCCAATCCTTTGTTAGATGCATCTGTTGATATAATGGTCTTCTTACGGACATCATAGGGAACTAACACCGGCGGTTTCAAGAACTCTTTTTTCAGGTTGTCGAAGGCCTCCTGTTGTTGAGCGTCCCAAATCCATGTAGCCTCTTTTTGAAGAAGCTCTCTGAGTGGTTGACTCAGCACCGCTATATTCGGACTAAATCGTGCGGACTGGTTTACTAATCCGAGAAAACTCTGGACATCCTTTACCTCGGTTGGGGTGTGAAACTCCATTATGCTCTTGATCCGCTCCTCACTGGCATGTATGCCGTCTGCATCTAGTGTATGACCCAAAAAGGTCACACTTGTTCTCCCGAACTCACACTTGCTTCTGTTTAATGTCATACCTGAGTCCTTGATTTTTTGGAGAACTATTTTTAGTCTCGCATCATGTTCTTGAGTGTCCTTACCAAATACTAGCACATCGTCCATGTGGATCACAACTCCGTCCGTCCCTTCCAATATCCGCAACATTTCACGGTAAAATATCTCTGGAGACGAGCATAGTCCAAATGGAAGTTTTTTGTACATAAATCGACCAAACGGGGTGAGAAATGTGGTCAACTCTTGTGAGTCTCTTGATAATGGGATTTGCCAAAACCCGCTGTTGGCATCTAGTTTTGAAAACACTGTCCCCGACACACGTGATATGCTATCTTCTACAGTTGCCATGGGAAACACTTCACGCTTGACATGCTTATTGAGTTGTGTAACATCGGAGCATATTCTCACTCCACCACTGCTCTTGGGGATTACCACCATAGGTGAGCACCAATCCGTTGGTTTCGTGACTCTCTCAATCACCCCTAGGCCCACCATTCTCTCGAGCTCGGCCCTAGTCTTATCTAAAAGGGGTATTGGCACTGGTCTTGGGACATTGATAGCGTATGGCTGGGCATCCTGAACTAGTTTTATATCATAAGAAACATCTTTTACTTGTCCGAGGCCCTCAAAAACAGACCTATACTGATCAACATTTGTCTCACTAACAGAACAAACTAATAAACCCAGTGTTTCACATGCTCGCTTACTCAAAAGATTCACTTTTTGGTTTCCTACTACATAAATAAATTCTGAAATACTGCGATTGCCATGGATTAAGGTCGCCTTGATTACACCCAAGCATGGTATTTCTGCACCACCTGGACCAACCAGGCGTTTCCTACATTCAGACATAGTTATACCAGCTGGCAGTTCATTGGGTATACAAACAGTCACTGCCGCCCCGCTGTCTAACTTGTATGTAATATTCAGCGGCTTACCGTCCTTTGTTTCTAGCTTGGTAGTTACCTGGGCTGTCCATGGTCTGGTCGTTGCCTCGCCAACCTCTATAACGCCAAGAAACAGATCACCAACCTCATCGGCTGCATCATCCACTTCATTCACTTTCTCAGAGCGGCACTTCTTTGCGAAGTGCCCCACCTTTTGGCAAAAATCACAGGTTTTGTTGATGGCTGGGCACCTTGATCGTGGGTGTGATGGTTTGCGTCCACAGCGACCGCACTCATCATGCTTGTTATATGCATCCTGAGTACGCCTCTTCTCCGACTGGTATCTGGTTTTACGTCTGATGGCATCTACTTCGGCACTTGCATTGTTTCTATTATCAGTGTCTCTGACCACAGCTTGAGCTTGCTTTGCGCTTTCATATTGCCTTGCAGATACTGTAGCTTGTTCAAGGGTCAGGTCTGGCATAGACTGCAGTTTCTCCGAGAGCTCATCATCTTTAACACCTACTACCATGCGGTCACGTATCAGTTCCTCTTTAAGGCCTTTGTAATCACAGTACTCGGCCTGCCTGTGAAGCTTATTAATAAACACGTCCATTCCATCATCACCTTGGACCATTTTGTTGAACTTGGCCCTCTCTGCTATTACATTTCTACGGAGACCAAAATAAGCATCAAAAGCCTTCAGTACATTGTCATGTGTGTCCTCTGGTATACTCCTACTCAGCATAATGTCCTCTGCTAGGTCACCTAGTATGTAGAGAAGAGAGTTAATCTGGTCACTTTCAGTTTGGTTTTTTAGCCCACTGGCTTCCCTATACCGCTTCCATCTAGCACTCCATCTACCCCAACTTCCTGGATCAGCAAAGTCAAATGCATTAGGCATTGTCAAGGACGGTGGCTTATATCTCACCTCCCGTGGGGCAGTGGGTGCATCATTGTCACTACCAGACATAATCTGAAACTGATAAAGGGCTATAGCTGTAGGCAGTAAGTAATGTCAATAAATCAGCTCACAACTGTTTGAGAGTGCACTTTCGTTCTCCTCCTGGAATCACCAACCCTTCCAGAAAACATTTTACACTGCTGCCACCATGTTGTATTCTGTTAGGTTGGTTAATATGAATAGTTTTATTATAGGAATAATAATATTATAATATCTTGCAAAATGCTTGATCTATTCTAAAAACGATAAAAGTACAGTCGCTATGGTACAGGAAGAAAAGGATTGTCTTCCCTTAGTCAAAGGGGACACAACTATGCTATTACAGTGATAAGACTGATAAGATAACTCCAATATATATACAACACAAACAGGTTAATTAATTTTGCACTGGCTAACGGGTTGCATGAGTGAATGCTACTAAATTATTCAACAGAAATATATAAATGAGTATGAGTAATGACAATAAATTGACTTACATCAAAACATCACTGTGTAGTGTGTGTATATCAAGAACAAATACATTATTTGTAAAATGAAGGCCAAATTTCAGCTATTTATTGCTATTTATTGAGTCAGACAAATATATTCAACTCTATAAACTTGAGTATAGAGAGCTAAAATTAATGAAAAGTAACCTGAAGCAATTAACAAGCGATGCGTTTAGTCTGCACCTAAAAAGCAGGATCAAAATTTCTAAATAAAACATTAGTGCACTAATCTATTACAGCTTTTACTAGAATAAACAGCGTTTTGATACTGAATATAGTAGGTGCAGCAACTCTTACGGCCAAATTTTCTCCCACTAGCTCAATTTAAAAAACAAGATTTTGTTACAGTTATTTTTACTAGTGGAGACAATAAGAGTGCTATCATGAATATCCATATCCACACACCATCCAAGTGGCCTACATACTCCAGAAACTACCCTCCGAGTCACCACTTGACCTGCATCATATAAATATACATTTTCCTGTAGCAGGTTGATTATCTCTATGCAAACAGTTATGTAATCACATTCACAATTGGCTTCTGTGTACTACTAATGAGATAACCATGAGCGCAAAAATATAACACAAAAAATGAAACCTATTTATTGATTTGTTTCAACGAAAACAAACAAAAACAAACGCAATTGATGCACAGTAAATACAACGCACCTGAACTGACGTTGAGAAATGACACCGTTCCATCACTAATAATGCAAACCAAGTCTAACCCATACATGGCTACAGCTTGAGGTTTGTTTATGTCTGAACATGTCCACAAAGTCTGTCCAGATGTGATGTCTACTCTACACACTTTAGAGTGAGCGAATGAAGTGACAACTACTGAGCTCTCATCTACAGCACAAACTGCGGATCCTACCCCATCCAGCATAGGCATAGGGATGTGCTTAATAACTTGGCCTGAGAGAGAATACAAAGTGAGCTGGTCGCCATTGACATCTGGAACTACAAGTGTACCAAAGACCACAGCTGGTCTTGTACAATGACTGTTACCATTTCTTTGCCACTTTTTAATCAATTTTGAGTTTAAATGATATATTTTAATGGTCTCAATATCAGCTACAATCAGTTGTGGATTTGTGTTATCTTGGTGTACTGTAACACCGTATGGCCATTCGCGATCAGAAAGTTGTATTTTGGTTTTGATGTTAAAATCACTGTCAAGCACGTCTATTGTACAGTTTTGCATCCCCAAGTACGTTTTTCCTTTATAGTGACAAAGTGAATGACAAAAGGAACCGACGTCAACAGATTTAAATAAACTAAGTGACTCAGGAAAGGGTTTGGCAACCAGCTCAGACTTAGAAACTACAGGAACAATCTCAGCTTCTATCTCTCTCTTCTCCTCTACAAAAGAGAGACAATTATTTGTGATCAAAGGCTATTTCAATATTTACTGGTGCCTTTGTAATCTCAGATTGAGTGTTAATTTATCCAACTTTTAAGGTATTCAACAAACGATATATGCAAAGCAGAAATATAAGTACATATTCCTATCTCTTTATTCATCAACACGAAACTAGTAAAAATTAATGATGTTTTTACATGTGTTTAATTGGCATCACAAATGAGCGATTTTTTTACCTCTGAGGGCCAGTACTTTCACGCTATCCAATGAGAGTACAGGAAGTTTTCCGTCAATAAATTGAGCAACCTCTGTCTGTGTGTCTCTGTATGTATTTACAATGTCGACCTGCAAAAGTTATCATTTTACATAAAAAATGCTTTGAAACTGTTTTTATAAGGTTACCAAAATAAAAAAATTCTCATTGGTACAAAATGCTGTGGAGATGTAACGATGTAAAAATTGACCACATAGCTGTCAGGAATCGTTAATTGTGAAGAAGGGAATAATGGTGGCACTCCATGAGATTAGGAATACCTGGTGATTGTTCCTCACTCTAGCCTCTATTCTCATCCTATGATTGGTTATATTTGTCAGCTTGTTACCAACTTGTTCTTCCATAAACAACATCATCTCTGCTCTTGTCTCCTTTCTAACCCTTATCAGCTCCTCTTCCAGTTCCTTGTACTTACTTTGAATGTCCTCTATCTACAAGTAGTTACAGCCCTCTTTTGTGACACAGGTGTGCACATGACCACAGGGCTTAATGCTGTGACAAAACTTTATTGTTTGGCTGTCACTTTGTAGGATGCATAATTGTTTCAGTTTTAGAGGAACATTTTGTCAGTCAGCTACAATGCTGTGAATAAATTTACCTGCTTGTCTCTGGTCTGATGCAGTTTCTCTACCATCTCTGATGTTTCCATCTCAAACTCAGAGAGCTGTTTAGATGTTGACTTAAACAGAGCAGAAAGTTTCTCCTCCTTAGAGACCATTGCTGCCTTCAGCTTGTTAATATCATCTGTAAGACTGGTAACTAAGTCACCCAAGCTACGGAGCTCATGGGGTCTCTCTGAAAAGCAATATGTCATGTTAAAAAAAAGGTGGATTATTCTACTATTCTTTCGAGCTAGCTCATCTATGCCGTAAACTTGGAAATAGAGCAACAAAAAACTTTTCTTGCTTCTAAGCATGACGATCGGATTTGGAGACACCTCTCAAATGTTCCTGTGACTCACACCACTCCTTTGTGGTGACTTTCAGTACACATGAATGACTTGAACAGACTCCTGTTTCAGCACCTGTCATGATGTGCCACTGATAGCAGGATGTGTAGTGGATAAATCACTAAGAATATCCACAAATATACCCATAAATAGTGTAGCCCTCCTAACTTAACACACTGTATCCAGCAGGTAACTGTAGGAATCGCTAAGACTTCAAAGACCACATCAATAAAACAAAATGATTTTTTCTCTTGAAGCAGTCCAGATATATATAATGGCTGAAACTCAGTAGAAAAAAGCAACTCTGTTAGCTACAGTCTTTATACCAGTAATTACAATATCCAGTTGTTTCAGCAAAGAATTGTAATGGATTATGGTCTGTTTACCACTGACATCCACTAGGCTGGTGTATTATACCTCTCTCCAGAGAGGACACTGTGCTGATTGACAGTGACAACTGCGTTCAGGCAACCGACTTACCCGGTATAGCAAGAGCCCATGGCTCAGACAAACAATACAGCGTAGTGCTTGTTTAAATGGCTATATTCTCAAGACAAAGTCCTAGAGGGTAATTATTCCTCTAGGGTGTTTGTTGCAAGACATGAGAATGAATGCAAAGATGATAACAAAACTCTCTCCTTTTATAGGAGAGCTCACAGGAACTAATCAACATGAAGTATATAACAATAAGTGCACAGGAAGTAATTTAGCCAATGCAGTCAATTATACAAATATTGATCCAATCATGTAATGCAAACAAGTTAAAGGGTAAAGGCGCCAAGTGGCTAAGGGCGGAGTCCCGTCTCCTACTGTCCAATCAGAGGTACTGCAGGGCTCCCAGGCTATAGTTAGAATACGGTCCACTAAGTCGGTAATCCGAGGGAGGGTAGTTCCGGTTCCTGGCCTTGACTGAACTCCTAAATGGTTTTGCAGTTCCTTGGCTATGTCGGCCGTCTTGTGCCGGCCCAGTATAGTTATACCGGGTTAGTAAGAGGTCAATACGGGCCCTGCAGGGGTCACTACTGGCCCTGCACACTATTCCACTGGCACAGTATGACTTTTCACCTGTACAGCAGTTGATTGAATGCTGTCGGTTAAAGTCTAGCGCATTATCTCACAAGGGTGAATAGTAAACTGCCTGTTTACTAGTAACCTCCACCAAAATCTACCACAGAATTAAAAATAGTCTTAAAGTGTGAAAACTAAAAATAGGTATGCAGTAATGGCTAATGCAGTGCTGCAAATTTTGGGCAAATATTTTAATTTTCAGTTTCGTGCTTTACTAAGTGGACTAAAGGGTCAAACCATCAATAATAATACAACAAAATCAAGGTTACACAGATATGTCTAGGGCAATCACGGTGTAGTTTTGCCACGGAATGACTTCTGAGAAAGCGGCCTTTAGTCTCCATTACATACAAAAACTCGACTTAATCAGGCACATTAGTGAAAGAGAGTGAAAGTACGGAGCAACCCATTCACTCTATACTATGAAATAGAACCCTATCGAATCTGTCTCACTATGAAATGTCATGGTACCTAGTTTGTCTCACCATTAAATGGTATACCATTTAATCTGTCTGTCCAAAAATGGTACAGCGTTTAATCTGCCGCACTATGAAATGGTATGGAATCTAATCTGTCTAATTATGAAATGGTATGGTATCTAATCTGTCTCACTATGAAATTGTATGGTATCTAATCTGTCTCACTATGAAGTGGTATGGTATCTGATCTGTCTCGCAATCAATTGATATGGTGTCTATTTTGTCTCACTATTGACACAAGAATTGTAAAGATATAAACAATCTACAGTACTTACCATTGGTACAGACATTGAGTGGAGAAATACAGCTGGCACAGAACACAGTTAGACAGACTCCACAACCTAAGCTAAAGGGTTGATCTTTGTGTTTTGTACAATATCTGGTCTCTAGTCTCTCCGCTTGGCTCTCATAATCAGCAATAGACATGGTAACATGGTCCTCATGTAGGTCACCATGGAACTACAACATTGGTGCAACAACAACATTTAAAACTAGGCATTCATGAGGTATCTGCTAGGTAGGAAACAGTGGGAAAGCACACTATGGCTCGAGTGCACTATACACACTTCTTACAATTAATAATTGAAAAATCGGTGAAGCCAATTGCACTACGCAAAGATTACAAAACTATCTAAAAAAAACTTGGCAATCTGAGTTTGCAAACTAGAAATTTAAAAAAATAATAAAAATACTTATGCAAGAATGAGTGAGAGCACTAACTTTTTCAACAGCATTCTAACAATTTATTAAAACAATATTCAATTGCATTTATTGAGCAAAAAATAAGTCCTCATCATTCCATCCAGTTGTGATTATTAGGAAAAATACAGAAAAGTGATTAAAGCACAAAAATGCAAACCCACAAAACAAAACAACCTATCTTTTATAAATTGAGTTCAATGAACCTCTAAAACGATTTCAGCAGATATGACATAATGATGCGTAACTGCTCCCCTAAAGAGTCATGAGGAGAAATTAGTAGGTCAAAGTGTCAGTAAATGGCTCTAGAGTTGGAGAGCTTCTCAGGCCACCTCCAGGAGATGATTTGTTAGAGAGAATGGTACCATTTTATGGAGATGAGAGAGCAACGAGAGTGGCAGGACACTTTATACTTGCTGCTGCCACTTGAAGGATAGAAAAGGCATCTTTTGGCGATGTAGGATTAGCGGAAAGAGTGCGTAAGCTTCTCTAGAGTTATGATAAAGAGTTCTGTTCAATTTGTGAACTTAAGTACACAACCATAGCTAGAAGGTAACCACATGGAACTGGAGAACGTATGCAAGGAAGACTTGCCAAGTAAAAGGATAACATAGCTAGCTGCTGTAGCCAAGAACCAAGATTGTAAAAAGATAGTATTGGCTCGCTAGATTCAAGCCACGCCGCGCCAATACAGCTCTGCTATTGGTTTAACCGACATGTGGTTATGTTGATGTTGAATTTAGTAGTTCGCAATGAATGCTTTATAACTATGATATACATTATCACTGTATCATATACCTCCTCATGTTTCTCACAGTACTTCTTGGTACAGGAGTTACAGTACGTCACTGCTGGTTGATCTACTTTACCTCTCTTAGTACAAACATCACAGACATGTTTGGGTTTACCTGGTGTATATGCTGGTAGATTGTCTACGTACGCATCAAACACTTTACTGTAACAGATATAGCAATAAGCACCGGTAATTAAAATCAGCAAAAACTTAGTTACCTGGTTTATTATACACCCTATCTAATCTGCAATCAAAGAAAATACAATGAATAGATATTCTCATGGTGAGCTATCAAAACAGATGAAAGCATTGCAGTGCACAGATTGAATTACCTACCTGCAAGCTGGGCATCTGATCACTCTATTATGCTTTAATTGTCCATCTAGGCAGCTTTTACAGAACACATGGCAGCAAGTCAGCACTCTCGGGTCTTGCATATCTGCACCCTTCTCGTAACAAAATCCACATTCTTCACTTACATCTGCTTCAGCCATCTAACCTACAAGACACCAAGTACAGTGACCTCAAGAGTGCAAGGCTCCAATAAAATAAAACAAATGAATTTCTTTAACAACTTAGGTAAAAGCTTATGACAGTGACAAAAAGCAAACAAGCGAGCAAAAGAAGAAGCGAACAAAACACAAATTAAGATCACACATGCGTTCATCTTGTGTATTCGATTGTTTTCTTGGTATTTCAGAACATAAACGTGAGGGTCTAAAATGCTTCACTCAACTAGAGGCAGATGGATGATCAGACACTTGAAGAAGCAGTGTACGCCATTCTCCTGATAGACTAAAAACTAATACACTACATCCAATCCCCAAAACATTAATGTGATAAATCTTCTACTGCTTAACCAGCATAGAGTGACAGGAGGAAGTAGGAGGAGCTTAGCATTTACTTATACTATCCTAGAACAGTTGTCGACCTTGACCTTATGGCTTTTGTTATAAGTCAGACCCCTAAGAGCAGCATGAATGTCTTATCCAGCTATAAATGTCACAGCACGTCTCATTTACGTGTCATAAGCATTCCTAGAAGGAGCTCTGCAGATACCTGTGTGCTGCACCAACTGGACACAAGGCTCTCACCTGTGGCTTTCTGGCTACTAGATATGGGTGATACTTGTGTTTGCCACTTGCTTTACATGCATATGCTAAGGTGTTTATACTGAGAAATATTTTCAGGGTCAGCCAGAAATAGTAGTGCCTGGTTAAGTGTCACTCACAAGGTACCAATTATACAAAGCAGATGAAATTGAGTTCATAAATGACAGTCCAAATATTAAAGACTAATTAATTCATTATCGCAATAAATCATAAGTATGAAATCAGGAAAACTGGTCAGCACAAGCATAGTCTAAAACAGCACCAGTACACTTTACCAAATTCAAACTTTACCTTGATAAAAAGATGGAGTTAAAGTGCTCACTGCAACAACTTTACTCTATTCCTCAACTTTCTGCTACTGCAAATGTGGCTACTAATACTGACAACTAGCTTCACGCTATTACAATGATATATTTAACATGAGATGAAACTGCCACTGAGCTCTACACGATACTAACTATGAAGATGTCAATGATTGCAGGGTATCTGTGCATTCATGCATAACATCCCTGGTTTATGTAAACAGCAAGCGATGTTGTTAAAACTCAGCTTCCTTCGCAACACAATGGCTGCATATATTAATCAATGAACGTTGCATAGCCAGCCTTCACAGCATATAGTGAGTGTATAAGCAGAAGCTCTGATAAACTAAACTTGTTACTAGATGTGTATGTCTATGGTGTGCAACGTAGTCAACTTGATAAAAGCTGCGAAGCCTTCATAGATATGTATTATTATATTACTTACCCACCTTTTACATCATCGCATTAACCCCTTACCATCTCTGCCCCCACTGGCGCCCCTTTTATAAATATGGCTCATCTACCCCTAGTTTCTAGCAACCGCTATCTCTGTCACCAAATGCCTTCGCCTTCGCGCTATGTGCACTCCATACAAATTTGAACACTGTAGTTAGCAGCAAAAATGCCAGCTGTTCAGATAAGCTCGCACCAATACCGGTTTTGCATCATCTCAAAACCGAAACGGGGCCCAAGGTGTTTTAATACAGATACGGAACTAATGCGCTAGACAGATGATCGTCTAAACAGGCACTTTGGTGCGGACCAGTACCAAACCGTAGCTGTTACGATTTTTTACCGTGTTTTGTAGCGTACTAGTGTAAACCATATACCTGGTAGAATGGACTAATACCTGGGCGGGGCCTACCGCGTATTGCCTACGAGACTTCCGTTTTCTGACCATGTTGACCGCCATTGGTAAAACACTTAATGGCCACCTGTTCATGTGGTGTTCTTTAGCTTGGTTTTACATAAATGGAGCACCCCAGAGTATAACCAAGTAAAGATAACTCCCCATAAAGTTTTCGATTGCCGTAATTTACCATAGTAGAGTTATATATACAAACATAAAAACTCAGTTATAATGGCCGTGATTAATAAATATCAATAGTATAGTTAGTAATCAACAACGTATTATTGATATCAGCATTACTCTATCCATGTATTTCTTTACCACGCAGTAATGATAAATAATAAATAAGGACAAACAATAAAATATCTAATAAACAAATATTAATGATAATAACTAAATTTATTTACATATAACAATTATTATTGTATATGTAAATAACTATATAGTATAAAAAGTTATATAATTAGAAATAATGATGGTAAATGAATAATATAGCAATATCGTGACAAAAATATGAAATAATAATAAATAGTAGATTATAGTGATAATGATATTAGCCAATATTATACTTTTATTAATAAAACTTATAATTGATAAATGACTCGGGCAGCAGCAGTGATAGAAGATTCACTAATCTCAATCAAGTGCGTTATTGTTACATCTACAGTACTATTTAATTGTGGCCGGATTACTATGACAACTGCTATTTAATTCACATGACTTGACGGCCATGTTGTGTTAGGTTGGCGTAGTGGGGACAAAAGCTCCGCCCAGGTATTAGTCCATTTTACTGGTCCATGGTGTAAACCGAGCATAATAGTTCCTAATTTTGAGTATTAAAAGTAGAAGTTGTCTGCTCTCCTTTTACATTCAACTTTCTTCTAAATATAACCTCCCTGTTCTGACACACTCTTTCTCTTTGCAAACTGCTCCCACTCTTTATGTGACATACAGCCACCCTCACATAATAGGCACTTTCTCTGGTAGCAGTATCAGGTAGTGGTAGGGGTAGGAATAACTTAAACGCAGAAGTACTGATGTGACCTAGTAAGTTTATAATGTAACGAAACGCAAGATGCGTTTTGTTCTAAAATGTTAATTAAAAAAAAACCAGAACTACAGAACAAAGATACATCTTGTACTTCTTCACATAACAAAATAGATGTGGGAAAATGAGCAGTGAATTGGTGCTTGCAAGTTTTAAAAAGTTTGTTTACAACTAACGTTGGACTTCGCATAAAGTCGACATTTGCATGGTACAGAAAAGTTTGTACTCTGCTCGTTTGGGTGGCAAGTATTAAATACTTGGCATTGTGCTAGTTGGTTTCTACAAACATCCACTATTTCGAGTATTATGCCTCTCTCCAGAGGGGACACTGTGTTGCTTGACAGTGACTTCTAGGTAAACACAACCGGATCATCTGGCATAGGCAGGGCCCAAGGCTCCCACAAACAACACAGCGTGCAGTGCGAATATTGGCTTTATTTCTCAACAACCAAAGTCCTAGGGTGGCAATCCACTTGGGTTATGGGCAAGACATGAGAAATGGATGCAATGAATAGATGTAAAGTCAGCCCTTTTATAGGTAGCCGGCAGGAAGTAATTAGCATAAAATCAGACAAGAGTAAAGGGAGTAATTAGACTAATGCGATTACATATATAAATAGCTAACCAATCATGCAATGTATAAGATTTAAATGAAGTAAGCGCCAAGTGGCTAGAGACTGAGTCTTATCTCCTACTGTCAAATCAGGGTGTCCTGATGGGTGCCAAGGCTCTGGTTAGCTTGTGGTCTTGATAACTTCGGATACGGGGGAGGGTATTTCCTGTTCCTGTCCTAGAGCAGGATCTTAGCTGGTTCTGGAGGTCCTCTGCTATGGTGGCAATCTTTGATCGGCCCTGAGTCACCATACTGGGCTGGCAGGGGTCAATACCGGCACTGCAGGGGTCAAAACCGGCCCTGGACACTGTTTTACCGGCACAGTAAGACTTCCCACCGGTACAGTATTTTACCGATGGCTGTGGGTGAAGCTCTAGCGCATTTGGTGTGGAGATAGTGTAGCAAACTCCCAGTTTACTATTGTTATTCACTAAAATCTACCACACAATATACATGAAGTGGTCATGTCTGCTTTTCAATGGCAGTACCCATGCACATATCAAACTATTGCAAAATAATTTATATTTCGATAGTTTATTCAGATTTCTTTAGTCCCAAGCAAAACTATGGGATAGATTTTACCAGTCACCACAAATGATCCCTACTTAGCAAGGTCCCCTGATAGCCTGCAGGCATCAGGCATACCTCATTAAAGCAATTTAACAAGACAGGCATCAACTGCATTTAGACCCCGTTCATACGGGTACGCTATGCGCACATCGTACAAATGTGAACACTGAAGTTTGCAGCGAAAACGCCAGCTGTTCAGGTAGGTTTGTACCAACACCGGATCGGTATCGTCTCAAAACTGAAACGGGGCCCAAGGTGTTTTCGTACGGATAAGAAGCGATAGCGCCAGACAAACGATCGTCTAAACAGGCACTTTGGTGCGGGCCAGTATCGAACTGTAGTTGTTACAAATTTTCACCGTGTTTCGTAGCGTACAAGTGTGAACCGAGCCTTAGCCTGTGTAAGCAGAGTTTGCTCCTTTCCAACTGTTTGTAGTGCCATCCCTGCAGAGGGGCACCTCTGGGGAGAGGTTGACTGTTGTTGTCAGGCCTGGAGAGGCTGGCTGTCTTGTTATGCTGGCAGACAGAGAATTGCCCCGGTGACAACTGTCTAGTGGATAAGTTGTGGACACCTAAAACCCTCTATAACCACAGCCAACTCTATCTATGTCTTGGTAACCATGGTAACCAGACATCAATGGCAAGCGTTGTGTAGGTTTTATGTTTAAATATTCTACCGTTATGCCTTATTGGACTGTAAAACTACCAATTTCATGATATAGGTAGATAATTTTGTATAAGTAATGGTCTGCAAGTTTATTTGGTGGAAGAGAAAGAGTGAAAGTGGTGGGAGATAGTTTACACTTTTTGTATCCTATGCACTTCCTCCACAATTTACATATTGTTTCTGTATTCAGAGATTGTTGAGACAAAACTATAGCGAAGAAACTTGCTGTTTATCACGGACCAATTCAATGAGTAGAAAAGATGGAAATTGCTTGAACTAGAAATAGAAAAGTTTTTTCAAATTAACTTCCTTTAACTAAAGCGGATAACTTTGGCTTTTAAAAAGCTTGTGCTTAAATAATGAAGGAATTTTGAATTTATCTGATTTTCAATCGTCAATAGAACTAGGGATTATTATGGTAGATAAAAAATTCTGTTCCTGTAAGAGCATCCAATTTCAATAACAGATGTTCAAAGATGATTTCAGTACTTTTTATGCTGTGTCATAGCTGTGACATCACAGAAATATCACTGTGCAATTTCTTCATTAGATTTCAATGAAGGGCGCACAATAAAAGCGTTCTAGCTAGCTGGTAAAACTAGTTATCTAATAATGTCATACATCAAATTGAGGCTCCCAGCTCTTTTAAGTTTATAGTAAAATTGTCTTTATTTAAAAACCACAATAAAGTTACAGCTCAAAAACCCACTTTCAGGTTTTGACTGTACATATGGTTTGGGCACTGACTGTAGTTTTAGCTAATCAAATCAATGGAGCATTTCACTAGTCCAATCAAATGGGTGCTCAGTGCGTAAAATGCATCATCGGGTCTACATAGTAGGAGACAACTTCATGCCATGAATGAAATATTACAGGATTGCCAGCTGTGCCTGCATAATATAACTTTTGTTAAATTGTAATGTAGCCGCTTATGGGAGTCGCCATGACTAGTGACCTCTTCAGGTCACTAGTCATGATACACAGCCATTATACACAGGTTCCGGTCAGCACATTGCAAATTGTCAAAACAGCAATAAGTTGTCTTACTATTAAAAAAAACAACAACTAAGGAGGCATAAAAATGCAGAGATGAAATTTTTGATTTTGTGTTTGACAGCAAAAGTAGTATTATTAAAATATTGTTTAAATTTTGAAATTGTTGTGCCTGATGAATCCTTTTATACATAAAGGGCAGCATAAACGGCAGCACTAACTTAGAGAGTTTATATCCGGTACATACATTGCAGTTTAAAATCGCTAAATGTGGGCACGCCCAGATCACTTATCTGGCAATCCTGTTTTTTTTTGTCCATGCTTCACACAGAATGCCAATCACTCATAAATAGATCAATTTTTAATCTTTTGAGATGCACAGACATACTCTACTGATTAGGATGAAATTTTCAGTTTAGGTTCCAACAAATAATTTTTCTCTCCAACAGAAATCATTAAAACCTGTGACTGGCTATCAAAATATTTACGCGCAAGGGCTTTAACACTGCATGTAATACAAGATTGATACTTCTTGGGCTACAGATTGTCAAAAAATATAACAGTGTAGACAGTATTTGGTAACTAAACAAAATCTATACCACAATACTGTTGTGGATTTTAATGAGTCTACTTCCGCGCACAAGCTGTACTTACATTCTGGCACCCTTATATTAGCCATTAGATGGTCGGAATAATGGGAATACATAATACCGAATTGATCGACCCTGCACATGAGTCAGTACCGACCCTGTATGGAGCAGTGCCGGCCCTGTATGGAGCAGTGCCGGCCCTGCATGACTCCCTACCGACTTTGCAGGGCCAGCAGGAAGTGAGTCAGCATAGGCTGAGAGTTAGAAAATAACCTGAGGAAAGAAGGAAACCACCTCCAGGAATTAGCCACCCGTAAACCTGACGAAAGATCAAGAACAAAGGCTAGCAAGACTAAAGACCATGGATAGGAAGCAGATAGGGCTGTGATTGGTGCAATAGCTTATGGCTCCACCTACTACTAGAGGGCGCCACTTACCATTTGGTTTGTTCTCTATTTATATCTCTTTATTCATTCGCTCCTTATGTATTATTGTTACGTGATTCGTTAGTATTCTTAATCACTTCCTGTAAATTGCCTATAAAAGGCAGAACTTGTGCTCTATTAGATCAGTTGTATTGTGCCTTTTACTACTCGTTTTATCCTGGATGAATAAATGCATAGATACTAAACAGCACTGAGTTATACGTCTCAGCCGAGGGCTCCTTACTAGTCCTAGAGTTGGGAATACTCTTTCACACATCTCTCCTCGGTACCATACCCACCTGCTGTTGTCACAGGTTAAACGACAACTGGTGGCATCTTACCTGTCGGATTGCTACCGACAGTAGTTAGTGGATTTCAGCCCCCAAAATCTACTACAATATTAGTCTGCATTGTTAGTCTCAGTTCTGAATGAGTTTGCATTGGCAAACATTCCATTCATAAATTTGGGTGTATAAAAGAAATCCTCGTGTATGAAGGAATTTTTTCAATACAGTATTGAATATATCACAGGGATTGTAATTAATACGAAGCAAACTTTGCAAACAGAATTATTCCACATATAATAAGTTGTTTTCTGAAAGTTCATTTTTTTGTTACTTTTTCTAGGGCATTGATCAGCTCATACTGTTATGTTTTATTATTTTCCTCTTAAAATCATTATGAAATGATGCACCGGAGAGAATTCCACTAGAAAAAATTGTTCTAATCAAATGCAAAAAGAAAAATTTACGAGGTTATTCATTCAGTAATTAAAATAAAACTCTAAAATTTACCATACTTATAGAAAAATGATCTCATCAATTTCGCTCTTCGACAAACAGGCATATTTGTTAACAGCGAGACTCGTGTTCGCCTGCCGGTCTTATAAGTTATTAGCTCTCTGAGCATATGACCAGGGTTATTATCAATCTTGCTCATTAACCTTCTGCTAATGTCATCTATGAATGATACCACAGGCTGTAGATTATGATTACTGATTGCCTCATTATAGCTGATATCAGGGTTCACGATCTTTAACTTTAATGCACGACGCTCGATCTGAGTGATGCATTGCTGATGATGATCACTGATAATAGTACCCCATACTGGACAGGCGTAGCGTAGGTGAGAAGCGAGCCTATGTTTGCGGTGTAATATAGGAAAAGGCCTGATGAGTTCAGACCGAGTCTCTTTAGTTCCCTCATGGCATATAGGCGACTTGCGAGGCTATTGCACATGTTGTCGATGTGATGGGAGAAGGTCAGCCTACTGTCGACGGTAACTCCCAGTAGTTTGGCAGTTGTAGAGCTCGCTAGCAAGTGACCATCCATGTAAAATTGCGGAATATATTTAGGCTTGGATAGGAATGGATTGCCATTAAAAGAAATTAAAAATTCCATCTACCCGCAAAAACATCATCATATATTTATAGACTTTTGTGTAAATAATTGATTAAACTATCCTGAATAGGCGTGAGCGCTATGGGTATAGAGTGAAACTTTAACTAAATTTATTCCAAAAATAATAAAATAACTTTAGAATGAAAAATCCAACATTGAATTTGAATAAAAGTGATACAGAGAAACCTGAAATTCAAAATTTTAGATAATTTTTATTGAAGTAATTCTCATGGTAATCGACAGCGGCAGATGGTAGTCACGGCAGATGCTGCTGCTGCCAAACGGTGTCTATTCGTCCAATTTACAAAACAATATTTTGTGGTCATCTCCCCTACTGGTGGAGGCAATTAGGGTTGTGCCATGTATATCCATATCCACGAGCCTTCCACCTGAACCAAGCACAGAAGAAATTGTCTTCTCAGACACCACTTTGCCTGTAACATACCATTATGCAAGTTCATGTATGTTTTAAGGCAACATAAGGTGCACAAAAACATATGTAACACAATGTAGTAATACTAACCCGGCACCGGATATGACCAGTTATCCCAGCCGAGGGTGCACCTTTGCAAAATGGCTGCCATAACCATGACCCTACAATTAGCGTGAAAAGCTTCAAGACCACCTATCTCCAGCTTAATTACCATCAAATTTTCTGAACTCAAGTAAAAGTGATATACAAAAAAAAATTATAAAGGAAGTCAGGCCACGCTTTGAGGTCTGCTAAATGAACAACTACATAGCTAGAGATTCAATTTTCTGCCAGTATGCTCTCTATTTATCTAATCTTATGCCCTTTGTATTATTGGTTGGTATTTTACAGCATTGTATGTGATTGTACTATATATTAGCAAAGTCAACAGTTTTGTATAACGCAGCGTATGAAAGCCCAGTTTTGGATATAATCATACTGTTCTTTGTGGTCTGCTGTAATTACAACATTCGTTGAGCAATATACACTCTGCTTGTACTTGAGACTGAATATTGCACTTGAGCCAAGAACGATCACTAGTTGCGAGATTGAAAGCCAACTTGCTTTAGAATCATTTGCTACTATCCTGACCCATGGGTCACTTATGGAGAGAGACAGATAAGTGTGACCAGGTCATAAAGACTGGTTGACAAGCTGCTTAGCTTTTGGTCCATAAACTGGGTGTTTATTAAATGGTCTTTGACTACTAGGGCAACCATAATTGAGCCGTTGATCTACTACAATACATAAAACATCACAAACCTGTTTTGCTATTAAGAAATGACAACTTCTCTTCACTTGCGATGCAAACCAAATCCAGCCCATACATGGCAACAGCTTGAGGTTCGTTTATGTCTGGACATGTCCACAGAATCTGCCCAGAGTAAATGTCTACTCTACACACTTGAGAGGTGGACAATGAGGTGACAACTACTGAACTCTCATCTACAGCACAAACTGCGGAGCCTTCCATAGCCAGCATAGGCATAGGGATGTGCTTAATAACTTGGCCTGAGAGAGAATACACAGTGAGCTGGTTGCCATTGACATCTGGAACTACAAGTGTACCAAAGACCAAAGCTGGTCTAGTGCTGTGACTGCAACCATTTCTATCCCACTTTTTCATCAATGTCGAGTTGAAATCATAAACTCGAATTGTTTCAGCATAAGCCACAATGATACTTGGATTTGTGTTGTCCTGGTGTACCACAACACCATACGGCCAATCGTTAGTAGACAATATCTTGGTTTTGGTGTTAAAATAACTGTCAATGACCTCGATTGAACAATTTTGCATCCCCAGGTATGTGTTCCCTTGATAAAAACTGACTGAATGACAGAAAGAGCTCAATTTCACATGTTTAAAAGAAGTAATTGGTTTAATAGGGAAATTGGCAACCAGCCCACTCTCAAACTCTACAGGAACAATTTTAGCTTCTATCTCTCTCCTCTCACCTACAGCAGAGATGTTAAAGTGTACAAACATACAGTTATCTAAATACTCACTTGCATCTCAGAGTTCAACATTAACTCTTAACTCATACCATTAACTGTTAACTCATACCATTAACTCTTAACTCATACCATTAACTGTTAACTCATACGATTAACTGTTAACTCATACCATTAACTCTTAACTCATACCATTAACTGTTAACTCATACCATTAACTCTTAACTCATACCATTAACTCTTAACTCATACGATTAACTGTTAACTCATACCATTAACTCTTAACTCATACCATTAACTGTTAACTCATACCATTAACTCTTAACTCATACCATTAACTGTTAACTCATACCATTAACTCTTAACTCATACCATTAACTCTTAACTCATACCATTAACTCTTAACTCATACCATTAACTCTTAACTCATACCATTAACTGTTAACTCATACCATTAACTCTTAACTCATACCATTAACTGTTAACTCATACCATTAACTTTTCTGACTTTTAGTGGGAAATGCGCAAATAATCATAAACTACATAGCCTTCACCCACCAAAATCTATCATCTACTTATCTGTTTTAGCTTCAAATCAGAAGACACTTAGTTTACACGTATTCACTTTGCATCGCCGATACGTGATTCTTTCTCACCTCCAAAGCATAAAGCTTTCACATTATTCAGCAGTAAAACAGGAAATTCTCCATCAGTCTGTTTGACACTTTCTCTTTGTGAATTTCGGTAAGTATTTACTACATCAACCTGCAGAAATGAAAAATCAATAGATATATAACGCGGAAGTCATCGGGCTGTCTGCCTTTGTGGGTGCTTTCCAAGCTTATGTATGCCTATACCAATACGCTGAGAGAATTTAAATTGCCATGTAAACAAACTATTTGACCAACTAATTGCAAAGTGGGCGCTTAATTTTGCCATTTGTATTCACAAAATAAAAACTTTTGTGCTTTAATTTTTCATTCCGTTAATGTTGAGGGGAGAGAAGCGACATTAAATTATATTTGGCTAATAACAGATGCTAGACCGCAAAATTCTTTTAGAGCTCTAGTATTCACGAGCTAGCTGTAGCTGTAGCTGTGCAAAGAAGTCACTTCAGCTGTTACTACAATATGATTCACAGGATTCAAAATGGAGCTTGAGGGATTTGTGCCAGAGCACAGTCTAATGTGTGTTTTACCACCTTTTATTGCACTCTACTTTCGTTGGGGGAGAGTGCAGAGGAAGGTAAGGGATGAGAGGTCAAGCATAGTTTGAAAAGAACAAGGTGAGGTTGTGGAGATAGAGCAGGGAGGGTGCAGGTGTAGAAAGTGCCTAGAAATAGAATAGGTGGAGATGAAAAGCTATTAATACACAAAAAAATACTTGAAAAATCATTTGTGTAAGAGTTTCAAACAGAAAGCATTTTTTGATTGATATAAAATTTTGTGATGCATTTTGACTACATAACTGTCTGAACTCTGTTATTTAAAAAAATGATAGACGTTGGCTTAAATCACCTAACCAATACCTGGTGGTTGTTCCTCACTCTAGCCTCTATTCTCATCCTATGATTGGTTATATTTGTCAGCTTGTTACCAACTTGTTCTTCCATAAAAGTAGTAATATATGAGCAGATCTCCCTACCAAGTGTTTTTTTGTGGGGTCATTATCTGGGGTTATGCAATGGGTTACGGCGTTGGATGAATTCGCCGAGTTTATATTGTATTTTACTTGAGGGGTACTTGAGTGGCATTTGAATGGCATTTAAGTGGCATTCGAGTTTTGATTATTATTTTACCTAATTTGAACTTATATGGTATATAGATTTTGAATGTATGGCATTTAAGTTATGATAATTTTTTACATAATTGTATACATAATTATAACTCATAGGATGTCTAGATTTTGAATGTGAGGCATTTAAGGTTTGATAATTTTTTGTAATTCCGAGTCATACGATATCTTGAGAGAGAGGAGAGAGAGGAATGAGATGAGAGAGGAGAGAAGAGAGAGGAGAGAGAGGAGAGATTTTTTTTTAGTTTTTTATACATTTATGTATATATGGATAATTATGTACATATTTATGGATATATTTACATTTACATTGAATAATATACAATTATTACATAATAAGTATATTAAATGCTATAAAATATGTTGGAAAATTACCAAATTAGACCTCTAGATGGTTAAAATCTACAGTATTTGGGAAATAACTGCAAGAGAGGAGAGAGGAGTATTTGGTAGAGGAGAGAGTATGTTGAGAGAGAGGAGAGATAAAAAGAGGAGAGAGGAGAGAGGAGATATATCTACATTGAATAAATACAGTGATTAAAAATGAAACAATATGTGAATATATACATTTATTGTGTAATAAGTAGGGAAAAAATTTAAAATAATTACATGAAATTGAATTATAGCTTTAGTTACATTGGATAGTTTACATTATATAGAAAAGGGAAATAGCTCACCAAGTCACATTGTCCAACTTGTTTTTTGAATTAGAGACTATCCATCGTTAAAACACTCATCATTTTTTTTCAGCAACATATCCTGTCTCAAAATCATCAAAGTCTCCACATAGAAAATCTTCAAGTTCATCATCATCATCAATTTCTAATATTGTTTTGTTGTACTTTGCTTGATCACAATATTGTTTCCAATACATTCGACCGAGACAGTATGGAGAGCAAAATGAAAGATCGTATTCTGTCTTAAATTTTCCGTGGGTTGTTTTTCCTCTGTAGATCATCACACCTGGAGTATATTTGTTAGCTTCTGAAGCATATTTGTCTGGTATGACGAGCGTCTTCAACAGCGTTTCTCCACATTGTTCAATGCTATAACGGATACAAATTACATTCGACTGACCTCCTTTAAATCGATGAGGAACGAATCTATCAACAACATCTTGGTAAGGAAAAATAGCACCGGGTTGAAAACTATTGAGGGTGTTGATGTTCAAGAAGCGTTTGAGCTGACATTTAGTCAATGTACTAAAATATAGTGATTCCTCTTCAGCTTTCTTTTTGCTTAGAGGATGTCTGCTAACACGTCTGACATCATACCAAAGAACGTTTTTATTTTTTGGTTTTCCCTTTCTACCCAAATATACAACGTTAAACGGAGGGGGGTAATTATCACAGTTGAAGTTTTTAGCTATTTCAACTGGACAGAGGAGTATTTTGGGCTCGAGTTCGTTTATATCTGAAGGATCATGGTAGTGTACTTGAGAATATCTACACTTCTCCTTACTTGATGGATGTATCACACCAGTCACTCGCATAATGCTTGGGATAGGAAGATCTTCAAATGTTTTGCAAATCGGAACTTTTGGTGAGTCAATCACTTGAGAACCTTTAGACTTTTCTAATTCCCTAGCTCTCCTTTCGTTGAGACATTCAACTGTTAAATGAGTTATAGCTGCGCTCTCCATTGTTTGCTTATCAACGGAAGTAGTTTGTTTTCTCACTGTTTGTTTTCGTTTCCTTACTATTCGCTTTTTTGGAGCAGTTTTCCTTCTCTTAGGAGTTGTTTTGCCGTTTTTCATTTTATTTTCTGTTGGATATGGATCTGTGCTAAGGAGCTCTTCAGAAAGAGCATCCATAACATTCTAAAAATAAAAGGGTAATATTTGCATGAGTGGCTAAGAGTGTATTTATTACTTAGAGTGTCTTATATATATATATATATGTATTTATGCCAAAAGCGGTTAAGATCATAGAGTTATGGTAGATTGAGAATGTGCTTATTAAACTATCGGGATGTGGAGACAGACAACAAAGGATGCATTCAAATATATATATATGTATTTACTTAATATCATACCGCTTTTAACATCTAAATTGGTAAGAAATAAAATATAATAGTTTGAACATAACATCTAAATTGGTAAGAAATAAAATATAATAGTTTGAACAAAATATTGTAAAATAATAAAAAACAACTAAAAATTTTTCATAAATATGTATGAAACGCTTCCAACATTAATTCTAAAATACCTACAGAAGAGGATAGAGCTTTATCTATTTGGACATAATTATAAATATGCTTTCTGAATTTATAAAAAGTTTTTTTGTTCCATGTCATGTTGTATAATTTTTTGAAAACTATTTGATTCCAAGCACTTCTTTCAATTTCTTTTAAAAAATCATTAATATTAACGACTTCCACCATTGACAAAACGATTTCGAAACCGTTTTTTATAATGTCATCAAAACGTTCTGTAGATATATCACGTTTCTTACAACACATCCCCATACTCATCATGTGTTGAGTTATACAGAATATTATAACTTGAAATGTCAAACGTTCTACAGCTTTTTTTTCAACAACATCATTATTTATCACATAGTTATGATATATTTCTGGAAGGAAGTCCTTTAAGTAGATTGGATTTGTTGTTGCGTTGTTCTAAAATACAAGCAATAATTAGATAACTAAAATAATTAAAGGTGTTCAACAGGTGTTAAATAGTATTTTTTATTAATTCTTACCTTTTCATCAGGCTGAGATTCTGACTTTAGATACAATGGTTGACTTTCTACGACTTGAGTATTCATTCTGAAAAAAACAGAAAAAATTGATTCAATTCTTTATAACCAATTTAAAGATAGATATGTCATAAAGCCTTCAGATAGTTGTGTTAGCTAGCGGAATTATTTGAGTTTAAGTTTTACCTTTATGAAGAGAGAACTCTTAGTAGTTGCAATGGAAGATGTAGTAGATAGATGTTGCTCCTTTGCTCACTGTTGTTGAACTGGATGCTTTCTGTCTGAAACCGTTGTCTCTTATATAGGTGAATGTGTGAAAATAAATCTTTCATTCCCGCGAAAGCATTGGTTTGTATTCGCGTGAAAATAAATTGTTTATTCCCGCGAAAGCAATGGGTTCCATTCGCGTGGAAATAAATTAATTATTCCCGCGAAAGCATTGGTTTTTATTTGCCTGAAAAAAAAATGTTTATTCCCGCGAAAGCAACAGTTTCCATTCGCGTGAAAATAAAATGTTTATTCCCGCGAAAGCATTGGTTTGTATTCGCGTGAAAATAAAGTATTCATTCCCGCGAAAGCAACAGTTTCCATTCGCGTGAAAATTAAATGTTTATTCCCGCGAAAGCATTGCTTTGTATTCGCGTGAAAATAAAGTATTCATTCCCGCGAAAGCAACAGTTTCCATTCGCGTGAAAATAAAATGTTTATTCCCGCGAAAGCATTGGTCTGTATTCGCGTGAAAATAAAGTATTCATTCCCGCGAAAGCAACAGTTTCCATTCGCGTGAAAATTAAATGTTTATTCCCGCGAAAGCATTGGTTTGTATTCGCGTGAAAATAAAGTATTCATTCCCGCGAAAGCAACAGTTTCCATTCGCGTGAAAATAAAATGTTTATTCCCGCGAAAGCATTGGTTTGTATTCGCGTGAAAATAAAGTATTCATTCCCGCGAAAGCAACAGTTTCCATTCGCGTGAAAATTAAATGTTTATTCCCGCGAAATCATTGGTTTGTATTCGCGTGAAAATAAAGTATTCATTCCCGCGAAAGCAACAGTTTCCATTCGCGTGAAAATAAAATGTTTATTCCCGCGAAAGCATTGGTTTGTATTCGCGTGAAAATAAAGTATTCATTCCCGCGAAAGCAACAGTTTCCATTCGTGTGAAAATTAAATGTTTATTCCCGCGAAAGCATTGGTTTGTATCCGCGTGAAAATAAAGTATTCATTCCCGCGAAAGAAACAGTTTCCATTCGCGTGAAAATTAAATGTTTATTCCCGCGAAAGCATTGGTTTGTATTCGCGTGAAAATAAAGTATTCATTCCCGCGAAAGCAACAGTTTCCATTCGCGTGAAAATAAAATGTTTATTCCCGCGAAAGCATTGGTTTGTATTTGCGTGAAAATAAAGTATTCATTCCCGCGAAAGCAACAGTTTCCATTCGTGTGAAAATTAAATGTTTATTCCCGCGAAAGCATTGGTTTGTATCCGCGTGAAAATAAAATATTCATTCCCGCGAAAGCAACAGTTTCCATTCGCGTGAAAATAAAATGTTTATTCCCGCGAAAGCATCGGTTTGTATTCGCGTGAAAATAAAGTATTCATTCCCGCGAAAGCAACAGTTTCCATTCGCGTGAAAATTAAATGTTTATTCCCGCGAAGGCATTGGTTTGTATTCGCGTGAAAATAAAGTATTCATTCCCGCGAAAGCAACAGTTTCCATTCGCGTGAAAATTAAATGTTTATTCCCGCGAAAGCATTGGTTTGTATTCGCGTGAAAATAAAGTATTCATTCCCGCGAAAGCAACAGTTTCCATTCGCGTGAAAATAAAATGTTTATTCCCGCGAAAGCATTGGTTTGTATTCGCGTGAAAATAAATTATTTATTCCCGCGAAAGCATTGGTGTTCTTCCGTAGAAACAATGTTTCATTAATTTAACCTTATGATAAATGGCATGATTTCAGCTATATAAGAAGCACTGTTTTTACACAGAAAGCAGTCACTTCGACATTAGCAACTGAAGGAGCAAGATCTACTACAACATCATCTACTACAACTGCTAGAAGGACTTTTCTGTTTGGAGGTAAGTCAACTTGATTGAGTATAAATTTAATTTTTATCGATTTAGATACTAACAGTGGTATGATATTGAGTAAATATATATATATATGTATATATATCTTCAAATTGGTTTGAAAAAGAAATCATAACATGGATTTTTACTTTATCTTTTAGAATGTCGACACAAGTCATATCAAAACAACTGAAGAATAAAGAACCAAAACCTTCACAAGATAAGGTGATTGATGACAATGTACTTCTTCAACGCACTATGATCCCCTTTCAAAGCGCCAGTCTGAATACTCTGGCAACTCTCATCATCAAAAGCGCCTCTCTGTTAAGTACTCTATCTCCAGCTTCCAGAAGAAACATTGAAAACATAGTCAAAGTTGAAGATTTACCAATACTTACAGTTATGCAGGTGTTAACCGTTGAGCTCCATGATGAAACGAACTGCACCATCATATACAACTATAAAAAGGATGGAAAGGTAGTTAGAGTGAAGAGCACTATTCCATTAGCGGCGGGATTACTTGTCAATGAAGCTTCGCAAATAAGACCACTGGTTTTGATCTACATGGGTGTTGAAAAGACTGGAAAAGCAATTTTTCGTGCTGCTACAGAAACAGGAACTACTTTGAGGTGTAAGAATGTGTTTGATGTATTACCAGAAAAAAGTATGCGACAAATCAATGCTTATTTCGAGGTAGCTAATCTTCAGGATTTCCCAACAGATAGTGTCATATGTTTCCAAAACCCTGAAGTTATAAAAAAGTCTGACAGGCGATGGAATGGAAATGAAGAGACTCTTCTAGTTCAATACAGAAGTGTTGTAGATGAAGAATTACTGATCGGAGATATGCGCATTCCTCATCAAATAGCTTCTGCTGTGACATCGGAGAGATTTGGAGTGATTTTGTTCAAGGGTCTGAGTCGAAACGCAGACAATTCAATTTTCTACAACGTCAGTGTACTCGCAGCTCATCAAGCCTTCGTCCAAGCCTCGGAACTGGCTGATAATCCAAAATCTGAGGATTTTCTCAACCACTTCGATGATGCTGAAAAAGAAGGTTGTGGAGAACAAACTCTCGAGAAGCTAATCTATAACTCAAGGGATTCATATCACTATAGGTAAGTTTTATTAATTTTTACCATAATTTTAAAAAGTTGATTTGTGAAAATTTTGTGTATTCTTACAATGAAAAACCCCTTAAAATGATAAATTTGTGAACATTTTTGTAAAAAATTTTTAAGTTATATATATATTTCGAATTAAAAAAGGATTTTGTTGTGTCATCAGTGTTTTTTTACATAAAAGTTGGAAAAATAACAAAAGGTGATAATTATTTTACAAAAATGTTCAATTTTTCACATAAATGATCAACTCATAACCTTTTTATGTAAAACATTTTTAAATTATATATATTTCGGATTAAAAAAAGGACTTTTTTGTGTAATCAGTGTATTTTTTTTACATAAAAGTTTAAAAAATAACAAAAGGTTATAATTATTTTGCAAAAATGTTTAGTTTTTCACATAAATGATCAATTCATAAACATTTTTTGTAAAACATTTTTAAATTATAGCTATTTCGGATTAAAAAAGGATTTTTTTGTGCAATCAGTGTATTTTTTTTACATAAAAGTTTAAAAAAATAACAAAAGGGTATAATTATTTTACAAAAATGTTTAGTTTTTCACATAAATGATCAATTCATAAACATTTTTTGTAAAACATGTTTAAATTATATCTATTTCGGATTAAAAAAAAGGACTTTTTTGTGCAATCAGTGTATTTTTTTACATAAAAGTTTAAAAAATAACAAAAAGGTTATAATTATTTTACAAAAATGTTTAGTTTTTCACATAAATGATCAATTCATATACATTTTTTTGTAAAACGTTTTTAAATTATATATATTTTGGATTAAAAAAAAGGGTTTTTTGTGTAATCAGTGTATTTTTTTTAGCTAGAAGTTGAAAAAAAAATCACACCAAATGAAAAAAAAGGACTTTTTCGTGTGTAATCAGTGTATTTCTTTTACATAGAAGTTGAAAAAATAACGAAAGTTTATATTTATTTTACATTAATTTTAATCATACTATACTAATACATCATTTTTTATTTTAGTCCATTTTATCGTAAAAAGAAAACAGAGTAAAGAACTTTCCCTAAGAAATATTGAGCTGAATGATGTAACTCAGTGAGTTATTTTCCTGTTATATATAAAATGTAAACTATCTAATGTAGCTAAGAGTAAAATTTAAATTCGGTAAAATTTATTTATATAATGAATAACTTTTGTATTTTAGTCAATTATTGGATCACAGAGAATACGGAATACAAGAGTTCCTCCCTGGGTCTAATAATATACCAGAAGAATATCGAGAAAGATCTTGTTCAAGAAAAGCACTTTGTAACCATTGATATCGTAAGCTATAGTAGTTTGTATTACAGAAAATTTACTATAAAACAGTTTTATGAATGTAAAAACTAGATATGGTATTTTCTATTACAATTATTTACTTGTAAATTTTATTCATCTAGAGAGGTAATTTGGTGATTTTTTGACAGTTTTTAAAAAAGTTAAAAAGTACAAAAAAAATCAAAAAATATCGAAAACTGTATATTTCAATGATTATTTTTTAAAAAGTAAATTTTATTCATCTAGAGAGGTAATTTGGTGATTTTTTGACCGTTTTTAAAAAAGTTAAAAAGTACAAAAAAATCAAAAAATATCGAAAACTATATATTTCAATGATTATTTTTTAAAAAGTTCAAAAAAATGTAATAAAGCTCTGTTTTGAAACATAAAAAATTTAAAAGGATTGTGTAGGATAAAATTCTCACTCAAAAAATTATTGAAAATTGAATGAAATGAAAAAATATTTTCCCAAATACCATGAAAAACTCTATATATATATACATTGTTTTTAAAATAATATCGAAAACTATATATTTCAATGATTATTTTTTAAAAAAATAAAAAAATTTAAAAGGAAGGTGTAGGATAAAATCCTCACTCAAAAAATTATTGAAAATTGAATGGAATAAAAGAATATAAAGTGAAAATCGCTATATATATTTATTTTTTTAAAAAAATATCGAAAACTATATATTATAATGATTATTTTTTTAAAAAGTTGAAAAAACAAAAAAATTTGTAATAAAACCCTGTTTTAAAACATAAAAAATTAAAAAGGAATGTAATAAAAGAATATTTTACCAAAATACCTCATTTTTTTTGTAAATATCTAGTAAAAATTTCTGAAATATTGTTGGTAAAATTTACTGGAAAATGGTTTCAAGTGTGTCAAAGACTAAATATGATGTTTTCATTGAAATGTTTATTTTCAAAAGATCCAAATAATAACATTGAATCAATTAGTTAAATTTAACAGTCAAATTCTTTTTTATCAAGTAGGCTTAATGTTTCTATTGTGATTAATTCTCAAATATTGTAAACTTGAACTATCTAGAGGAGTAATTTGTCGTTTTTGATGTGTTTTTTTTTAAAAAAATTATCATGTAATACCACATACTTCAGTTCTAATTCGTTTTGAACAATTTCATGGGAGACAAAGAATAAAAAAGTTACATTGATTTAGTTTTTAGAATTAAAGTTGCTATCAAAAATGGATTGTTCTTCTTTAAAAAAAAATGATTACGTAATACTACATGCTTCAGTTCTAATTCGTTTTTAGAATTGAAGTCGCCATCGAAAATGGTTTGTTCTTGAATGGGTAAATCCATAGCCTCCTCCTCATCATGACAAAAGCTTTCTGATGATTGCATTTTGAAAAACAAATTGCATTGTTTTAGTTTTCCGAATTGAAATTGCCATCGAAAATGGTTTGTTCTTAAACGGGAAAATCCATAGCCTTCTCATCAGCATGTCTAAGTTTTCTACCCCAATATCTCCAACCTCTCAGAGATAGGAATTGTTCTGTTTAAAAAATAATGGAAATTGTATATATAAATGATTGTTTTTGAAAAAAATGGTAAATTTTTGAAAAAAATTCAAAAAGGAAAATGCAGGATAAAACCCTCACTCAAGAAACTAATTTTGTATGATAGGTTGCTCACCTAATAATAAGAAAATAATGAATGATTTATATTTAAACAATTATTGAAAGAATTAATGAAAATTGAATAGAATAAAGGAAATATTTTACCAAATAGTCTGTTTTTTTGTAAAGATATACAAACAGATAAAATTTAACCATTTAAAGGATGATTTCTTTTTTTGCAAAAAAATAATGAAGATTTAATGAAATGAAAGAATATTTTACCAAATACCTTGTTTTTTTGTAAATTTATACAATTAGAATAAGAAAATAGTGAATAATGTATATTTAAGCAATTATTGAAAAAATTAATGAAAATTGAATAGAGTAAAGGAAATATTTTACCAAATACCCTGTTTTTTGTAAAGATATACAAACAGATAAAATTTAACCATTTAAAGGGTGATTTCTTTTTTGCAAAAAAAATAATGAACATTTAATGAAATGAAAGAATATTTTACCAAATACCCTGTTTTTTTGTAAATTTGTACAATTAGATGAAATTTAACCATTTAGAGGATGATTTGTTTTTGTAAAAAATTAATGAAAATTGAATAAATCGAAAAAATATTTCACCAAATACCTCTTTTTTGTAGATGTAAACAAATAGATGAATATCTAACTTTATCCATTTTTTTTCCATTTGGGATCATGTTTTGAAGGTTTTCAAGATAGTTTTTAGTAAAAGCTTATGCATTGATTGTCATTACAAGTTGTAGTGTTTGGTATTATTTAATATTTACTGACTCTAGCTATATTATATGAAATTTTCCCTACTTATTGCACAATAAATGTATATATTCACATATTGTTTCATTTTTAATTACTGTATTTATTCAATGTAAATATAATGAGTCGAATTACAAAAAAATATCAAAACTTAAATGCCATACATTCAAAATCTAGATGCTCTATGAGTTAAAGTTATGTATATAATTATGTACAAGATTATCAAAACTTGAATGCCATACATTCAAAATTTAAAAGTTCAAATTAAGTAAAAAAGTAATCAAAACTCGAATGCCACTTAAATGCCATTCAAATGCCACTCAAGTACCCCTCAAATGAAATACAATATAAACTCGGCGAATTCATCCAACGCCGTAACCCATTGTCTCAACTCCAAGATCAAATCCACAAAAAAACACTTGGTAGGGAGATCTGCTCATATATTACTACTCATAAACGACATCATCTCTGCTCTTGTCTCCTTTCTAACCCTTATCAGCTCCTCTTCCAGCTCCTTGTACTTACGTTGAATGTCCTCTATCTACAAGTAGATAGAGCCCTCTTTTGTGACACAGGTGTGCACATGACCACAGGGTTTAGTGCTGTGACATCATTTTATTGTTTGGCTGTCACTTTGTTGGATGCATAATTGTTTCAGTTTTAGAGGAACATTTTGTCAGTCAGCTACAATGCTGTGAATAAATTTACCTGCTTGTCTCTGGTCTGATGCAGTTTCTCTACCATCTCTGATGTTTCCATCTCAACCTCAGAGAGCTGTTTAGATGTTGACTTGAACAGAGCAGAAAGTTTCTCCTCCTTGGAGACCATTGCTGCCTTCAGCTTGTTAATATCATCAGTTAGTCTGGTAACTAGACCATCCAAGCTGAGTAACTCGTGGGGTTTTCCTAAAACAACAATGCATCTCATTAAAGAGTAGGTGGACTATTTCACTGACACGAAAAACCAGAGTTTCTAAGCAGTAAACACGGTCTAGTCGCGAATAGTTGAACTTCTAGTTCAATGAAAACAACAACCACAATATCTTCTTTTAAATGAACAATCTGGTTCGGTAACATCTCCAATTAGCTTTTGTAGCTCAGAACATCATAAAATAGATCCGAAGACTGAGAATTTCATGAAACACTTTTAAGCTCTTTGACTGAAGTGTGAATACTTGTAATCCTTGCTCAGTAGGCTCTATCGTTTAGCTGTGTTGGTAAAATAGCAGGTATAGAACGCTACGCAGATTACAATCTCCCAGACATCACTAGAGAATAATCGGGTATGCTTAGATATGAGCACAACTTCTGTAGCTCTAGCTACCCTTATGCTAACCATCAGGTAGAGCTGTTCTCTTTTTCCTCAAAACCACCTGGCAACTTGATTAGACAGCCAGACAGACTTAGGTTATGAAATATGTAAAACACATTGTTAGTTTATTTGCCTCAACTCATTAGGTTCACAGCCAAAAAGAAAGGTGCAGACTGTTTTTATGCTTGAAAACACCTAAACGAAAAATTGAAAAGCCAGTTGATCGAAATCATCTTTTATCGCAAACTCAAAAATAAACTAGATATTGGGGTTGTTCTTCCAAGTAATCACAGAAATATTTTAAAAAATTACAAAAAAAAGTGTTCTTCAGTGAAAATGAACCAAGGAATTCGGGTGTGCAAACCTAACACTAAACCTATCACACCATTAGTTTCCTCTGCAAAAAGAGTAACCAAAACATTTTTTGTGGCTATTTTTTATTTTGCGAAACCATTTTATACATATCAACAAAATAATATCAAATTAAAAAAGATTTTCCATGTGGATATGGAACTCAAACTCCCTCAGCAGCTGCAGTTACTGACTTCACCATTAAGCCACCAAGCAATGGTACAAGTTTGGTATGAGTAGCTGCTAATAAAACTCACCGTGCTTTGCCTACACACAGATAAATAGTAAAGTACAGTCACTTTTTGAGGTACTACACAAGGACAGTAAAATGGGCAACATTTGTTCCTCTGCCACCCAAATATCATTTCTGATAGATCTGAGAATAGATAATTTTTTTTACTCAATATTAGCAAAGCGCCTTTGGCTGAAGCAATTCTGAACTTATCCTTGGCGCTCTAAATTGAGCATTTACAAGTAAAGAGTAGCATCAAATGAATGTTTACTTAAAGGCATGTCAGAAAAATTGTTTGATGCCGAAACTCTACCAATTGGAGTTGCAATTCTTAAACTATGGCAATAGTGTGTTTTTGAAGCTCTTTTTTTAAAAAATAAAATAGCTTTATTGCCGTTCATACGAAATAACTGAGAGTTCAACTTATTAAAAGAAAGCAGAGATAGTTGCTTGAAGAAAATTTTTATTTGTTTCGGCTTTGTTTCATTTCACTCCAGAAAAGCATTGAAAGTTCTGTTTTTGGTAAACTTTTGAAAATTAAAAGTGGAAAAACGTGAAACAGTGGTGTGCAAAATTGCTTTAAAGTCCTAAATGGTGCATTGATACATTAATGCAATCCTGAGTTGCAAGTTTTACCTGAATCGACCTGCCAAAAGGGATTTTTCAGCAACAATTAAGTTTGTTGCTTCCGCATTGATTGTAGATGCTTCTCCAATCAAAAATAAACACAACGCATCAATGAGCAAGGTTTTGTAAATTTTCGTCAATTGGTTTCCACTTTTGTCAGGCCATTTAAATAGCAGTTTTCTTGCTTAAATCGCTATGGTATGGAAAGATTTAGGAAAGTCATTTTTTTTTCAAAAATTGGAAACTTTCCATACTTGAATTTAACAGCACAAAAAATTTTGTTGCTCTATCCACAACTATTTGTGTAAAATAATACGAAAAAGAATAATAGGAAAAACGCAAAAAGAAAAAGAGCACTTAAGATTTTATAAAATGCTAACTAATCCTTTGACTTTGTTTGTCTTAGTAAAATATGATTACTTCACCGACAAAAGTTTGACCCCAGCAAATAAAATTTTAACCCAACATTCCAACACCAGATATTATGCTGTTGATGCTGTTATTGTCTGAAAACACATAAAAGTGCTAGTCATCATCATTGTTTATTTTTATACTGAAAATATCCTGATACGGATATGTTTATTGAATGAAGTACTAGTTGCCTAAACTGTTATCAAGCCTGGTTGAACCCAGGTTCAGCTATTGATGGAGATAGTCACAGCCAAGCCACCAAGGAGTGATGGTAACTGCTCATAAGTAGCTGCTAACAAAAAGTAAGAAATTGGATTTGTATCCTGCCTGGCCTACATACTGAAACGTCTTTGATTTCTTGACTTTGAAACAAACTGCATGAAAACTTTTAAACTTGATGAGTCACATACTTCTAGCCACCCTGACACTGTTTCTGATAATTTTCTGGCTGGCAGGTATTTGATTTTTAAAGCACTTGTTGACAAAAGACATTTGGTTGAAACTTCTCTCAAGTTACAGTAATCACCATATTGATTGCGTTCGCCATCGAACAGTTTTAGAATGTGGAGTTCCATCTGATCCAGAGATGCAATGCACAGTAGTATAAAACTATGTAAGTTGGATTTGCATGAATTTCTCATTTTGGTAGGCCTTTTTAAAAAATTTTAAAAATGTTTTGCACTTGAAATGGAAATTTTTTAAGCTTAAGTTTTTGAAAAACAACATACGCGGCTTCATATGGGACTTTCAGGAGAGGACAATTTGTAGGTTAGCCGGGAAGAGGTAACAGTTAGTGTCTATTTTCAACGCTAAGGGGCAGTTTCAATAGATAATTTCCATGCGTTTGAAAATATCCAAAAAATCAGTAAGTACACTTTTTATGCAGTACTATTAAGCTGTGCAGAAAATGTAAAAAACAACACAGTTAATGAGGTGTAGCCGAGTACCTGTATTTTCTCTACATTACAAAATACTTGGTTTCTAATCAGCCTCACAGTGAAATTGTATGGTATGTAATCTGTCTCACTATGAAGTGGTATGGTATCTAATTTGTCTCACTATGAAGTGGTATGGTATCTAATTTGTCTCACTATGAAGTGGTATAGTATCTAATCTGTCTCACTATGAAGTGGTATGGCATCTAATCTGTCTCACTATGAAGTGGTATGGTATCTAATTTGTCTCACTATGAAGTGGTATGGTATCTAATTTGTCTCACTATGAAGTGGTATAGTATCTAATCTGTCTCACTATGAAGTGGTATGGCATCTAATCTGTCTCACTATGAAGTGGTATGGTATCTAATTTGTCTCACTATGAAGTGGTATGGTATCTAATTTGTCTCACTATGAAGTGGTATGGTATCTAATTTGTCTCACTATGAAGTGGTATGGTATCTAATCTGTCTCGCAATTAACTGGTATGGTGTCTAATTTGTCTCACTATTGACACAAGAATTGTAAAGAGCAATTCATTACACTTACCATTGGTACAGACATTGAGTGGAGAAATACAGCTGGCACAGAACACAGTTAGACAGACTCCACAACCTAAGCTAAAGGGTTGATCTTTGTGTTTTGTACAATATCTGGTCTCTAGTCTCTCCGCTTGGCTCTCATATTCAGCAATAGACATGGTAACATGGTCCTCGTGTAGGTCACCATGGGACTACAACATTGGTGCAACAGCTACATGTAATACATACGATATCTGCTAGGTAGCTAACAGTAGGAGAGCACACCATGAGCGCAATTATAGATACTGCATGCATGTAGTTATACATTAATTAATATTAATCGAAAGATCAAAATAACTAATAATGCTACTTGGTGAAAAAAAATACAAAAGAGCTCAATCCAAATTAGATCAGTGTCCAAACAGAAGTGTTTTTTTTCGTAAAAATTGATTAAAATTAATTAAAAAAGATATAAGCAAGGTTACAAAATTTTTTAATGACATACTAATGATTCACTATGTGTAATCTTTCCTATTCATGATATCCAGATGTGGTTGATGGGCAGAATAAATAGAAATGAATTATTGTATGTAAATGTAACACCACAAATTGAAAGTTTTATTATAAAGTTAAAGATGTTGTTATCATATATGCTCAAGAAACTTACTAGAAAAGTTTGCAGGTATTTTTGAAAAAAGTTACCCTTAAAAATATTCTGAAAATGCCCAAAGTAGAAAGCACCAACTGGTAGTAACATGACTTTTATAACTGTGATATAACACTGTACCTCCTTGTCCTTCTCACAGTGCTTCTTGTTACAGAGGTTACAGTACATCACTGCAGGTTGATCTACTTTACCTCTGCTGGTACAAACGTCACATACATGTTTGGGTTTACCTGGTGTATATATTGGTAGATTGTCTACCTCCACATCAAACACCTTACTGTAACAGATATCACAGTAAATACTGATCACCACAACCAGCAAGGACTCCATAAGCTTGTTCAGTTCTACCCTAGCTGCTTACAAATTTCACAACGTACAAAGAACTTGTATATTTGTCAAAATAAGTTGTCGATACGAGTGAAAACATTGCAGCGTAAAAGTGAGCATAATTACTAGCACAGGTAAAACTAACTACCTGCAAGCTGGGCATTCGATCACTTTATTATGCTTTAATTGTCCATCTAAGCAGCCTTTACAGAACACGTGGAAGCATGTCAGCACTCTTGGGTCTTGCATATCTGCACCCTTCTCGTAACAAAATAAACACTCTTCACTTACATCTCCATCAGTCATATTACCTACAAATATTCCAAATAAGGTTACTGCTAAAAAAAATAATTCTAGAAAAATCAGACAAATAAAAGTTTCATCAAAGGCAAGCAAGTGAACATATTTCATAAACAGCAAGTCTATACTTGGGAGAAAAAAAAACAAACAAATGAACAAACAAACAAACGAACAAGCGAATAAACAAACATAGCAATGCATCGACCTTGAACTCATTACAATCATTAGTAGTCACACTCAAGATATATTTATTGTAGCGAGGTAGATTCAACTATAACTAAAAATGAAATGCCGTGTATTATAGGAAGATGACCAAATCCCTAGCTTCACCATTGCAAGGAACCATAACTATGGAATCAGGAAAGCTGCTCAGAATGAGTGGCGAGACCAGTAACAGAATACTCTACCAACTTCATACTTTACCTTGTTAGTTAATGGTGAAGTCAAAATGCTCACTGTGACAACCTTACTCTATTCCTCAACTAACTAGTACTGAAACTGTCACTCTAATTGACAGCTGGCTTAAAACTATTACAATGACAATTTGGAATTGAAACTTCATTACCATCTCTATGCTATAAAAATTGAAGGGATCAGTTAATGCATGCTGTTTGATGCATTTACCACCAGTTTATATACATAACCAATCCGTTGTTTTAGATAACCTTTGTAATGATTGTATACATAATCAGTGACCTCTGCATAACCAGCTTTCACGAGATCCCTCATATGACCCTCCCTTTCCTTCTGAAAACTGATCCCCACCCTTTATTTGACACCCAGCCATTTCCTCATATGCTAGGCACCTTATCTGGTTGTAGCGTGGTGAACTTGCATGATCAACTAGCTTTTGATTTCACCCCTACTCTCTGGATCCTCCCCTGTTATGTTTCCCTCTTGTCCCGCACTCTTGCCATACTTTCCACCTCTCCAAACATTTACACCAGAATCAATTGCTTCCAGCAAGGGAGAAGACACCAACCAGCAAAACAGGCAAAAAAGCCAGCATGTTGAGGATAATCATTGTAACTTGGTGAGCAATTTAAATTTTTATCTCATTTTGGCATAAATTTTTTGCCAATGGTAATAATTTCTTTCCAACATTTTTTTTATATTTTAGATATGGAAACATATGATGAATGATACAACAATTTGAAAAGCAGTCTACTATTGACGCCTCCCCTTCAGTAAAATTTTCCTCCTCTTCTACAATTACAGCCATTTCATTGTTGAATTGATAAACTAAATAACATTTCTAGTCCGTTGCTTATCTAAACATTTTTGTAATCAGCTGCTATCAATTTCATATAATCAACACTTATTTATTATAAGCTTTCCTACTATCCTTCTATTATACGCTTTAGCTACTATACACGCTACAAACCATTATATGCTTTATCTATTGTGGGAGGTTTGTAGTATATTTAGGAAAGCCAGGCCCCTTTCTCCACCCCCTTTCACCCTAAAATCCCCTACACCTTTTACCCTGTCAACCACGAAAATGTCAGGTGGACCTGGAGCCCTCCCTTTCATTACATATACAAAGTTCTTTGGAATTAGTGATGCCGGCTAACCCAGACCTGTTTAGACCCTGTATTGTATATATATAGATAGATAGAGAGCTTACCCCGGGTTGCATAGACCCTGTATTGTATATATATAGATAGATAGAGAGCTTACCCCGGGTTGCATAGACCCTGTATTGTATATATATAGATAGATAGAGAGCTTACCCCGGGTTGCATAGACCCTGTATTGTATATATATATAGATAGATAGAGAGCCTACCCCGGGTTGCATAGACCCTGTATTGTATATATATATAGACAGATAGAGAGCTTACCCCGGGTTGCATAGACCCTGTATTGCATTTATATACATATTGATAAAGAGCCTACCCCGGGTCAGTACCCCGAGTCAGTCCACAAAGATGGCTGCTAAAGGTAGCATAGCAACTCAGGAGCTAGAAATTCTTCACTTTATGGAGACCGAAGCCACACAAATACCAGGAACAGAGCTTAGGAAGTGCAGATGCCTAATAAGGGGTGGAAGATTGTCATCACCCCAGAAAGAGCGGGAAGGGAGCCCAGAGCCACACTGCCATGTACTCGCTTCTCCCATTGATTTGCTTGTTGTGATGAACTGTGTTACTTATGATTCATGAATACTTTGTATTATATGTTATTGGCTCACCCCTAAAAAGGGGGTGAGTTTTCCTGTCTTCTCCTGTAAAAGGAGCTACTGTGCATGTGGGAAGGCAGAAGTTTAATGGATTTTGTGTAATAACTATGTCATATTGCTAAATAGAATGATACAATAACGCGATTTATTCGTAAAAACCCTGTGTGATCGTCTGGGTCGCGGACTCCGAAGCAGTTGTTAGAGTCTGTTGGAGTGGATGCCTTAGTGTCAGTAGTAACAGGAGGAAATCTAATAAACTATTACTCTTGAAAATGTTACAGATTTCACTATTATACACGCAACTATCTATTATCTGTTTTAATTGAATAATTTTCCACATTCAAGCTGATATTCCAACTATGATACAAACCAGGGTATAAACATAACATTTAACAACTGGCACCAAAAAAGTGCACACTAAAGTTGTTTCTGCGGTATACCGGGTGCTCGAAAGGAAACACCGGTTCACAAAAGCCTGATTGTTCTTAAGATCTATTAAAAGCTTTTACGTTTTGAAATCAACATTTGAAATCAACTGAGCAGCAAAATAACATATACACATTACCATAATTCATACCACTTTACACAGAAGATGGCTCTCATGGATCACTGGGTACTCCAAAAGGTATGTGCATCCATGAAAACCCGACTACCCTTAACGCATCTTTCGAAGATCTGCTCCAATTACACTACTCTAAATAAACCATTTTAACTTTTTCCATTTTCATTTTTAGCAAAATATACTGAAGTGGATTTTTGGGGCTGAAACCCACTAGCTGAGGTTGGTAGCGAGCTGCCACCAGTTGTTAGTTTTACCTGTTACAACAACAGGGTCGGTAGTGTACCGAAGAGAAATAAGATAGAGTATCCCAACTCTACAACCAGTAAGGAGCCCTCGGCTCAGACGCATAACTCAGTGCTATTGAGAAAGTATGCATTTATTCATCCAGAATAAGCGAGTAGTAAAAGACACATTACAACTGATCATAAAAGGCACAAGTTCTGCCTTTTATAGGCGATTCACAGGCAGCAATCATTAGACATAACCAATTACATAGGAATAAGGTACAATGAATAAATGAACAGTCTTATATAAATAGGTAACAAATCAAGTGGCTAGAATATGGTTAAATAGATATGGTGCCAAGCAAAAGTAGGTGGAGTTATTAGGTAAATAGCCAATCACAGTCCTAGCCACTTCCTGTCCCTGGGATCTTGTCTCTGCAGCCTTTGTTCTTGCCTTTTCATCTAATTTAAGGGTGGTTATCTCCCAGATACGTCTTGCTGATTCTCCCAGGCTACATTGTAACTCTCATTCTAGGCTGAGTCATTTCCTGCCGGCCCTGAAAAGTCGGTAATGAGTCATATTGGGTCGGTATAGCTTGCTGCAGGGTCGGCACTGCCCTATGCAGGGTTGGTACTGGTTCAGACGCAGGACCGATCAATCCTGAATGATTGATTACGACCATCCCAGCTATCTAGCGGTTAGTACAAGGTTGCTAGAGTGTGTAAGTACAGTGTGCGCAGAAGTAGATGACAACAAAATCCACAACAATACTACCAGCAGTAAATATGATAAATGCAATTGGGAAGCATTATATTGTTGGCCTTAGCTCAAAAAAGCTTCTAGGCACTTGTAAAAGGCTGCTTTTTATATTAAAAATAGCATTGAACAGCAGTTGTCTATGTATACTATGATGCATGATGGCTTAACTGTGAAGCCTGTGACCTGCAGTTGAGGTGTTTCAGGTTGGACAGCAACTAAGGGTTTTTTTTATTTGATAATGTTATGTGAATAAGTATTTCATGAAGCAGCAACTTGTGAAGCAGTATTAAGGGGGTTTCTTTGCCACAACAACCTGAGGGCAGGGTTGGGAATCGCTGATTGCTAAATCAGGGATTAAATCGCTTTCGCTATGGCTGTTTCAAACTAGGGGATAGGGCTTTCCGCTGGTGTCAACGCTAAGTTATTTCAAACTAGGGGTTACTATCATTTCCGCTGATGAAATCGCTGATAACAATTTAAAGGCTTTTGATAACTTGGGACATAATCCTATAACAATGAAGTCTTACATAAACACAAACCAATGTTTTATTACACAGCAAACAGGGCATGAAAAATTGGCTAAAACCATAGAAACTTTTAATTACAGGTTAATAATGGCAGTGGAAATTGGGTAAACAATAGTCTATATGTAATGCAGTACAGTCTTGTTACCACGAAAGTCCACTAATCTCAAGTATTATACCTCTCTCCAGAGAAGACACTGTGCTGGTATGACAGTGACAAATGTGGTCAGTTACTGCCGGATCACCTGGCAAGCACGATCACCTGGCAAGCACGGAGCCAATAAGAGTATTCGCGACCTGTTCGTCGAACAAAAAACAAAAAATAATAGGTGTTCGTAATTCACTATGTCGCGTATGCAATGGAATATTAGTTTAGAACAACATAAATATTCAATGAAATGTTATAGTTTACCAAACAAATCATAAAGAAGATAATTCCCAGTTTGCAGAATAATCACGAAAATAACAAAATTTGAACTGCTACAGACTGCAATAGTTTGTCAAGCTGCCCTTCAATTTAGTAAATTTTGAACTCTTGCAATTATTTTGAATTATTTTTCAAGGTTATAAAACCGGTCTATAAAAATGAAAAAAATCAAGTCGCTCATTATTATTTATTTAGTGTTCAGTTTCACTCGCGACCTGCAACAATGTAAACAAGTACTTGTTGATTATTTTTTTTATTCAGTGAGCTACTTTTTGTTGACCCACGAGTTCCGAACAAAATTATTATTTATTGATTGAATTTATTGCCGGTCTGATTATTTTTATTGCAATGTGTTCGGCGAACAGAGGGCGTGAGTACTCTTTACGGCTCAGACAAACTATACGAAGTGTGGTTTGAATAGTGGCTTTATTCATCAACACCAAAGTCCTAAGGTGACTATCCACTAGGGTGATTGGCAAGACATGAGTGAATGAATGCAATGAGTATATACAATTGCAGCCCTTTTATAGGTATACTAGCAGGATATAGTACTTTACACTGTAAGCTATATGACTGTCACTATAGACATAGCACAATCTCTCTATGGTATTAGTAATGTTGCCCTCTTTGCCTACCTAAACCCTGGTTACCTCAATAAGATCAAGAGCATTTTTGTGTTCTCTAAAACAACAAGAGTTTATCCAGCTCAGTAAAACGAACCCAATGTTTTGTTTTATTGTATAACTTGACTTTTATTAATATAAAAAAGTTGAATTACTTTTTGTAACATTGTTGCGAATTTTTAATATTATTGTCACCATGATATAGTTTATTGTTCTATTAATGTTGTTTGTTGAATGCTGAACAAACTTTCTAGTGTTATTTAGTCAAACTTCGTGAGCAATAAATTTGTGGTAGTCCTGATTTAGTCAAATTTTATAACAAACAAAAAACGTTACAGTCGATTCATTAAATCCAAATTTATAGTGTAAAGCTTTCTTGACTTTGCAAATGATTGCACTCTTTTTTGAAAGAGTGCCAGTTTCCGGTTTTCTACTTTCAGTAGGAGTCTGATACTTGGTCCTCTATTTCATCAACCACCATTCTATATTCCACCAATACCTCCATCCCCAGGTAACAGAAGGCTACCATAATACAAACCACAAGCCAGAAGCAAACAAGCTTTTTAGCGCTCAAATTATTTCCTGAATTCTATTCACCATTTACTCCCCCGCAAGTACCCCATCCCTTTCCCTTTTCCCTCCACCAACAAACCCTCTGTTACATACCACCTTAAGCTACCAGTTTGACCTTGACCAGAGAGAGCACCGTTTGGTAGACACATTATTGTTGGCTGGGACATTACAAAGTATGGTTTGAGTTATTCTCTGTGTATGCTTAAATAAAGTTGGTATTTAGCCTAAGATATATTACATCATAGGTATTAATGCCTGTGCATTAACAAAACAAGTTATTAAGCTTTTGGAGTTGTGCTCACATTAGATTGAGAGCACAACTTCAGACTAGCTACTACAATCCTACACTAGCTGCTAAAATGGAGATACAGTTAAACTCATCAGACATAGCTTCCACGTATAGGACTAAGAAAGAAAATATCTACATTAAATTCAAATCTGAGCGTACCAGAGATGCACTCTATAATGGTAGAAAAGAACTACAGAAGAAAGGCACCACCACCAAATCAATTGGACTTGATTCTGACGACACGATCTACATCAATGAAGTGCTAGACGACAAACAACGTGATCTGTTCTATCAAGCCAGACTCAAGCGTAAATAACTCAGCTACAGATTCATATGGACATATCATGGTGTGGTATACATGAAAAAAGATCCTACAGGTGACATGATCAAGATTGGCTCCACTGCCGACCTTGACAGTTTAGCCGAATAATTTAGTCAATTACTTACAGTGAACTCTGTCCTTGAGTTAACCTTTTATCATGTCAGACGAGATAGACATAGACAGCTTTATCAATCATAAATCTCTCGTCCCTATTCACCAGGCCAAAGAATTTATTTATGACGATCAATTTAGTATACTGCATGTCAATGTAAGAAGCCTACCAGTTAATTTGAGGATGTATTGTTGATGCTCACCAAACTTGATATAAAATTTTCCTGTATAGTAATTTCTGAAACCTGGCTATTAGAAAATGATTTTTTAGACCAATATTTTATTGAAGGTTACAATCTATTTTGCAGTTCATGGAAATCTCACATGCCTAGAGGAGGCGGTGTTTGTATTTTTGTCAATTAGATGCTCGATGCTGGAGTGGTGACGGTTCAGCTAGGCGGGAGTGAGGCACTGGTCGTGGGGCTGCTTCGTGGGAGCCGCAGGGTATTCTCTGTCCTCTGCGTTTATCAGAGTCCATCGGGTGGGTTGCCAGCGTTTCTTGGGGATCTGCCTCAGGTCTTGCAGACCCTCCCAGCCGGATCACTAGTGGTCGGGGATATGAACATGGATTGAAATCCTTCTAATAAATCTTTTGATGAATCAAGCTCTAGGAAATACATTAATATTCTGAATAACTATGAGGTCATAAATAATATTAGTAGTCCAACTAGATTTGGGGAGCATAAAAACAGTATTATTGATCATCTGTTAACAAATCGCCTAAACGGGCTGATTAAAACGTGTACCGTTGATTACATGCTGGCTGACCATCAGGTTTGCATAGGCTCATTAAAAATCAGTGCCAATTCAGACAAAGCCGCCGTGAGTAAAGTTTACACCATCACAAATTATGATATGCTTAGAGAAACGGTAGAAAGCGAGGATTGGCATAAATTAATTGATGACACAAGCGCATTAAGTCCATGGAAAATTTCATCTCGACCTTAGGTAGAATGGTCAAATCCTCTAGCATTGATGTTAAAGCCAAAATCATTAAACATAATTTTAAACAGCCTTGGATGACAAAGACATTGTTCTCTATCATTAGAAAGCGAACTAAGCTACATAAATTAAGCAAGCAACAGCCATTCAACGTTGCTTTGAGATGTAAATACAACAAATTTCGTAATTATGTAAGTAGTACTATTAAAAGCGCTAGGAAATTATACTATTCTGAAAAGTTCAATACATGTAAAGACAATATCAATGAAAAATGGAAATTTATTAGAAGCCAAGTAAACAAGAATAAAACTGACGATATCCCTAAACTGATAAAATTAGGTGATAAGGAAATTACAAAGCCTGTAGAAATTTGCCAGGCTTTCAATGAATTTTTCATAGATGTCGGTGATCAACTAGCTTGCAAACTTCCGCCAGCCGGGACCAACTATAAAGACTATTTTACCGAAGTACCTCAAAATAACTATTTTAAATTCTATGAAATTGATGCCTGTGAAAAATTTTCAATAATTTCAAGTCTCCAAATTAAGAAGTCTACAGGTCACGATTTGATCAGTACCAGGGTGATTAAAGAAAATTGTAATACGCTTCTTCCAGTGCTTACTGAACTTATAAATCTGATCATTAAATTTTCTGATTTTCCAGACTGTATAAAAATTGCTCGTGTCTTACCCATTTTCAAAAAAGGGAGTGAGCATGATCTATCCAATTATCGCCCTATATCCATACTAAGTGTGATCTCAAAAATTGTGGAAATGATTCTATATAAACAGATACGGGAACACATGGAATTTGGCAACCTGCTCACCGAACACCAGTTTGGTTTCAGGTCCAACAAAAACACAACATTAGCTGTGAATGAATTTTTAGAAACTATCTACCAACATCTAGACCAAAGTAAGGCAATTCAAACAATTTTTTTAGACTTTTCAAATGCGTTTGACACTGTAAATTACCAAATCCTCTTAAACAAATTACCATTCTACAATTTTAACGAACCATCTGTTAATTTAGTTCAGTCATACTTGTCAAATAGGAAACAATATGTTAAGATCTAGAATGAAACTTCGGCCATGCAAACTATCAAAATGGGGGTACCCCAGGGGAGTGTTTTGGGGCCACTTTTATTTTTAATCTTTATAAATGACTTAGTGAAAGTTTCGCCAGCCTTTAAATACGTACTATTCGCAGACGATACTAACTTGCTCAGTCCAAACCTTGAATATACAAATGATGAGCTCTTGAGAATCGATCAATGGTGCCTAGCAAATAAATTAGTTATAAATTTTAGTAAGACAATGCAAATTATTTTTAGGAATCCGCAAAAAAAGATTGACCGGGAGACTTTTATCTTGCCAACAATAGCTATAGTTAAAGAAACCAAATTCTTAGGAATTGTGCTTGATCAGCATTGTAGTTTTGAATCGCACATAAGAAAAGTAGAGCAGAAAATTTCATTTTTACTGTTAATGTTCCGTCACCTCACAAAAATACTAGATTTAAAAACTATGATTAACTTATGCTACTCATTTATTTACCCTCATCTCATCTATGGCATTGAGTTTTGGGGGCATGCTGGCGACCATCTTCTAAATAAATTGCTTATCTGTCAAAGGAAGGCATTAAGAATTATTTTAAAACAGCCGCCTGGCTCTCATGTCTCACATAAATTCCTCGAACTTAAAATTATGCCTATTAAAATGTTATTTAAATTCCGACTCATCATCTTCTATAAAAATCCTATACTAAACCACACTGATAATCGCAATTTAATTGTGAGTGACTAAAATTATAACGCGCAAAGCCTTAAATCTTGCCATCAAATTATTAAAAAACAAAACTGAAATAGGGAAAAGATCAATGTTCCATGTCGCTGCAAACCATTTCAGTGCTCTGGCTTGGGACCTGCGGGACCTACCTAGCCATGTCTTTGGGGATTGTCTGACGGCTTGCCTGTGGGACGATGGTGACCGGGGGTAGTCTGGGTTCTGTTGCGCCCGTGGGGTGGCCTTGCCATCCTTGCTTTGACGGGTTCCTGGACCGGGGCTGTCGCATTTCTAGCTTCGAGCTATCTGATTGGCCCCTTTGCATTATTGGTTACCTTTTTAATCTTTTTATACTTAATTTGTAAACAATAAAAAAAAACAAAAAAAACAACAAAAAAACACACCGATTGTATATGAATCAGTCATCACTGCATAGCCTGCATTCATCCACAGCATGCAGTGATTGTATAAGCAGAAGTCCTGATAAACTAAACTTGTTACTAGATGTGTACGTCTATGGTGTGCAACATAAGTGTTAGGTCTTTATAGATACATACTATTTTGGCATCTCCAGCCTCATATCCTTTTACCTCCTTATTTTTCCCCACCTTTTTCACAAATGCCTCAATGTTTTACTATCCCTACTCTTACTGACAGCCCTTTATCAATAATATGACTCCCTTAGGACCTCACTTCTATTTGCTAGCAACCTCTCTCTCTATCACCAAATGCCTCTAAAAGTAGAAGTTGTCCGCTCTCGTTTTACATCCAATTCACATTTAAATATGCCCTCCCTCTAGTGACCGTCTCTTTTTAAAAGAAAAGCTCTACCCCACCCTTGGTGTGACATACAGCTATTCCCTCATAAGCTAAAGTATCTTTTCTGCTAGCATTATTAGGTAGCAGCAGCAGCAGCAGCAGCAGCAGGGTTAGTAACAAATTATACACAAAAGTACTGATGTCAACTAGTAATTTTATGATGTAAAGAAATACAAGATGAACTTTTGTTCTAAAATCTTTGTTCAAATAAAATAAATATTTTACAACAAAAATGAATCTTGTAATTTTTTTACATATCAAAATAGATGTAGGAGAATGAGCAGTGAGTTAGTGCTTGTAATGATTAAAAAATTTGTTTTCAAGTAACAGTGGACGTTGCGTTGCGAAATGTTGACATTTGAATGCTAAAACAATTTTCATTGTTTGTTTGGGTGTCTAGTATTAGATACTTGGCATTGTGCCAATATACATAGAGTGGCCATGTCTGTTTGCGACAGTAGTACCCAATCACATACAATTAACAGGAACAATGGAACAAATTAGGAAGCCTTTCTGTGCAATAATTACAGCTGAATGCAACCACATGTTTTATTTAAATCAAAAGCTTAAGACTTGACCAAAACTAGGTCACTAAATTCTTTGGTAATGCCAATGCCAACCTATGGCTTTGGCCATGGGGTAAATGTTTTTCAGAGATAGTTTTGCCCATAAAATAGCTTTTCTCTAGGAATAATTCTAAGGTTGTGCAGCACGTTTGCTCATACATACTTTTTGAATACGCGGGGCTGGCTGGGCGGCGGGTCGGTGGGCGAGAGATGTAGGAGACAGTAATATCTCCCACCAATGATCGTAATTCCAAGGGCCACTTCAGCCTCTGTAGGTTTAGTATGTCCAGCTAGAAAGTGATTGATAAGCGCTTGAGATGCTACAAGATTCAAATTCCAAAGAGCTACATTCAACATAAACGCCAAAATCTAAAACAAATAGAAAATCATCAAAAACCTCCAACTGTTGCCGGCCTTCTAAAACATGTTTCTGTACAGTAAAATACACATTTCGCAAGACATACTCTGATTGTAGAGTTGTTCTCTTATTGACTTGAGCATCACAAAACTCTTGGGAACACAAACTTACAACAGCGAAAATGCAATAGGTCTATTTGAGGTCTATGAAGGTCTATTGCTCCATGGTTGACTGAAGGAGCTATCTGTGAACGGCAGCTCCATTATGATATACATATAGTAAAAATATATAACTCACTGCAACGAAAAATTTTAATCAAGTTTTCAGTTTAAAATTAAATTCTGAAAATATTCATTGTTGTTATTAATTAATGTTTTTCAACTTTTGTCTCAGTAAAATAACAAGTACCTTAGGTTTAATCGTTGTCATTGTTATGAAAAAAGCAATGCCGGAAATATAATTTTGGCAATATGTTTTTTATTTCAGTTTTATTTTAAAATCATACTAATCTTACTATTTTATTTAACTAATTTCAAACCCAAAATATCCTTTTTATTAAGAATTATCCATTAATTTTTTTATTTCATTAACAAAATGCTGCCTCATGAGGGCGTATGTGCAGATAACTTTGGTTTTAGCGAGGATGAAAAAAATTGCTGACTTTTGGGAAAACATTTCCAAAAAATTTAAAAAGTTTTGTATTCTTATTTTTCGCAATTCCGAAAGTCTCTGCAAAATGAAAAAATTTGGATGAGCTTATTTCTATAGAAACAAGCCTAGATTTAAAAACCTGCTTCATAGTTTTTATGATTGTTGTGCATTCAGGAGATAAATTGCATCCAAGTTAGCACTGATTGCATCTATAGAAATCAACTTACTAAGGAGAAAGCAACTCTGCATATGTTTTCTCAAACTCATTTTTGGCTGAAAAGGTTTAAGTTAAATCGAATCCAATAGAAATGGATTGAGGTCAAAGTATTCAATGATTCTAAAAGCTTTAACGAAAACTGAACTTTCATTATTCAAATATTTTGATGAAATAAACATTGAAGCCTAAAAAGCTGGGCTAATACCATACGGTAAAACTAAATACCTTACATCGCACAAAATAGAAACAGAAAACAAATCAATCAAATAAATGACTTCTGCCAACTGGGAATAAAATCCTTGATTTCATTGCAGATGTTGTTGTGCAAATTTTGATACAGGATTGAAATATGGACATAAAAAATGTGTTTTTTTTCTTAACTTGAATTCTAATATTAGCAAGCAAATATTTTAAATTCAAGAAAATGAGTCCAATATGTGTCTACGTATTGTTGACAAAACCAGTGAGCCTGGAAGAAATCAAACATGATTAACTTGATGCAGTGCTGTCAATTGAGTAGACTGTGAGTTTGAGTGACAGTAGTGCGCTAAGCCAGGATTCTCAAACTAATGGTAACTTGTGAAGTAAATGGAAAAAGCCACGATTGTCTGCATTGAATATACCCTAGCTTTTGGTTTAGAAAAAGAGCTTACACCAATGCTCATTTCATGGTACAGATAAGTTTACCCTTCACCGATGCACCAATTATAAAAAAGCATCAATACCGTAGTGAATTTTGGGGCTTTCTATCCACCAACTAAGTGTTGTGATCAGCCGAACTACTAGTTCGCTGGCACAGGGAAGCCGGTAGCATTCCAACAACATGCTGCCACCAGTTACCTTTCACCTTGAGGTAACAACAGGTCGGTACTATACCGAATGAGAAGTGAAGGTGTGTTCTCTACTCCACAACTAGTATAGAGCCCTTGGCTCAGATGCGTAACTCAAAGCTTGAGAGTAATATGCATTTATTCTTCCATAAGAATACAAGTACAAGTCCCAATACAAACTGTTTGTCATGGTAAAAAGTTCTGCTTCTTATAGGCAGATCACAGGAAGTAATATAGAGTAATGGCCAAAGACACAGAAGTGGAGCATAATACAGCACATAGACAAACAGATATAAATAACAACAAATGAGGCAAGGCGTACAAGCTTAAACATATATGGCGCCAGGAAGTAGTAGGCGGGGTCATGGGCTGGTTGGCCAGTCACAAGCAGTTCTAGTTCCTGTGGATAACATCTCAGTGTTTATAAGCTTAGTTCCTTGAGTTCTACCAGATGTAAGGGTATATATATTTTGGATATTGTCCTTTGTTTTCTCTCAGGCTACTTTCAGGTCTCAGGCTGGGATGAGTCACTTCTTGCCGGCCCGGGATGGCTCCTACAGGATCGGTACTGACTCATACAGGGTCGGTACAGGGTCGGTATAGGGTCGGTATAGTACCGATGCAGGGTCGGTACCTTAGCTATGCAGGGTCGATCAGTACGGTATGCATTATTATAGTCATTCTGGCCATCCAATGGCTATACAAGTGATGCCAGAATGATTATTAGGTAACTGCGCCAGTGTGAGTGTTATGAAAATCCACTACAATACGTGTGGTGAATTTTTCAGGATAGTTTACAGGTTAAACTGGGTAATGGATGTCCACTTTTCTATGTAGGAGATGGACAGTAATGGAACATAAAAATGATAACAAATGAAAATTATTTCGACTCACAATTTGGGCGAGAAAAATTGTATCAAGTACGCTTGCAAAATATACTCCGAATGCTTTGATAATTGTTAGGTAGAAGTGTCATCTATTGCGTTAAACTAATGGTTGCATAAAGAGTATTGTGCAGGATTTTGTGATATTGTGGTAGCTAGGCACCTGCACAAATTCCCACAACTACGGTGCTAGATTTGTGTGAATTATCCTGTCAATTCTTTTGTCAGTCGGTGCTACAGAGGTCGACCTGCCTATTCCGAATATTGCGTGAGGGTCGAAATGCTTGATACCATACGTCGGCTAGTGAGAATATGCAGCAAAGGGTCAAAATGGCCGATCACCTTCTACCAAGTTTCGCCTACATGGATAGTCGGTTAGTGCAAGTTGTAGCTTGTTCTTGTGCTCCTGTTTGTGCTATCCTCCTCAGTCAGTGTAGTGTGAATAACTTCTGAGAGTCAGGGAAACTCTGATTTATTTCATGATGACAGACATTTAAATGGAACAGGTAAACAAAGAGATCGTAAGCCACCCCTTACGAGACCAGAAAATAATTTACTATAATTCCGTGGAAAACTTGGTTAAATAAATAATTAATAATTCAGATATATATAATTGTTAAAAATACTTAGAGGAAATATCGATGAAACATAAAGTTAAATGTACAAGTGGTTGTCTGGGCAATCATTGTTTGTGATGGAGTCCCCTGCAGTATAGTAAGCAGTTGTTTTTAAAAATTCAAAATGAAGCAGCAAGTGAATAGACCCTTTGCAGAGTAAAACATGTGGTTTATGATTGGGAGGCTTGTGTATTTTAAGCCACATTTGTAAACTTTATAATAATGTTAATGCTTTCGCAATCTTGTAAAGTAATAAACTAGAATGATAAAAGCTGAAAATATGAGAAAGACGCTGTAAACAATACAACCACTAGTTATGCCATATTGCAGGAATAAAATTTCATGGGGGTTTGGCAAACTGGTTAGTAAAGAATGTTTCCAGATTTCTTTTGTTCTGTTTCGTTTAAATAGTATATTGTAAAATAATTTAATGACCTCACTTGTGCACTCACATTTCCCGTGAATACCGGCTGCCCTGGGAAATTATATGCAGAGTATCCTGACTATGGGAAGGCATCTCGGGCCAGCATCGAGATAGTTGTCACAGCCTGAGAGACCGAAATAGCCTGAGAGGTTTCGAAAGTCAACCATCTGCCAAGTGCCTACCCTAAAGACCCAACACAACTTAGATCCAAGGCTCATATAGATCAAAGATTTGCCATAGGAAGCTGTAAGAGGTCTAAGCTCTCAGGAACGGTCACCAGACTAATGACTCTGCCCGTACTTCTGGGTGCCATGCCTGTTTAATTAACTGCATGTTACCTTGTTGGCTATATTTATATATTTTATGCATACTTGTTTGACCATATTCTACCTGTGTACTATTGGGTGTGAGCCTTGACTAGGCCAATCCTTACCAGTACACTAGCCTATAAATGGCTGGGTGTTTGCCTGTTACCATTGTACCATTTTGGATTCCTATCTGCGCACTTGTCTTTTTAGCGATGACCCTTACCACTTTTCATTCCTGCATAGGATAAATGCGTTGAACTCTAAAGCTCTGAGTTATGCGTTTAAGTTGAGGGCTCTTTAAGGTTGTGGAGTAGAGTGATACTCCATCACAGAAGTTTTGGTGCCATCCCGGCACGGAGTTTGATCCTGGAGAGAAGTAACTGGTGACCAGAAGGCCCTTGGAAGCTGCAGACTTGATGTTGCCAGAAAGTAGGAAGTTTGGCTGTTGACAAACAGTATGTTTAGTGGATTAAGTAGCCAACCCTAAAATCCATTACAAAAGATTTTATGCGACCACTAAAGCAGTAGAAATTATTTAAATCCAGTTTAGATAATGCCGTGCAACAATTGACTTGCTGCAGTATAATATTCGTCTGCACAGTTAGAATTTTCTCTTTTGCCAGCTGAAACATAGTTCATGTGTAAATTTTTGAAGCTAGTTTTTGTTATTTCCTGCATATAAAGCACTAAATAATGGCCAAAATTTAACAAACTGCTGCAGAAATGTACTTCAGCAGCACCTCAGAATCACTAAATCATAAAATTTCCAAAAGTATCTGTAAAGGAATTAAGTACAAAAAGAGATCCATGTTTCAAACAAAATTATACAACTAGATGCAATAACTGGGGTTCAACATTGAGACAATTATAAAGTAATAAGACATTTTTTCCATCTCTCTTAGTTTTGCTGTTTCTAAGAGCTCACTTCACCAAAAAATTTTTCACTTTTGATGCTTTCAATAGTATTGAAACTGTTTCTTCACATTTATGGTATCACCCTCAAAATGGTCGATTTTAGAGTCTTCCTCACATTTGCATTTACTGGAGTGAGTGTTTTTGTCTTCTACTTATGTCGAAAAATGATTCGCTTCACCCTATATGTATCAGAAATATCTACTTATACTCACAAAAAATTATAGCATCTTATGGAGGAGTTTGCTAGGAGTTTATGATTACATCACCCTAATAGCAGTCAAATATCAAACTGTTATATAATTTACAATTTCACGGAATTCAACTCACGGCTTATGCTTCAAAGAAGAATCATTAAGCTTCCTTTTTCTTTTATTGTGTTGCATTTTCAAGGCTTCATTCATTTAATGCTAGAATTCCCAGGTATTATCCTGTGGAGTAGAGCTTTGCTTTACATTAAAAAACAAGCTGTCTATCACCTAATCAGTTTCAACGCTTTCTCCGCCAAAAACGATTAACTAGTGATTTTAGCTGCTTGTGAACAGTTTAGTTTAGATCCCAAGTTTTGATTTGTGATAGCTCTATGCATTTGAACCCATAAGATTTGTGATAGCTCTATGCATTCGAACCCATAAGATTTGTGATAGCTCTATGCATTTGAACCCATAAGATTTGTGATAGCTCTATGCATTCGAACCCATAAGATTTGTGATAGCTCTATGCATTCGAACCCATAAGATTTGTGATAGCTCTATGTATTCGAACCCATAAGATTTGTGATAGCTCTATGCATTTGAACCCATAAGATTTGTGATAGCTCTATGCATTTGAACCCATAAGATTTGTGATAGCTCTATGCATTTGAACCCATAGGTTTCTTTGTCAAGTAGAGCTCAGTCAATGCTTGCCAATGTTATTTTTTTACATCCAGGAAAATAAATAATTAATTCTATCAAAAGTTGCAACACTGCTGGATACTTGATTGATTCATCCTTTTGCTGGAGTACTGCATGCTGTAATGATACTAAATGTGCCAGGAAAATCATTTGCATTATGGACGTAACTGTAGAGATATCTTATGTGCCTCACAAAAATTGGTTGCAAAGTTTTTGTTTAAAGAAATCGGTTTTCTAAAAGAGTGTATGGCTGAACTACTCTATTCTGAGTTACTTATACGTTTCAAGATCATTATTTTTGTTACAAAAAACTCAATCTAATTTTTATCATTATCAAAGATAGTTCAGTATTCTACTGCAATGACTTGCATAAACAAAATTTTAATAACACACATCCTTGCTTTATTTATGTCGATTTCCCCACCAGCCGTTATTGCCATTTCAATTTCCTCAATAGTAAGAAGCTCTATGCCACCACGCAAACTACGATAAAAATCCATATAGCCACCACATTCAACCAACTGAGTTGATCTCTGACAAGTTTCAAATCAAAGTTATTTAAATATCTTTTGAATACCAATGAATAACCTGTTCCTTCTTGTATTGCTCTTTTCTTTGTCTTTTCTGCTTGTCGCTTTGACTTTCTTCAAGTTTTGAAATGTTACAACAAAGTTTGTAAAAATATCAATCGATTATATATATATATATATATGATACATATCACATGTAATATAGGGTGTCTACTGAATCAACAAAAGAGGTTTTAACACATTCATTACAGGGTGCTTTCTGTGGTTTTCGTGGTTTTCCGCTTACTTTCATTATTTTTTAGCGGCCCACTCGATGCAGCTACAACAGTGAAACAAATACCAAAAGAACGATAAGATTCTCCTTAAAAATTATAGGGGCATTATCATGGACACAGAAAAAACCAAAAAAATTTTCCCCGCCTACCCTTTTGGGCCCTTATTGCGACATAACAAGTAACCACGAAGCTAGGCCGAGGGGAGGCCAATGTATGGATTTGCATTTTACACGAGAAATATTTGTCCTAGACACAAAAAAATTGCAGCAATGAAAAGGTGGCAAAATTTTGTTCTAATATGATTATTTATTTCCTAGGTTGGGCTTTGAAAAAAAAAAACCCTCAAAACCTCAATCAAAAACCACAAAACCACAAGAATGCCATTGCGCAACATCTGTAATGGCTTATTAATTGGTTTTTGTGAACTAGAGAAAAAAATACTTATAATGCTTGAAAGTCAACAAAAGACTGCCAAGACAATGTTTCAGTGGTTATCTCTCAAATTTACGTTTTATTTTGCCAATGGAACCCTGTTAAATACTTTAATTATTTGTCCCAAAATGATGTTGTGGGTAATAATAATAAAAAAAGATGGCTACTATTGATAAATAATTAACAACCTTATATTGTTTTGATATTCATAGAAACTGGTGTATATGATCAGAAGACCATGGGGATTCTGAATATCAAACTTATTTTGACAGCCGCTACCGTTTTGATGGGAAAAATTAGCTCCGAAAACAAGTCCGTTTTCGGTAATAATTATTATAAATAACGAAAAGTTAAAAAAATTCATAAGTCAGCCGAAACTTGTCCAATCAGTATGAAACTTGGTGAACATGAGCGCTAGGATGTGTATTTCCTTCGTTTTAGAAAAAATTGTGCTAAATATCTTAAATAAGAAAAATAATTACAATGAAAAAAATGACGATTTTGGTAATAATAAATAATTATTAATTATTATTACAATGAGTGAGAAACTACACTTACCGTGCTCGAAATTTCACCAAAACTGGTCACTATGCTCAAAACATGGTGCTTTCACTATCCTTATATTTAGTTTTTTGAAAATCTATCTATTAAAAAAAAAATCCAAAAAACAAAAGCAACCGCATGCACCAAAAATCTGTGCGCCATTGCTGGTTGCTAAGGAACAAAAACCAAAAATAAAAAATTGTAAAAGTCAAAACTAGCCTAAGGCCATGTATTAAAGATAATTTAGAATTATACAGCAAATGATTCTGAATAGAATGATACCAAAATGTAAGACCTTACTCTTACTTTGCTCACATGGAAATTGTGAACAGACAACTACCGGTTTACTGTACTCATTCCGAGTGGGCTCGTGTCATGTAAGAGATGTGTTTTAATACTTTGGAAAAGCATTAACTATTTCCATTCTTCAACAATGTAGCTTGTGTTCATGGTGCCATGAAATGTCAATAAAACTTGAAAACGAAAATTATTTACAATGCATCAAACTTTTTAATGTTTAAACATTATAAGAAACCAGACTTACAACAGTGGCACTTTCATAAGGTGTACAAGTTCTCAGCTGCAGTAGAAACATAGATGGTGAAGAAGTATGAGAAAGTATTTAAGGTAATCAATCAGTAATTTATCTTTACTTGCCCTCTCTCATGATTGGCAATAATATCGATATATCATGACTTACTCATTTTTTGACCCCAACTTGCCTCATGTCACCGTTTTTCGTTTAGAAAGTTTTTTATAGTGCGTATTTATTTCGTTAAACCGGCACATAATAACATACAATGATATTGGTGCCAGTCACTGTATTATTATTCGAAGTTTTTATGCTTGCCAAGCTCATTCATCAATTTCTCATAGTTAACTCCTAATTCTTCCAAATTGTCATCACGTGCCATTTTAAATGAGACATTGGTTTGATGATTAAGGAACACATTTCTTGTTATTGCCAAGAAGCTTTCATAGAGCAATTGTATTATTTAGCATTATACATTCCAAGGAAAAAACTCAATGTCAAGGGAATGTTAGGTTTATGAAACAATGCAATTTTCTTTGAACGATAAATATCCATATGCGCATAGACATAGACTGTAGTGGCTCATCAGTAAGCAGTGGTAAGAACATCCAGAAGTACATGGAAATCCTAATCTCACGGCTCAACGTATATAAAATGTGTATAACAGTGTTCAGCTGCAGTTTACAGTTTGGTGTTGATGTGTTGCGAAGTATCGTCATTCGTAGCACAGCTTTGTCTTTTGCGTTTTAGCACTCGTTGTATGACCACAGGAAGTAGGCATAGGCTACTAGCAATTCCAGCACATCCCGCTAGAATAATACCATACTGAGCTCCTGCGATCTTTGCTACGTAACCTGAAATGTACCAGAGCTTCTTTTGTAAGATTTGTACCAAGTAACCAAGCAAGCGTTTGTGACAATGGGTACTATAACTACATGCATGAAGCAAGGACTGCAAAGATTAAAAAATATCTATTGGTATATATTGGTAGTTTATAATGTGAATGATTGTGTCTTCTTTTACGAGAGATGTAACTACTGGCACTAAACTTTACAAATTACCAGCAGCACCTCTGAATGAAGTAAACGCAAGGTGACAACTAAAAAATTTTTTCAGTAGTTGCAATCTCTCAGATGAAAACTTGCTTTAGCCTGGATCTGCAATCCAGCAGCAACTGAAACTTTCCATTGCTTCAACTGCTATATAAAACATACGTGTGTCTTTTTGTTAGAAAATGTTGCTGTTGATTTTAGATGTGATTGCACTTTTTAAATCTAGATTAAGTTCTAATGTTTTGGTAAAGTTGTCTTTTCCTCCTACACCCAAAACTTAACAACTGTGACTATCATACTTGTGCTAAGTGAGGGGCAACTACTAGATAGTAGATATGTAAAAATAAATAGCAATAGTTTCTGTACCTTAGCATTATAATGTGAACTAAGTGTGTCATAAAACCATAAAGAGCTTATACAATCAAACAACTTTTTTACATTCGCCACAAACATAACTGATCAATATCCTTTATTTGGTCATTGTTATGCAAGGGAATCTGTTAGTACTGTTAGGATATCATCTCTTTTGACTCCGTTTGCTGCCTCTAACAGCAGATCACCAGTTAACTTTAATGCTGATCTGTGTAACTGTATATGCCTATTTTTATTTTGTTGTTTCATACTAAACTTGTACCTTCTTTTTAATCAAAGTTAGAAAGGAGGAACAAGTCTATTTTAAAGGAAGCAAAGATTGCTATAAATGACACACTAAAATTTTTAATGAAGGTGAAAGCTTCCCAGAATAATTCTATTGCTAATGGAACAAAACATGCTGAACCAAGTAGATTTATTATAATTAGTCTAAAAACCTTTAATATACAACTGCCCATTGATCTTTCTCCTGCTTATAACTTTACTCAACTCTTTCATCAATCTTTAGATCAATTTGATTGGTTACATCACTTACTGAACTGTAGAGGGAAAACACATTACTGGTAAGTTATTGCTGGCTGACTATTCTTGTGGTTTTACTCGTGTTACATTTCAGTCAGATAAAGTACCTTCAGTTATACAACACTATGCATTCAAGACAGTACAATTATGCTACCTCTGCAAGGTTACATAGATTGATTTATTGCTGTGGATTGTGCCGGAAGGGCTCTCACCACCGTCCACTAACTAGAACTGCCCACAATGCACAACAGGTGCCACAGCCTAACAACACCTCTCTCCAAGAGGTAAGGCAGGGTCAGTAAGACCAGCAAGGTATAATAGAGAAGTTGCTTACTTCATAATAACTAAACAGAGTCAAAATGTTTTAACAACTTTATTGTATCAAATCTGTTCTCTAGAGAGGCAACTACTTAGAGGTTAAAGTACATCAGTAGAAAGTTGTAGATAAGAGCTCTACGCACACAAAGAGCCGGAATTTAACAGCCTTGCTTACAGGAACTTGTTGAAATGCAAACATCATAACCAATAATATGTAAAAAAAGTGGTATAACCAATCAGGCAATAATGCTTGATGTTAAATGAATAAGGCTCCTAGCGGCAAAAGCAGAAGACTATAGTATCGTTCTCAGCCTTTAGTTAGCCTCACATCTATGGTAGATGGCATCTGAAGATATTAAGGTACTGCATACATCTTTTTGTAGTGATTTATGCTGCATTGAAACCTCTGGCTACCGTGGCCATTTTTTTTTGTTGACTCAGTATGGCAAAGTAGGGTTGGTAGAAAGTATTACAAAGGGAGAGATTGTTGCTGTGCCAGTATGACATGTACACCCTCTAATACTGCTGACAGACTCTGTGCCAACAATTAGGAGGTATGTCTAGCTCAGACCATTAGCCAAGATTGTATGTGTAGTGCTGGTCACACGGTATGTATGAAATCAAAGTCCACCACATTATTTATGCCAGGCAGAGTTGTTTTACATCCATCACCACCATGGGTACACGGATGTCAGCTATGCATATAAGTTAGCCTAATCTAAGGCAACCTTCGTAAAACTCAGCCGATTTTTTTGCTATTTTTTAAAACCATTTCCGCGCTGTCCTTTACATCTTTGAAAGTTTTAATGATAATGATCATTGCTCTTATAACTCTTATTAATTATAATCACTGCTGAGATCAATAATAATAATAACAATCAAGTTAGTTAATCGATTACATACTTTCATTATTTGCAAGTTAATTATTTTTAGTAAGTGGTTGATTTTTTTTCACTGCAACAGTATATGTAATGGCTGAGGCCTACTGTGGACAAGGAACCGAGTGGCTCGGTTACCGCTAAAAACCAAAAACTTCATGGATAAAAAACTTGCAAACGAGCAGCTTTCCATGATATGTATAACCATGAATAGTTGTGCTTATAACAGTACTCACTAAATAGTGAAGTTCCAGCAATAGCTCCGACTCCCTCACCAAATAGCTCCAGCCCAAACAATAGAGCCAACAAACTGGTGTCTTTTATTAAATCATTCACAACTCCTAGTAAATTAGCCAAGAGAGCTCCTTGAGCAAAACCAAACAGTGCAGATGTCACATAGAACATCAGCTGTAACACAAGAAGTTGTTTGGTTTACTCAAGTAGTGTCCAGCCTTCACACCAATTAGGTTACTGTACGGTTAGTGTGTCCATTATTGTATGTGCTCAACAGAGTCAGCTTCTCCAATAGCATCACACAGTTATGTTTGTTCATTTCAATAACCAAAATGTTTCCTTATTATGGCAAACTGTTAAAGTACTCTTAAAGTACTGAGTTAAATATACAACAAAAATCGTTAATTATTACTAAAAAAACGTAGCTTAGTTTGAAAAACTTTAATTAATGTAAAAAGCTAAAAACCAAAATACCTTGTTAACACTAAATGCAATAACTATAGTGAAGCCTCCCATGAATGCGGTGAAAAATAAATGCAGAATCACTCGGTCAAACTTCAAAAGGCTGATGACTGTAACACCCACACATCCCAGCAGGTTGGTTACTCCTAAAATTAAAACAAAAATCAGATAAAAACTGTCTTTCCAAACAATTTGTTTAGCACTAACCTTGCATGTAATTTTATGAGCATTACACTTTGACCAAAATATGAGATCTTTATTAATAAATCTCCGTTACACAAATATGTACTTAGATTCCAATAAAGAGTTCCATTATATTTTCTCACCAATTATGGTTACTCCAAGAGCTGCTTCTGCTGCTGACACCTGGATGTGACCAACAATATAATCATTGAGTAGTACCAGAACTGTTATCAGGTTACTATTCCATAAGCATGCGTTGACCAGAAACGCCCAAACCTGAAACATGAGAAATACAGCTCATTAATTGATTGGTCTTTGTAAGTGCATAACTACTCTCCAGACTGTTTTGGGGTCAGATATGGTCACGTTACGCATTATTCTCATTAATATTTTACAGCTGTTCATCACATCAGTTTTAAGCGAACTCAAAGAAGTTTAAGACAATAAACATTTACTGCATTGTTCAATGATAGCAAAATTCCAATTGAAAACTGAAAACTTCAATTAGTGACACTGGTAAGATATTTTAGCCTCAGGACTTCTCAGACAACAATTAGAGTGAAAATTTCTCTACATCTATTTGGTATCTTAAGCCCTTTCTAGAAATGATTTTACTAGCTAAAGAATCAAAAAATATTTCTATCTGCGGCTACAAAAAATATTTCTTTAGATCATACTTTTGGCTGCTTCAGTAAAGTGACAAACTTTGTTCTAAGGCTGCTAGAGTCTGTCTCAGATTGCCTTAGCTTTCGATTCATATTATTTTCCTCTTCGTCACCGACAGAATTTTCTATATTCCCATTTGGATTCTGCTCGGTATTCTCATCCTAAACATAGCCGAGTAGTCATTACCTAGGTTATGAGCAGAACAAACCACTACTTAAACACTGCTAATGCATCAAGCTTTTGTTCACTACTGCTCAATTCTAAACAAATGAAGTTAAAGCTACAGATTCCATTGTTAATCAAAGCAGAGAGTTTTGTGGTTTCAAATAATCCACTGTTTTTACAAACAATAAGTTGTGGTTCTAATTAGATTCAATACTCCTTGAATATGTAACTTTGTAATGGTTTTAATTAATTTCATCATCGAACAGTTTGGTTCTAAACAAAGTTATGGTTTTTATTTAAAAAATACTATAGGTTAGTTTACTTGACTTCATATTATAGAGCAAGTTATTTATATTTTTTATGATTGTACTCAACTACTTAGATAACAAAATGAGCATCATAAAATATGCGCTAAAGCTGGGTAGAACTCAGAATATTAGCAAGTGTATAGCAAAATCAATGAGCTTTCCATGCATTTTTAACAAATTGTCAAAATATTAAAACTAAATATACACTTTTCCATAAAAAAATAAGAATTCGCGAAGTTTTATAAGTTTTCAGGTTTATACAATGCAAAAATAACGTGGTCAAAATAACATTTAAAAATTTTAGATCAATTTTCAAAACCTACATTTCACTTCAAAATCAAATTTTTAAGCTTTTATGATATGATTAATTGAGAATAAATATTTTAGTTGCCCTGTATGTAAATTGATATAGACCATTGTACCGTATAGTACTGTGTGCCTCACCTCAATCACATCCGCTGCCTGATTGATGTAGGCTGCTGCTGGCAATTCACCTACTCCTTCTTTCAGCTGTCCGGCATCTTGTTCTATTTCATCATCCGTTGTAGGTCTTGCTGAGCGAGAAGCGTCTGCAATTACATATGCAACAGTTTATACACTTTGATGCAGCAGTATTAATTGTTTGCGGGCTGTATTTCAGTGGTTGAATTTCCACTTCTTTTGACTTGCCATCGTACTTTAGTGGATTACCACCCTAGAGATCTACAGAATGCAAACAAATGCTGTTGTACACCCCAACCAAACTAGTTTGTCTGAGCCACAGGCTCCAAACTAGCTTTAGAGTCTATTGACTGAGTGGAACCGGCCATATTGGGGGTGTCTCCTCTGGAGAGAGGTAAAGTATTTCAGATTAATAGTATTCTGGGACCAGAATCTGTTACAATATATTCCCAATGAGCCCAGAATCATGTATGCACATAAAAGGCTCAAGTGGTACAAAAATATCCAAAGTTGTTTACTTGTCAAGTAGTACAGACAAAGCTACAACATTGCTGGTTATTAAAATAAAAACATTTGCAAAGATGTTATCGGGCCAGTAATAAACAAACCTGTTTTACCTGTTCCGCTTTCTTCTGAGGGCTCAAAGAAAAAGATCCCACTGACGATATGCAGAACATGAAATGTGGAGAGAATCGCCATAGCTTGAGAGTAACCAACCATTTCAAAAAGTTTCTGAGAGACAGTAGCAAGAGTAGCCTTTCCCACATATTGACCAATTACTGCTATGGAGAAGGCTGAATATTTGAACTTATCGAAGCTCAGAGCCAGGATCTCTGATGATGTGACATACACAATTGAGATTCCAACAGCTGTAAGAAAATGTATTCGTCGCTATGACTTACATCATTTGTATTATGTATAATTTATGTATAAAGTCATACCTTGGCAGAGACTAATGTCAAATGAATGACAGTATTAAAATGACACGAGACCAACAAAAGAGTTAATCTGTTAATACGACCGAAGCCAAGTTGGAGAAAACAATTATGTCTAATAAAATCTTACCTACATAATGAGGGTTGGTTTGTTTTTGTAATTTTTCTTGTCGTCGTATTTGTTTGTCGTTTTATAGGCAATTAAAAGAATGCTTCAACTAGTTTAAGACTTTGCTAACCAGTTTAAATCACTTTGGGGGCTACATTGCTGAACTTAATCATTAAAGTATTAGTGAAAATCTGCGGGGAAATTCGGTAAATGAGAGTAGGAAACGAAGTTGTTCAAAAAAAGGAAAGCTATGATTTTATTGTACGATTCAAATCCAAGTAGAGTTTGCTACCATCTCTTAAATGTAGTGGCTAAAACGTTTAATATAATTTTAAGCATGGCTGAAATTGTGCAGGATTGCAAGCAAAAAATAATGTTCACACGTTTCGTTTGACAGTCTTTAATATTAAGCTGTAACAACTGCAAAGCCTGTAGCTTTAATTTGCAATAAATTAGAAATATGTTTGATTGAGCCAATTTTTAAAACATTTTTAGGCCATGTTCCAAATATTAGATAACTATATTTACTTTTAAATATTTCAACTCTGTCTTTTTGATACATTTTTTGGTAAAGTTTTAAGTTACTAAAACTGTATGATTATTGAGATATGTTGCAACAGTTAAAACATTGCAGGTCAATATCAACCCATAATTTAACCTAAAGGCAACTGTAATTTGGCTTCATGAACCTGCGGCATAGTTTTTCACACAAAGGAATTTGATTTTCAAACAGGATGTGAAAGTTCACTGGTAGATAAAGTCTTACCACTCAGAAAACTGTACAGAATAAATGCGTGCCAGGGTTGTGTGGAGAAATAGGACAGGCCAACTCCTACTAAGGTACAAGTTCCTCCAATTATTTCACTCGCACGACAACCCAATTTTTTCACCAAAATTGAAGCGATCGGTCCTGAAAACAGTCAATGATGCGGAGATATAATACTTTTGTAGAAAACAAACAGTAGTATGAACCCAGAAATAATGCAAACAAATAGATACTTTACTGTGTAGATATGTATTTACTGCCATATGGACTTTGTAGTTGAAAAGTGCAATATACATTGCTGCATACATGAATAAAACATTTTGTGATCAAATGAAAAAATAACATGAAGATGCATGAAACCTTGTTTGAAGTTCCTGAGAATTTTCACCTCCGACTAATAATGGCGTTTTGTTCAAGTTATTGAGGAAAACATCTTTAATGATCAAACATTAACATCAGAAATTAACAGATAAGTATTTTGGACAAAAAAAGCAGTGCTGCAGACGATCCATAATAGGCACTTTTGGCTAAAATAACGTGTAGTCACAATGATAATGAATGGTCAAATTTGTTTGGTGTCATCTACAGCTTCGAAAAAAATTAATATCAAGGTATTTGCGAGAAGCAACACTTATTTAAAAAATTGAGAGTTGTCTTTTCTGGGTTTATGCATCACGAATACAAACAGCCATTTTACGACCATCAATATTATTGTTTTGGATACAGCAAAAGATACAAGGAATTGCTGTCATACAAGCAGTGATTGTTGGTGCAAGCCATCAGCAGTAGTTTAAATGGATAATATTTAATATAATTAAATGATTCCAAATATCTGGAAGCCATACTGTGGGAGATTTTGTACTCAGGATGACCAGAACCCCCGCCCCCTTCCACCCCGTGCTTTAGATTTCTGCTCCCTTTCCCTCATCCCCCAATACCACTTTTATATGGACACGGAATCCTCGCTTTATGTTATATATGCGCTATATGGGGTTTAAGGAGTCAGCTATACCAGGTTATATCGGGTCATTCCTTAACCATGTATCTTCCATATAAGTTATATAGGACCTATACCGGGTCCAGCCCGGGCCAGTATCCAGACCTAGTTAGCAAGAGATGGCTGGGAAAGATAGCCTGAGGCCCAGAGGACTGTATATCGGCTTATTAAGGACAAAGACAGAAGACGGAATACATAGGAACAGAAACAGAGGAGCCAAGACTACTTAATAAGGACTATCCACTTCCACACCCTTGTGATTGGCTGGAAGGAGATGAGGAGCCACTCGACCATGTGCTTGAGACATGATTGGACCTCATTGTTTTTATCTATTTGTATTTTACGCTTTGATTTGTGTATTGTTTCTTTTATTGTGTATGATTGGCTCACCCCTAATAAGGGGGTGAGAGTTACTGGGTTCCTACTATAAAAAGAGCTGCTGCACATTGTGAAGTCAGAAGTCTTGTGGGTTTTGTGCAGTATCTATCTCATATTGCTAAATAAAATATATTAATAAAGTATTTATTCTCTTAACATTTGTGTAGTTGTCTGGGTTGCTGACTCAATGGAGTAGTTAGGGTGCATTCGAAGTAGACCCGGGGTATTTGGAGTAAGAGTGGAGTGTGTACAAGGAATTTACACAGAGTGTTAGCCGTTGTGTTGGTAGTAGAAGACGCAAATCTACTACAATATAATCAATATATATTAGCGATGGCAGAAATAACAGTTTACCTGGTTGCACTACTGTACAAGAAATAATTATTTATTGCAATTATAAATATTGTTTCAGTATTACTATTAAAATTTTGTTTTTTTTAGTCTCCACAAAATTTGAGTATTGAAATAGATTACAACTGAATGACTTTATTTTGACACATTGCAACATATTTGCTAGAGTTGAGTTACGAAAAACTGTACCCAGGTTTGTGAACGCTGAAAAATTAATGCAGATCTCGGCGTTCACTTAGTCGAAAGCATCTTCACTATTGATTTATTAAACCAGTGAAACACTCTGCGATGACTCAAACACCTACATGACTGCTTGGACTGTCTTATCACTATAGAGTTTTACATTTTTCTGATCTGAATTCGGCTTAGTATAAACTAAATTTACAATCAGGATGCAGTATCAAAAGTAAATGGTTGCCTAACACGCAAAAAACTGGCATATCTCCTCCTGAAGCACTACACTTAATCGATGTAAGCGCTTACCAAACATGAGGACAGTTCCTCCATGCACTGTACCAATTAGGCTGCTCAGTTGAAGGTCAATATTGAAGAAATTCTGGTGAACTATTGTCAGGTTGCCAACAGTTCCAGTATAGAAACCGAGGTGAGCAAAATATGAGAGAAAAGACATCAATAGAACAACCCAAGCATATCCCTTGTCCTTCACAAACGTTGGCCCTTTACACCTTCCACTTGACATGTTGTCTGATTAAACCAACAATATATAGATACAAAAAACTTATAGACAATCTCTGAAACTGGGTAATTAAAACAATATGGAAAGACATGAATGACTCATTAACAATTTAGTAGTAAAAGCTAAAAAAAGGACATACTACATCTGCAGGTACAGCATAAAGTTAATGAGAGGTAATAAGTTACCTCTGATGTTGACCACTTGACAATCATTGCATAACTTATGAGTAACTCGAAGTCCTTGTTTTTTTATTTAGGTATGAAGAGTAAACTCAGAAATTCTGTAAACAAATCTTATAACTACTTTTCTTAACACGATCTTCAGAATATCTTACCTCTTCTTGTGAAATACAAGCCCCGCTCTGCTTGGTGATCTGAGCTTGTAACTGTGGACAGATGTCTAAAGCTAGATAACTTATGACTCAAGCAATAATAAACTACTTTTATAGCTTGCCAGATACTTCCAGGTGACAGATTCTAGTGGTAACTATCAAAGAAAATTTTAGACCATAACATACCTAAGACTATTTCTTCATAAACAATAACTTTTAGTGCCAACTGCTGTAAATATTATTCAATGCATGCATAGTTTCTAGATAGTAATTATGACACCTCAACCGACATTGTTCGGTAACACAAAACAGATTCAAAATGTGTTCGCCGAACCAAAAGACAAAAGAATAATAGGTGTTCATTATTCAATACATCGTTTATGGAACGTAACGTTAGTTTGGTACAACGGAATCATTCCCTGAACTGTTATAGTTTCAGGAAAAAACATAGAAAGACAACTCCCAATATTTGCAAAGTTATTAAGAAAAAACTGGCATCGCTATAAACTAAAAAAATTTGCAGAGTTGCCTTTTCATTTAGTAGACTTCGAGTTATAGTGGTTATTTTGTAACGTTTTCAAAGATATGAAATCGGTCTATGAAAATGAACAAACCGGGCTAGCTCGTTATAATTTATTTAGTGTTCAGTTTCATTTGCGACCTACGAACAATATGGAAAAATTCTCACATATTATATTTTTTATTTAGTGAGCTACTTTTTGTTGACCTCTGAGGTCTGAAGAAAATTATTATTTTTTGATTAAATTTATTGCCGATTTGATTATTTTTATTGCGATTTGTTCGACGAACATAGGCCACAAACACTCTTACTGCCATATATCTGTTATTACCCAGTGACACAGAGATGTAAAATATTTGCTTTAAAATACAAAATACCAACGTAAAGGTGTTTTCGCTGTGTAATATTGTTGTACGGATGGGCGGAGCGTAACCTGGAATCGTGCCATTAAACAGTGAGTATATTAGGAGTTTTTGCAGTCGGTAGCAGATTTTTGTTTCATTAGAAAATGATGGACCGAATACCAATTACAGCTTTTCAAGTTTATATTTTAAAAAAAGCTGGCAGTCATTTGAACATGTTTTCATGTGTTTCGTTTTCCTTTAAATATCTCTTCCTGTCTGACATTTTATATTTCACTGAGCGAGCGCAATTTGAACTATAGACGAAATATCAAAGTGCCCATGCTGGATCTTGTTCGAATAATAAGTTATTGCCGTACAATTTTAATAATGATAAATTGTATTAGTTTATGGAATTAGCTTACCATCCTTTATTAGATGTTATTTAAGTTTTATCTATCATCATTTGACAATAAAATGCCTAAAATTAACCAAAATCCACAGTAATACAAGATATATAGCACATAGCATAGCATAGCACATAGCACATAGCACATAGCACATAGCACATAGCACATAGCACATAGCACATAGCACATAGCACATAGCACATAGCACATAGCACATAGCACATAGCACATAGCACATAGCACATAGCACATAGCACATAGCACATAGCACATAGCACATATTACGAAGGATAAATAATATTTTGTTTGGTTAGTTATTGCTGCTTTATTTCAGGGTTGCGCCATATCTGTTCCAATAATCCCCAGTATATATGATAAAAATTAATTTAGCAAACAACTCCCGACTTTGGACAATAACCTCATTGCCAATTATCATGTATAACGGGCGCATGAAAGAGCAAAAAATTGTAATTAATGAAAAACGCAGTTACTTGGAAAATTTTCATAAAATTTAAAAGCATCTTTTGCAATTGAATAGTCTTTGATTGTATCTATCACAATGCTGGAATCAGGATAGTCACCAGCTTCATTTAATTACAGAAACTAGATATTGAATTAGTTGTTTTATCAAATTTTTCATTATTTACACAATTTAGCTGATCCCAATAAAGTTTTAAAATGTAGTAATTACTCTAACTAGCTAATATTTCAATAGTCTATACAACCTTCGTTATCCAGCAAAGTTGTGCTTGAAACAAGTCTATCCTAACTACTTGTAACGATAAAAAATGGTGAATCACTGCTATTGCTCCGTGATAAAAAGCCTTTCAGTCACAAAATTGTTTAACTCTCTACATTGCTATCTTCACTGAACAATTACTCAAGTAAACAAAGCAAGTTAAATGGATTAGAAAAATAACACCAAGGGAATAATGTATTGTTACTTATGCTTTTGAATTTAAACTTCTAAAGGTTGGTTGTCAGCTTTCTTTACAGTCAGCAATGTTCTTTGAAGAGATAATTTTGATAACAGCCTAGGGCGATAAAAATACAAAACGAGTTTGGGTTTTAGAATAGCACTTACTTGTTACATAATATAAACAAGTTCTAAAAAGGATTTAAAAGTTTATTGACTTCAGTTTACATGATGGATTAGATATACCATGATTGCCAGAGAACCAAACTGGATGTAGCCAAAGTTAGCCATTCTTACTGCGATTTTTTGTCTGATTATTGCATAAACAATAAACTACGAAGGTAATTCCCACAATATAGTTTCCAAACTTCATCCATGGGCGTAGTCATTTTTCATAATATTGCGGCTGTTTTTATCAACAATTACAAAAATATATATGATTGTTGACATGACCATTTGCTAATTTTGGTCCTGAAATTGCATAAAACAAACTATCATAGCAACTCCAACAAATGGCTTCACTTGAATCGTGATTAAAGTCATATTAAGTAGCAGAAGATGGTCATTCTGATTTATTTTATTCATGGGTCACATGATATACTAGTGCAGTCACATGATATGCTTGTGCAGTCACATGATTGGTTCGTGTAGTCACATGATATCCTAGTGCAGTCACATGATATGCTAGTGTAGTCACATGATATGCTAGTTTAGTCACATGATATGCTTGTGTAGCCACATGATGTGTTAGTGTAGTCATAAGATATGCTAGTGCAGTCACATGATATGTTAGTGTTGAGGCATGGTGTATTTTTATTCCAAAAAAATGCATAATGGTAGACTAAGAGCTGACTAGTAGGCTAAGAACTTAATAATAGGTGGGAAATTAAACTTTACGACAGTGAGAGTTATTAACCCACCTCACCAAATCACCTAGTGTTGTGCTCCACCACAATCATACAAAAGACTACTCAAGTTTAACACCAGCAGACTTCAAATGATGAAAAATGTCTGGTGCGTTGATATCTGACTAATGGTAGAAATGATCATTTATTGATATTACAGAAAATGATAGAAAACTACTTTGCTGTTAGCAGAAAACCGACTCTTTCTAAGCAGTTTTGCAAAATGTGTATATAGTATTATGTTTGGGATCTACCTTGATGCTCCAAATATTCGGCAGCTTAACACAACTTATGAAATAGTCACAACTTATAGACTCTTATTTAAAGTGCAAATGACGCATAAGCAGTTCAAAGTCCCCTACTTAGCTAACACTCAGGTAGACTTATTATATCAATGTTTAAAAAGTATAAAAAATTAAATTTACAAATTGTTAAGTAAAAACAGTTTTGAGAAGGCGAGCTCATAGTTTGGTGTTGACAGTCTCTGAGTCCTCTTCGTACACCTCAGATTTTTGTCTCATGCGTTTTCTCACTCGCTTCGCAATGACAGGAAGTATGCATAGACTGCCAGCAATACCGGCACATCCTGCTAAGATTATGCCGTACTGGGCTCCGAATTTTTCAGATACAAAACCTGAAATATATATAGATCAGTTTTTATGGAAATATCCAAGAATTACAACTCAACTCAAATTTCTTATACACACTCGTGTAATTTGTTTTCGTTAGCAAAACTGTGCGTGGGAGTCTTCTTATGGTCTGACCACATAGTTTACACTTTTCTTCCTGTGGAGTGTTGTTGGTGAAATAGCTTGAAGAATTGCAAAAGTGTAAAAAACAATTCTTTTAAAAAACTTTTGATTATATTTTCGTCTACATACTGCAGAGAGGGGATCCACCAAGGGCCCCAATTCCTTCTGTCAGCAAGTGAAGCCCAAATAGCAGCGCCAGCTGTTTGACACCACAGAAGTCATCCAGAACACCGAGTAAGTTACCAATACATGCTCCCTGGGCAAGGCCCCACGCTGCAGCTACTGCATACAGCATCACCTACAACAGCAAGTGTAATACATACTAACGGCTTCTGTGAAATATTCCGCGCAAAGTCTTTCTTTTCCTCAAACTTATTGTACAAAGAAGCAGTTTTACAAAGAGGACAACTCCAAAGCCGTAAATCATTAACACATACTTCAAGTTTTCTTAGTAAAAAAACAAACTAAAATTTTTTTGTATCATTTCTCAATAAACCAAACTTACTAATCATACCTACAAAGTGTCACAAGTAAAACAATGCAATGCTAGCATTCAGAGAGGTAGTAGATAAATTGCTACATGAAAAGTTACTAGCAAAATAAAAGTCATCAAGTATTTTTCTGCTTATAGTTTACAAATACCAATAGATACATACGAATGTGAAACGATTGCTCCAATTGATGCGTACACCAGCCACAAAAAGAATGAAAGCAAAAAATGACTTTATAAGAAAAAGCTTACCTTTTCGGTGCTGAAAGCGATAATGACAGTGCTGATACCAAATGTTAATGTACAACAAAAATGCAGTATCAGCCTATCAAACTTCAGCGAGCTTATCAAGATGACAATAATACATCCAACCAGGTTTGAAATTCCTACAAAATCAAGAATTTTTTAAATTTAATTAGTTGAAAATTGTTGAAAAATGTATTGTTTAGGAAAGAAAAGTAAGAAACACTGACTTTTGATGCTCATTATTAGAATCAAGAAAAATAAAATTTCTTGACAGGTTCACGGTTGCGGGTGGATTGATCTGCTCATTATATACTACTGACAAGTTCACGATTGCCTGCCAAAATCAACTAAGTTCATTCAAGTGTCAACTCTTAATTCTCACTCTAACTGGTGAAACATTCAGCATAAAAAAATTGTCTTTTTACCTTCGAGATGAAAATTTTTTATAAAAGTTGTCAGCCATTATCAGATAAAAGACTTTAAAAGCTATGATTTGCTATTAGCACTCTCAGAGAGCTGTGAAAACTTAGATTTTGTGTATCCAATAAGCAATTTTAAAGTAAGAAAGGAAATGTTTTAAACAAAAATTTACAAAAATTTTGTTAGAGATTTTAGCAAGGTTTCCACAAAAAATGTAAGAAGTTGTGTTTTTGTAATAATCAAATCTAAAAGGAGAAACAAATGTGGTCTGTTTTATACAAAAAAAAACATCGGCAACTACAAAATAGATTTTACAAATTTTTACTTGATTAAATGAAGTTTTTACCAGATCATTTAATATTTAGACATAATATTGAGATGATTTTTTATAATCATAGTTTTGGATGGTTCAAGAAGAAGCAAGTAAGTTCTTGACAAGTTGGGTTTTGAAATCTGAATTTTCAGAAAAGCGAACCCCTGGCATCTGTATACAGTGAAATGTAGACCTACCAATGATGGTGATTCCAAAAGCTGCTTCATCCTTGGTCACTCGAGTGCGCTGGAGGGCGAAATCGTTGATGAGTATCAGAAATGATGCAACATTGAGGTTCCATAGCATAGCATTTATAAGTATGGCCCAAACCTGTAAATAGAGCAAACACATTAATGTTGTAATAGATTTTTTCCTGTTTACTACTGAGACTACGGCATCTATTCCAACTAGACTTTAACGACTGCTTCAGGATTCGCGACCCAGACAAATTACAAAGAGTTTTCACAATAAATACTTTATTACGTTAATCCATTTAGCAACATAGCGAAGGTATAGCTCAGTAATCCACTAACTTCTGCCTTCTCTCATACACAGCAGTTATTTAGTGTCACTAGCTTTTACATCAAGAAACTACACATCTACAATCTTGCTCAATGGTGATTACTTGACTATCTAAACCCCGGCTCTTTATAAGCATCTAAATACATTATCGCATATCTCAAGGCTGTCAAATACGAAGTATGTATGTAAAGTTTACGGCTCCATCAAGTTAAAAATAAAAATGTGGCAGCGTTGCTTATACATATGAATGCAAGCTTGCAAGTGATATGTCTTTAACCAATTGAAAGCCATACTTCATGTAAACAAACACACTTTCAAAAAGTATCGGAGTTTTGGATTGCTGTCCTACAAAACTCGATTCACTTCAAATATGTTAAACACAAAGTTGCTCTAACTCCAAGCCATGCTCTTTAGGGGTGGTTAAAAAGATTCCAAGTCAAATTATTAAGTATAAACAATAAATAATTTGCTCGTGCGTTTGATGGTAAGTATAAACCAAATAATTAACCTTTGAGGACTTGAGTAGTATAAGGAAGTCTTGTTTCAAGCTCTGTTCAGTTGATTTATTCTCCATTTCCTTGACAATCGCTTCATCGGCGTAGTTTTGTATTTGCTTTTCTTTGTTTGTTGTGTTGCCATTGGAGACATCAATCTGTATTGGATGAAATATTTAATAAGCAATAAAACAAAGGTGGAGACAACCCCCTATAACTCTAGAGCAAACCAATTGAAATATGTTTGAGCATTGCCCTAAAGGTTCCACAAAATGGTAATCAATAACTATCAGCTAAAAGCTGAGCTGGGTCAGTTTTTAGCTGATTGTAAAAATGTGAGGAACAGAAATTTCATGTGACTAAGATGGACTTGTACTATTTTCTTGTACCCCTACTTCATGTTAGAGGCCAGGTCTTTTGTAACTGACTATGAAAGCTCTCAAGTCTCAACCATTTACTTGTTTTTACAACTGATAGTTTCAGGCTCTAGTATGAGTTTATCCCGACCAGTTAGCAATGTATGCCAAGTACCTCTGACACTTCCAATGCTGGGTTATCGCAGCCAAGTTTCTCTTTTTTATCTTGAATGCTGTCAGTGCTGCTGCCAATGCTTTTGTCAGAGTTTTTACTCCCGCTGTCATCTGAGGATGTACCAAAATGTTATACTCACAACCAATGTTATTAAACACGCGTATTAAGCTCGTACAAAACTGGCTCAGTGTTCGATGGAAATCCTGGATCGTTGTATATTTTTAACCAATAGTGGTGATTTTTCAAAACCAAATTAAAGTGTCAATATTTTATTATAGCGTTTAAAAGAGCGGTTCTCTTGATATATTTAAAAGCACAAGGAAATCAGGTCAACAACATAAATAAGCAAAAACTAAACTTTACCGCAGTGCAACTTTAAGATGTAGCATAAACAATAAAAATCAATTTGCTATTTTTATGGCGCTACATGATTTCAAAGCCAAACCAGCTTTCTCAAAAACATATTAAAAAACAAAAAGATTTGAAAAGAAGTTGAAAGAACAAACTCATTAAAATCTCGATAAAGTATTCTGACAGCTATTTTGTTTTATGTAGAAGTATTACAGTATGATACAAAATCACCTTTAGAAACTTGGCTATCATCGGGTTGGAAGAAGACAAGACCAGCAATGATGTGTGTGATATGAAATGTTGACATTATCCCCATAGCCTTAGAGTATCCAAATTGATCTAACAGCTTTTGAGAGACAATAGGGAAGACTACCATCCCAACATAATATCCCAATACAGCCAGTGAAAAGGCTAGATACTTGAACCTGTTAAAGTTGAGAGCCAGAACCTCGGAAGTTGTGACATACGTAGTGGATGCACCAATCCCTGCAATAGATGAGCTTTTTTGGAGTAATCTGCTCTTTAAATAAGGACACAACTTCAAAATTATCAAGTTGATTGCGGCTAAAGCCCTTTTGGAAAACACTTCACCTATTGTCTATTGTATAATGCATTTAACGGTCAATTGACTCACTGGCCCTAATAAATAATAAACAATAGGAGAATTGCCAAATTATTAATAACGCTAAAGAACCAGAATCTAATCATACTAAGCTTGTACAGCTTGGTCCTAGCTGATGAATCACTTAAAACACTATGAACATACATGAGTTATTGCTACAGCATTGTTTGTGGAAACTTGACGTTTATTATTGGTTTAATTTTAGGCTTTTAAATATGTCTTACTCTATTCATATTTGTCCAAACAATTTTTACAGTAGCTAAAACTACCAGATACACCAAGGACATACAAAGGTCAAACTACACGTATTGGAGTACTGTGTGAATGCAAACGCTGAAAGGAATAACAGAAGCAAATATAAAACAAAACTGACCTGCCAAGACACTGAAGAGTAGAAATGCATGCCAGGTTTGGGTTGAGAGGGAGGATAGGCCAACACCTAGGATGAGACACGTGCCACCAAATACCTGACTAATTCTACAGCCTACCTTCTTCACCATGATTGAAGCTATCGGCGCTACAAAACATTTACTTACATTAAATGACTTTCTAAGGATTCAGCAAATAGGATGTTGTATTACTTTGAAACACTAAAATGCATGAATAAAAATACAGATAGTTGTTAGTTTTATTTGTGTAAAAGCGGTATTGTGAATTTATGTGAATAGATGATTTTGAAGAGTATTTTTATCTGATCACAAGTTTCAAGTAAATTTTATTACAAAAATATTTCCATTAATTACAGGGACTCCGTATATACTTTGTCTTTGCGCTCATGTAATCAATCAATATTCCAGCCTATAATGTAGCAAAATACTTGAACCTGAACACTTCTTGTTTGATTTGGTAAACATCTCATAAAAACTGGTGCCATCTTGGAGCGTAAACTATTTGAAGATTTTGACTGATATAAAAAGGATGTAATGGCAAAATATATTTCCATTTGTCAAACTCTTTGGCGGACATATTTAATGGGAAAACAAAGTTGTCACCAAACCATCATTATATTTATATTCCGTTTTAAAGTGCAATTAATAATGATACGCTGGTTAATATTTTTGTGTGGAAGCATTTTAATGGAGAAATTGATAAAATTAGAAACCAACATGTGTAATACCCAGTTCAGCTCAAACAAACCTGAAGCTTATGAACTTCAACAATTAAGTTTTCATGAGAAATGCCAATTGAAGTAAAAAAAAAACAGAAAAGAATTTACAAGCACAAACAAAAATCAACTATAACATTGGTAAAGTTTACTACCGAATATTGACAGAACTTCACAAAAAGATTCAGCTTATGGTCTACTGAGCAATATACTAGAGTGGGAGGCTTGTTGGTAGCACAATAAGTTCAACACGAAAACTGTTGGTTTTTAGGGCAACCAATTAATAATGTAAAAAGTCACTGTATTTATGGTATCCATAAACACTCCTAGTGAATCACTTTACTGTAACCCAAAGTATTGCTGGCTACTGTTCATCAATTTCGTCACTTAACCACCTAGAAGGCAAAGATTTCAAGTCGTACTATCTCAATGGTTTGCCACAAGATGCGTTCGGTTGGCAAGTGGCAATTTATGTCATGGAAGCTAATAATATAAATTCTACTGGCAGGTCAGTGACAGGTGATTGATGAGAGCAACCAACTGAAGAGAACCGGCTTTGATCTCTAGAAGGGATCCTATTTTTGAATCTTTGGTTTGAAAATGATAAACATATTTCACCTCAGCATCTTGGTTAATTTGCCTATCAGGATATCATACTTAACACTGCTATTTACTTCCATGAATCATCTAGATTTTGTACCAAAACATTTATGTGTGACTTGACAAAAATTTCAGCTAGTGGTTGCAGGTGTCCGCTAATTTGTTTATCGCCCCTTGATTCCTTGCATTCTTTGTACATCAATCTGATTTACTGCTTTTCTAAGTTTAATATCACAAAAGAAAACTTTGTGATCATGTGACTACCTTAAAATAATCAAGAAATCCATATTTTTTTGAGTAATTGTTACTCTTCACCTTCAACTTGTATTTAAAAACCAATTTCAAGTAAAATCAGACAAATCTATCAACCGAGCTGAAACCAACTTACCAAAAATGAATAGCACTCCTCCGTGGACAGAGCCAATAAAACTGCTGAGCTGAAGGTCGATGTTGAAAAAGGTTTGATGCACCACTGTGAGGTTACCTATTACTGCATAGGTGAATCCAAGGTGAACGGCGTGTGAAAGAAAAGACATGACTAGTATGATCCACACAAACCCTTTGTCGTTCTCCAACTTTGGTCCGTGCCATATTGTTTTTATCACCGACATTTTGTCCTCGTTCTGATTGCGAGAAAAACAAATTAATCATAACATTGCATGCAAAACAACAGAAAAAACAACTTAGAACTTTTTCAAGATAACCTATCAATTTTGTTTGTTGGTTTATTAAAATCTGGCTTTTGACTTAGCTCGGCTGACTGGGAGTTACGCTCTTTTTAAATAAAGTTTGAATCTTCCACACTTTAGTTTCTGAATTGTTTTCATGACTTGCACTGACATATTTGAGAGATTGCTAGTCTATGTATCCTTGGGTAATACTTGCGGACATAACACTGAAACATGCTGTACAAACAAATTGACCCCATTTTTAGGAGTTGTCTCTAGACATATTCCTGCTATTCAATGCATGTTAACGAGATGCTCCCTAATGACAGTATTTGTCCCATCGAAAAAAATTCAGACGTAGCGGCTGGCAGCACAGCTAAAACCGGGCAACTTAGTTTTCCAAATATTTACAGCAAAATACTGTTTATTCAAAACAAAAGTTTGGTTTTCGGACAAACTGTTTTTACTGTGTTACACAAGCAAGAACATTAGCAAACTTTAATATTTTTTTTCTATGTTTATTTATAAGGCCATTGTGTAACACCCTGTTCATATTGCCCCATCGACGTCACAGAGAGATGAGTGTTTCATTGAATAGTAAGGCCAGATGTCTAATGCCTCACAATACGTCACTATTATTTATTGAGTTAATAATTGTACCCATGGGTAAACAACTCTCAGCATGAGGGATATCGATTTTCCTTACCCTCACCTAGCGCTAATTGAGTACTTGAAAGATTTTTATTTACAACCAGGAGTTTTTTTAACCATCTCAACTTCGCTTATATTTGCAACAGTAAATTTTTTGAAAAGTTTGATTAAAACTTTCACCAACAATTTCTTTCATGTTAAAATTTCACAACTACATTTTGTGCTCTTGGTTGCATAAGAGACAGCTTCTAAAAGTTTTCACACTGAAAGTTATTAAAAAATAGTTTCAACATATCTAATATTCTAACAATTAGAAGCTTGTTTGCTGTTAAGTTAAAATTAGCAGGTAAACTGCTCAAAACTTGCTGTTGGTTGAAAGCATGAGAACCTTATTTGCAAAGTCTTCAAATAAAGTAAAATGTATAAGCATATAATTCTGATACTTTGGGCTCAGAATTGTACTGGAATAAGCGTCAATGTTTAGAGTGATGTAACACAGCTTGCCTGGCTCTCTGTGATAAGGAAACAGGTTTAAGTATTCTTCATATGAACTTGCAGCAAACCAATGTTGCGAATATTATTTTTAGGAAAACGAAGTTATGTTTTCATTCTATTCAGTAACACTTGAAGAAATGTAAAGAGTCTATGCATTTCATTTGAATTTTTTCCTTATTCCCTTTACTCTAAAAACTCAGTCAAAAATGAATGCAAAGTTAATGTGGAAAGTGAATTATCAACATTATTAACAATCATGTATATGAAGTTACGTTGTAGATACTTACTTTAGTAAACGAGAATGCAAAAGATACTACTATGGAAAGTTTGCTCACCTTACTGCTGCAAACTTGTACTTATGCTAGCAGTTGTAGAGAATGAATCAATAAAAAACTCCCAAGTGCTTTATGCAGTTTGTATTGCCATTCAAATGTACAATAGTATGTGTTGACGTTGTATTGTCCAATGAATCGATGGGCTGAATAGATTGGTTATATGATAGCCAGGGTGGCTCTCTGATGTGGGGGCCCACAACTACAAACCCAACCCCTTGAGAGCCGCCCCTTTCACTCTCTCTCAAACCCCGCCCACAACTACAAACCCCACCCCTTGAGAGCCGCCCCGGCTAGTTATATGATTGTGAATGATAAGGAGTTGCCTGCACATTGTTCAAAATCATAATAAATACTTAGGTTACATTTCATAGAAAGCAAAAAGTGTAATAGTAAAGTCATAAATTGGCTGATTTTTAGATTAATAAAACATCTACGGACATTGTTCAGCCGTTCTGACCTAATTTTAAAGGATGTTTGATAAAACCTTTGAATAAAAATTCTACAACCAATCACAAAAATAATCAGAACAGATATTAAATAAACTGATTTTATTGGTATCAACAAAAAAATGAATATGTGGAAACCTGGCACAATACAACATTTAGTGGGGAAAGTAACTTGCGCTATTTCACACCCTGTCAGGTATTTCCCTGAAAATGCAGCGTTGTGCTTGAACATTGAATGTCGCAGTGGAAAAAGCTAATTTTATGAAATTCAGCCACAGACCATTGTCAACTCCGTGCAGTGGTTGATTTGATCAAATGCCTATCACATGAAATGTTTGGTTAACCTAATCTGTCTAAATAGTCTGCTAAAATATTGTTTGACACATGTAATAGATGTTTGTTTTGTGATCATGATGTAAAAAGCTATCAGATATGATTTACTACACTGGAGGTTAACGGGAAGCAAAAGACATTAACAAAATCATGATGTCAAATCAAAACCAGAGTATAATAATTAAGTAATAAATAACAGTAGTTAAATGGATTTCAGTGCTCCAACATTGCTTGCACAAAAAAGCAGAAAAAGCTTGTATACTTTCTTTTCCAACTATATTAAGCATGGCAATAGTTCTGTTAAAAGACCCACTACAAATTCTGGAGGCTAAAAATAGATATTTGTGCAAACAAGCTGCTTGTAATTTGCTTATCTTATTTGACTAAAAAGTTGGTGACTTTTAATATCCATGATCATATTTGCAAAGCGTTTTAAAAATAAAAAGTCCTTAAAGCTACCACACACTAGATACAAATAATTATATTTTTGAGTTGAGTAAACAGCATAAAAACAAAATGTTTCCGAAAACTTAAAGTTGTATTTTTACACAATAAAACGATTCCTTATCCGCACTAGCAAAAGGTCCAAAACCAAAGCTTAAAACTATATGATAAAGCAGTATTTTATGTTTGCTGGGTCATTCTTTGAAACAAACTGATGAAAGCAAAACGCAATCTTTGCAATTCATTGGAGTTCAAGTGGCTTTGAGGATACAAGTTTCCAGAGTTAAAGTTTGGTTGTTATCATCCTAATACATCGAAGGTCTGGATTTGTTATCATAAACATGTTAATAACAGTTTTCCAGAAGCCAAAAAGTCATTAATCCAAAAGTATAAAATGTATTATTGTTGCGTACAGCTGTCATCAGAAAAGAGTCATCCACTAACAAATGTTTTGTTTTTAGTAAACCGCACCTTTGGTGTTGATAAACACTTATGATTGGTATCCCAAGCTCAATTTCCTATATTTATTTATATGTTTGTTGTTTGTTATTTAGAATATGCGAGTGATGCAATTAGCAGTGTCATCTCATCAATTGGCAAAAAAATTGTTTTTCAAAACACTTTACCTGCAACAGTTGGTTTATAGTGATTTATTAATAGAAAACTTAAAGTTTACTGGCAAAACAAGTTAATTATTTTAATAGCAATATTGTGGTTAGCAAATCTTTAACTGAACCAACTAGTAAATCAAGCAGAGATGACTTTATATGAAGTGCAGCTTTTACAGTGGTTTCCACGCTGTAAAAGCCCCATTGCATGCATGTACAGTACATTTACATTACGATCTAGCAGTTTTAGGGGCTTCTATATGCCATAGTACAAAAAGAACCATTTTCAAATATAAACAGTTTAGACAAGAAACGATCAACTATGATAGCTTTAATTATTGAAGACAAGGCATAGACCAACATGCCAAAGAACTAGCTAGCTCCTCAACTTTAAAATTTCATATTACAAACATCATTGGGGTGCGTATTCAGGGCATGAGAGATGTGCGTAGGTATTGATGAGTAATATTGTAATGGATTTCGGTCTGGTTCCACGGACATCCACTATGCTCAAGTATTATACCTCTCTCCAGAGGGGACACTGTGCTGCTCGACAGTGACAACTGTGCAATCAGGCAACCAAATTATCCGGTATAGCCAGAGCCCATTGGCTCACTCAAACAACTTAGAGTGAAGTTTGAATACTGGCTTTATTCTCACAAAACAAAGTCCTAGGGTGGCAATCCACTCGGGTTACTGGCAAGACATGAGAAATGAATGCAATGAATCTGAACAAAGCCAGCCCTTTTATAGGTAACTGGCAGGAAGTAATTAGCATAAAATAATATAACAGTGAGAGCACAGGGAGTGATTGGACCAACACAATTACATATATAAATGAGCAACCAATCATGCGATGTATAAGGATTAAATAGAATAAGCGCCAAGTGACTAGAGGTGGAGTCCTATCTCCCATTGTCAAATAAGAGTGTCCTACAGGATCCCAAGGCTCTGGATAGCTTGTGGTCTTGGCTACTTCGGATATTAGGAAGGCTATCTTCTGTTCTTGACCTAGTGCACGATCTTGACTGGTTCTAAAAGTCCTCTGCTATGGCAGCCATCTTTGACCGGCCCTGAGTCACCATACCTGCCCTGCAGAGGTCACTACTGGCCCTGCAGAGGTCACTACCGGCCCTGCACATTGTGCTACCGGCACAGTAAAGCTTTGCCACCGGCACAGCATCTTACCGATGACTGTAGGTGGAACTTTAGTGCATTCGGTGTGGAGATAGTGTAGTAAACTCCCAGTTTACAATGATTGTGAAACAAAATCTACCACCATATTATACAAAAGTTTTATTCACTTACCAGCAATTTTTACAAAGTTCATTTTCATCTTGATGCCTTTAATTTTATATCAACGGATGTATCATTAAATGTAATATTTAAAATGAAAACATTTCTTGGTGGTTGCCATTGTATACGAGTGGTTATCCCTCACTCAAATGGTTTCGCTAGCTTGTGAATTAGCGACCAGTTTCACTGCACTGTAAACCACCCAGAGTTAAATCTAATATTAGTCTTGTAAACAGCGATAAAGCTGTTGATATGAGCAAGTGCACTCCTTATTACCATACTGATAACAGTTTCATGCGCTACAGGTAAGTATGACACGCTTGTGTAACAAACGCAGCAGCAGAGAGAATAGACTACAACTTATCAAATGATTGAACATTTCAGCCTCCACAAACTGGTCATTGGTTATTGTCACTATTTATCTGTGGAGATCATTGCAGTAATTTAGAACTCATTCTTAGCCATGAAGTGCGCATTCAAGTGTTTATTATTCTGTTTATTTCAGGTGAAAATTTAAAACTGCCCTTGAAGTTAGAGATTCAAGAAAAACATGGTTTATTATTATTCCTTTCATTGCAATTTTTATTTCACACGAAGTATTGGATTCTGTTTTATTGCTATCATTGTCTATAAACAGAAAAAAGATCTTTGTATACAGATACAGGCTCAGGAATAAAAGTTGTGCATTTAGGAATTTCTCCAAAATGCACAATTTCATTGGGATATTGTTTTTGAAAGAATAAAAATCAGAAGAATAAAATGACATGTCAAACTTTCGCATTATTAAGATTTTCTACGATGAGAAATACCCTAAGTTTTTATGCATGTAATTTCTAACCTAAAATCAATGTTATGTCCAGCAGATTACTTTCCACAAGGATGTAAAACATAAACAGGCTTCTTGCAGAGTATTGCAACATATTATTTACCACCATGCATACAATGATGAAATGATAACCATAACCTCCAACATCAACAAGGTTTATAAGCATATAATGAGCTTTTTTTAAAGTAGAACTGGTTTTATTCCCTCAAAAACTGAGCAAAGAATCTGAATTAAGAACTCACCAAGTGTTTCAAGCTGTCACGTTTACCTGTAAGCCTGGTTTGACTTGCTACCAACAAATTACATGCAATCACTTGTATGTTGCCTGATAGCCATTCAAAGTCCACTGATATCTTAAGTAAATCACGGATCAATAACTAGAGCAAGTTATGTAAAATTCCATTGAAGAAATCCTTGTTGGCTCCTTAGATGCTGATAGCGATTCCAACTTACTAAACGCCTCAATAGGTTAGTAATTGTATGATAGCTCGCAATAAGAAAGTTCCCTTCCAGCAATGCTCTCTTTCAATACAGCTGCATGAAATAAACTTGTTTTTATAAGCTGTTATTTGTAACAGCGAAGAGATGCATAGAACTAAGAATAATCTCTTCATTTGTCAAAAATACTCTCGAGGGAGGATGCAGGAAATAAGGGATGGAGAGGACGGTAGGAAAGGAGAATGAGGGAGAGGGGGGGGGGGGGCATGTGTGAGGGACAACGGGAGAGATTGTGGTAATGGCAAACAAAATACAACTGTAGAGACTACTATCTTCAAAAATTCTGTAATGCAAGTGAATTTATACACACCGAAGGACATATTCTTGTGGTTATTGGATTAGATATAGATTGGCATGACCAGAGTAGGTGATATACCTCTCTAAAGCAACAGCGTAATTTTCAATTAACTTTTAGAACCTCTGTAAATAAAGATATAGCGAGGAGAAAGTGAAATAGCTATTTAAGGTGACAATGCCATTATAGATAGGTCCATGCACTTTCCATGCTTCAAAAACATGACCAAATACTTTATCTTAACTATTATGTTTGCTTACCAATTAGCCATGTTATCTCACATCTAGCCAAGTGCATACATGGGCAGACATCTACATGATGCATGCACATACGCATACTATACATACACACACTGTCCTTTGTGTTCTCCACATATAGCACACATCCACTGCTGAGGTCATACTACTGCCTGCACTTGGAGGCCTTATGGTGACTGCTGCTTCAGTCAATATACAATCATTTATAGTTGAATAGATAACAATGCAACATCTACAACAACACTGAAGTTGTCTTCTCGGAAATGAGACAACTCCACTTTCATTTTTGTTGCTCAATTTTTTTTTGAAAATACATTCTACAATAATGTTGATGAAAGTTGCTAGGCAAACAATTCTTAATTTTTAAAATGCTTCAAAATACTTCGAAAGACAGCGTGAGTTTTAGATTTAGGAACACATAGGTTTGTCTTTGGATGTTTTTGATCCATTGTTAATTATCGATAGCGTTGTGAAAGGTTTTGTGGATTCCTGCTGACTTTCATAGAGTGATGGCCAGGCAATTTCATTTGATTTTGATACAAGTTACCTTAGGATCAAGCGAGACCTTCTAAACTTGAAGCCCTCCATCAACTGAAGTCAGACTTTGACTTTTGTGTCCCTCAAATGTGTTTCATTTATCAATTTCTCATTGTGAACCTTTATTTAGGAGTTGCTTTCTCGTTGGAGGGATGAGTGTTTTTATTTTATTAGATAACCTTCACTCCTTAGTTACATAATTTGGTGATGATTTATTGCAACAGCTGTGGCCTTTGGTTTGGCTTCTAAACACAGTATAAATTATTTATACTTCTCGTTTACAGGGCCTTAGCAGCTAAACTGTTATATATTGAAAACTTCAAAAATCCATCACTTTGTTTAGCCTTGACAGCTAATGAAATATGCAGTTGATAATGAATTCAATTGCAAGAAATAGTAGAAGAAATCAACTAGGCCTATATGCACAAGAGAGCGTAAGAGAGCAAGCAACTTTAGACAACAATCTAAGAGAACTCGTCTTTAAAACAAACGATCAAAAACTTTAAAACAAAGTAACTTATCAGATGCCAAATTTTAGGAGGTGAAGTGAAAGATTCAGAGCCTTGAAGGTTTCAGAGAAATCAACACTGGAAAAAAAAAACAATTCATGTTAGTGAAAACTAAATTGGTAGTTTCTTCAATAAATCAAAGCAAACCTCTGTGTTTAAAAACTTTATAGCTTATTTGGACTAGCTAAATGTATTATAAGCAAAATACATATGCTGGAGTGCATCTAGCATGTGTTGAGAACCAGGATGAAAGTGCTAGAGTGCATAATAAAGCTCATTCTACAGAACTAACACCCTAAAGCTAACAATAAAAGTTATAAATTGAAACAAGTTATGGAATTTTTTTTACTAACTACATTTCATATTAGCATACTCAGCACTTGTTATATATGTAGTTGTAGCGGATTTTGACGCCCACTACCTTCCGCTAGGGGGTTCTGCTGGTAGATGCGCAGTCTTGTTTAGCCACAGCAATACCGTCAGCCACTTCAGGTCTGACAATCTACAGTCTACCTCAACTCAGAGGTGACCCCGTGCCGGGGTGGCGCAAACAAAGTGTTGCAAAGTAACTGACCGACTTTAACAACAGTAGCCAGCCCTTTGCTCAGACATACACTGTGTTTAAGTAGTGTATAAATATATCCTTTATTCATAACCAGAATATAAGGAGGCAATACAAGACAAGCTCATGTCATAACAGTAAGTGAAACGAGTATGATAAAATCTCTCCCATTTATAGGCAGAGTTATGGAAAAGTTCAAGCCATGCACAGGAAGCATGGCAGGAAGTTATACAGTATATAGTAGCAATATGATATATATGATGGGCGGTATTGTCCAATTAGGTATAGATAAATGAGTTAAAGCACACTGGCATCCATAGGTAAGGGGCGGAGTCCATAGCTATATTGGCTAGTGATTGGTGGGTATTGTCTTTGTAAGTTACTTGGCCTTTGGTTCGCTGCCGACCCGAGATAGCTTCCCAGGGTCGGGGTAGTAAATACCCGGGGTTGCTGGAGTAATATTCGGGTTCGTTGTAGTAACACCCAGTGCCGGTATGATTAATTATCAGCAATAATCATTTGTTCAAGCAATAGAGTCATTACAATACGTTCCGGTCTTTGTCTATTGCATTCTCTGGAGGCATGCCTGTGGTAGCCACCAACAAGGAGACATCTGTGCAGTGGTGGACACTGTATGTTGCCAGTAAAATCCACCACATACCTCTCACCATTAAAGACAAACAGTCTTTAATAATAAAGATAATACGAGCAATCAAGGGGGAGTGTCTTCGCACTCATGAGTATATATTTATAGATATATATATGTATGTACAAAATAAACACAAAAATAGGAGCGTCTCTAAAAGAGATTTCCTCTGAGATTGTTTGCCTGAGTCCTCAGACGTTTGACCTCTGTGGTCACCAGTTGCGCTTTGGACTGGGCAGTCACGGTGTCCTTCTCAGACAAACGCTCGGCCACAAGGGGCCGTCGTAGGGGCTGCAGATTCTGACCTAGTTCATTTGCTCTCGCCTCTATAGCTTCCGCTAATCGGTTGCTCTCTTGTAAGAAGAGCAATGAGGGTCTTGGGATAGCGGCACTTGCTGCTGCCTCAGCAGTACTGTTTTCCTGAGGGGAGGATTTTCATCTTCCTCAGGGAATGCCAAGCTGGCACTGGCAGCTGGCCTTTTTGGGTTATACCATCCCCAATTCAAGCTCAGCAGCATCTGCTCCCTCCTGCAAGAGCTGCCGGTTTTCGCGGCACCCTTCTCCTGGCTTCCACTCCTTCTGAGGAGTTTTCTCCTTATTCCGGGTCAGGGTAGAGGGAGAGGGTGACTGCAGGGGTTTGCCTGCAGTCTGAGAGGCTATCTTACCTTGTTTTATCAAGTTTGTCTCAAGGTTTTCATTCCTGAGACAATGCGAAACGTTTGAAAACTTTTTCGCACTAAACGACTAACCTCCGTGAGGTTGTCAAGGTACCCCGGGCCGGTAAAGATGTACCCTGGGCCAGTATAGATGTACCCCGGGCCGGTATAGAGTTATACCGGGCCGCCATAGAGTTATCTCTTAGCTTGAGATGTTTACTTTCACAAAAACCTACGTCCACCTTTCGGCAGAGAGTCTGAGCAAAAATTTTCAACTGCTTAGACTTTTCCTTGCCAACATGATGTGGCAAGGGCCCTGGGGTTTAGGGCAGCATGCTAACTAATTTATTTGGGCTCCCTTTTGTTAATGCCAACAGATTTCGTAAAGTTCTGTGCTTAAAAACCCAATAAGCAATTTGACAAGGCGTAAGCTCACCGTGGCTAGTTGTGGGGATGGAGACAGCTTTCTTCTCCTTTGTGGCTGTCTTCATAGCAGCAGCTGGCGGTGCTGTTGGGGTCTTGAAGAGTCCATCTGTCGGCATAGCGAGCAGCTCTTCTTCTTTGATACCTGCGGTATACTCGGCAAGATTTGCCTCAAGTAGGAGAGTGTCTTCTGTTTCGTTTTCTAGTTGTAAGCAGCTCATATCTGGTGCTGTGTATTCCATAGGTGTTACTCCTTGGTTGTTAGCTAGCAGAATGAACTGGTTTGCTTGGCTGTGAGTCTTCATGCAGCTATCACTCATTTTGCTTCCTGTGAGCACAGGAGGCTTGTTCTGACTGGAGGTACTAGGTGTATCTCTGAAGGGTTCCAGTGGGCTGGAACTGGCAGCAAACTGTTGAGACTGGAGATGAATGGGTAGAGAATTTTTCACTGATTCTGTAGGAACTAAGCACGGTGGTGCTGCTACTGTTTGTTTATCTGTTGCAGTCAATTTACTGGACTTCCATTGTTCTTCAACTATTGCGTCATTGGGTCTTCTGGTTTCACTCCTTTTTTCACAATTTAGATTGTTCTTGGTTGTGGGTGTCAACTGCTCTGGCTGACTAGGGGGTATTCCCCTTTTCTCTGGTGAGCAGGGAACTCTTTTCCCTGCTAGGGGTGTAGCCAACAGAGGAGCGGGGGTAATTGGCGCATTTATTGCCCTGTGGCCTACAGTTTTTATCCTATTGGATCCAAACTTGCTGTGAGAGTGCTCCCCACCTCTCACCAGCGTAAACTGTGGTTTTCCTGCAGATTATTCTGCCAGGGGGATAGTTGCAGGAGTATTTATTTCCTTCCAAAAAGGTTTTAGCCAAACTTCAGCCCAGAAATTCGCTGTTGGTTGCAGATACCTTATGCTGTCCAATGGTCTCCCATGCTTGTCGGTGCATGGCTGTCTGTATCCATCAATTATGACTGTGGAGTCACTAAACTTCACTATGCATTCATGGTTGGTTACAGAGGGCATGCCAATGATAGCATCTTCACTGATGTCACTTATGACAAAGTTGGTATCTGTATAGAGGTCTCCAAGTTGTAGTGGCACTCTAACGGTTCTGTAGAAAGATATCCTGGAGCCATTGGCCATCAATCCGTGGAGTTTGCTATGTTGCAGGGTATCCATCACTTTTTGTGATAATCGACAGTATGTGTGCTTGGCCAACAAGTTTGTTGTACACCCAGTGTCTATTAATATTGACAATGGCCGTCTGTCCATCCTTCCTGACAGGAAATGACTGGCTTGGTAGGGGCGTTCTAACACAGGGGGGGGGTCTGTGCTAGCCGCCCTTACTTTGGGGGAGGCGCGCTTTGCCTCTTTACTTCTGGCCTGTCGTTTTTGACAGGTGCATGGCTTGCCCACTCGCAGCTAGAGGCCGTAGACTCTACTGAGGGCGTTGGCCATTTCCCGGTCGTCTAATGGGGTAGCCGGGTTTGGTAGCCCGCTGTTTCCTGGGCCATGTTTCTGACATATGCCCGATCTCCCCACAGCTCCAACACCGCGGTGCAGGCGTGGTCCCCATTAGTGGTGTAGGGGTAGCGGGCCTTTGTTGTTTCAGTAGCTTGATCTCCATGGCTAACGCTTGCAGCGACTCTGCCATCCTTAGCAAGGGATCCTCTGTAGCTGCTACTGGAACTTGATGTACCTTCTGTATCGGTGAGTTGAGTGGTGCTGGAGGTGGTAAATGATGAGTGGCTGGGTCCTACTCGTCCTCTTCTGCTTCTTCCACCATAGGTACATGAGCGGGTCGCTCATCATGGGGTGTCTTCACTTGCAAGTACTCGTTCCCAGCGCGTACTTTGTCAGCTAAGTCTGCTGGCTGCATGGCCAGGAGGTGTCGCTGCAGATACGCATTTCCTATAGTTGTGCTGACAACATGACAACATCCAGCATCATGAATTGCCTGGGTCGAGCTGGGAGGTCGCCATATTTATGCGCACCAACCTTTCTACCTCATTAGCATGTTCTTGCAGAATTGTTTTGCACAATCTGCGGAGACTAGCCAGTCTAGACATGGCTTCTCTTGAGGTTAAGTCAAACCTCGCTCTCAGGGCAGCAAATATGCCTTGAAGGTGTGAGGGTTTCCCATAGTCGAGTGCGTTACCCCGTAACGACTCTCTCATGTGTAGCATAGCCATTTGCTCTGGCCAGTCATTGGCTTCGGCGATCTCCATAAAATGAGCTATAAAGTACTCCACATCACCAGTTCCTTCAAACTGGGGTGGCTTGAAAGGCATGTGAGCATTGGCAGGGGGGCCACATAGTAGCCTGTAGGGCCTTGGTGAGGTGGTCCATTGCAGTTAACTCTGGATCTATGACAGGTCTTCTGCCAGCACTGCGAGCACGTTGGTTTGCCATTGCTACGATTAGAGGATAAAAATCAACTCAATAATCTACAATGGTTAGTCAACTTATGGGCTGCAGTGTCCAGTTGTGTCTGTGCAATTTCGAGGTCAGCACTCAAGGGTACTGAGGGGTGGCAAGTGGCCTGTACCAACAAGTACAGCACCAGTAATAGTGCATACAAGACCGGCATTCTAGACGCAGGGTCGGTATCACTTGGTAGCAAGGTCGGTCACAGAATGACTGTGCCGGTATCAAGAATGGCAGATTTGGTATCCAAAATGACAGGGTCGGTATCAGAAATGACAGGGTCGGTATCCGAAATGGCAGTTCCTGTAAAGCTGTTACAGGACTTGGTACGCCTCTACAATGGAGTAAACTCATCGTTATTTGTAGGAGCGTTTTCACAAAGAACACTGCTGCTGTCGGGGTGAACTCGACGACAGTACAGAAGTGTCTTATCTCTCTGGCTTGTACAACACAGTGCAGAGCCAGTGGTAGCTGGATCTGCTTGAAGCAGACTCCAAGGTAGCAAAGTATTCACAGCGTGAGAGTTGATCCTACCGCTGCGACCAATGTAGCGGATTTTGACGCCCACTACCTTCCGCTAGGGGGTTCTGCTGGTAGACGAGCAGCCTTGTTCAGCCACAACAATACCGTCAGCCACTTCAGGCCTGACAATCTACAGTTTACCTCAACTCAGAGGTGACCCCGTGCAGGGATTGCACAAACAAAATGTTGTGAAGTAACTGACCGACATTAACAACGGTAGCGAGCCCTCGGCTCAGACATACACTGTGTTTAAGTAGTGTATAATATATCCTTTATTCATAACCAGAATATAAGGAGGCAATACAAGACAAGCTCATGTCATAACAGTAAGTGCAACGAGTATGATAAAATCTCTGCCGTTTATAGGCAGAGTTATGGAAAAGTTCCATCCATGCACAGGAAGCATGGCAGGAAGTTATACAGTATATAGTAGCAATATGATATATATGATGGGCCGTATTGTCCAATTAGGTATAGATAAATGAGTTAAAGCACACTGGCACCCATAGGTAAGGGGCGGAGTCCATAGCTAACTTGGCCAGTGATTGGTGGGTATTGTCTTTGTAAGTTACTTGGCCTTTGGTTCACACTTCTCTACATCCGAGGGTAGATATCTTCGAGAGGTGACTTCTAGAGGCCCTTAGGCTATGTTTCGTCACTCTCAACCTGGCGGCCATCTTGCTGTCGACCCGGGATAGCTACCCAGGGTCGGGGTAGTAAATACCCGGGGTTGCTGGAGTAATATTCGGGGTCGTTGTAGTAACACGCAGTGCCGGTATGATTAACTATTAGTAATAATCATTTGTTCAAGCAAGATAATCATTACAATAGGTTCCGGTCTTTGTCTATTGCATTCTCTGGAGCCACCAACAGGGGCACCTCTGTGCAGTGGTGGTCACCGTATGTTGCCAGTAAAATCCACCACACAGTTTAACTTGTCTGTAAGTTGAGTTTAAAACAACCTCAGAACCTCCTTTTTCATGAAACTAAAATTTAGTGATGAACTCTTGAAAAATGAAATCATTAAACTGAAAGATGAAGTGGGTAAAATGTGTTTCCTTTACCATCTATTAAAAAAAGTTACCCACTTGCAAAAATACCTGGCCATCAGCTATGAAACTTGAATGCAAATACAAACACCAGCCATGTTTCAGCTGGTGCAATAACAAATCTCATCACTTGTCTCTAGAAATAAATTATTAATAAATTTAAGCTTTAGTTTTACACAATTATAAGCACTGTAGTCTTCTAGTAAACATTTTGCGAAAAACTACAAGTTTTTTTATCTCATACTTTGTACCGGTAATCAGGTGAACCTGAAACAGCTACACAGATATGTAAATGTGTTTTGTATAGATTTACTATTTCCTTCACGGATGATGACATCAATTGCATAGATAGGATAGAAACAGTCAATGATAACTAATCAATTGATTATAATTAGCAGCACTTCAACTTTAAGGATTAGAACCATTACTAGTTACACTTGATCGACATGTTTGCAAATCAGAAAAAAATGGCTTCCCATATAAAATGTTGTTATGCAATGAGAGAAAAATAGCAGGCTGTTACATAATAGTAAACTGAATTTAATTACCAAAGACTATCCATTTCTGCAAACAAAGTCAATTAGGAAAAAGGCAAGTAAAAGCTGCATGAAACTAAATAGTATTTACTTTGTTTAAACTCTCGGTTGTAACTTGAAAGGATTTCTGGCAAACAGTGATTTGTTTAACACTCAAAGTAACCATCAATTGATTATTATTTGAACAAGCTGCAATAACAATACTTAGCTGTAGAGCGTTTCCTTCCACCATACCTAGCTTTGCTAATATAGCTTTCGTTAAATATAGCTTTGGTTACATAACTTAGATTATATAGCTTTGAATATATCAGCCGAAAAACATTCACTAGCTTCATCAAGAAATAAGCACTGAGCTTTTACGCATACCAATCACAAACTCAAAATATCACATATTTATAAAAACGTATTGAATCTGCCACCAAAACAACAGCGATTAGGCCTATCATATAAAGTCACTTCACAAATTTCACAAGTTTTGGTTTAAAAAAAACAATCATATGAATTTTCAAAAAAAAACTTCCAGGATTTATGAATGACAATCGTAGTTATCCATTATGTAGGGAAGGTAATTTTAGATTAGCTCTCATCGAAACAGTTTGACATCTACAAACGGCTCTCAGCAAGTGTAGAACTAGTTGATCTCTTGTCAGCAGGTACACTGTCTAGTACTTTGATATAGTCACTATCTTCGACTCTACAAACAGAGTATAGGGAGATAAGCTGTTGTATGATGCTTGGTAACTTCACTCAAGCTCTGCACATGTACTAGGTGAATGATGTCCAAAGTGAATTCAAATTTGCAACATGCATATGTACCGGGTGTGTAGCTTATACATATATAAACTCATATACACCTGACACACATGAAAAGCAGTTAACTGGGCACAAGAGTTTTGGCAGCTCATATAATGCATTGGCTTGCTAAGACAAAGTATTGGCTGATGTCCATATCTTTGAAATGTTACTTTATAAAGGTTAATAAACTGCAATGGTGTATTATGTAGAAACTAATGGAGAAAACCCTTTTCACTAGCCAAGTCATGCGCCCTCAGCGTCTGAGCCCCATTATAACAGTACAGCAGCTCCAACTCGTTCCTTTCCTCCCTTCGCAGTTCCTCTACACCAATACAAAACATGACTCTTGCATGACTCTGCACAAAAATTTAAAAGTTGTCTGCCCTAAGCCTAGTCCAGAAACTGGATTTGTCTATATTTGTTTATAACACCCTTTACTTCTTGTTGTGGGAACATACATTGCTGACCCCTGTTATACCCCTTATCTGTTTCTTATTTCATTTTAATATTCCTCAGTGCTTTTGATTATTACAGGTACAAACAGACTACATGAGCAGCAAACGACCCTTCCTTACCGGTTTTAGCCAGTTACTACTGCAGTGGATTTTACTGCCTACATGCAGTGACCACTACTGTGCAGAGGTCCCCCTGATGGTGGCTACCACAGGCATGCCTCCATTGATTATAACAGACAAAGACCGGAATCTGTTACAGCAAATATATTGCTCTCTTAAGTGATTATCAGTAATAAGTAATCATTTCGGCACTGAATATTACTACCCCGGCCCGGATATATACCACCCCAACCCTTAGTAGCTACCCCGGGTCAGTAACAAGATGGCCGCCCTAGCCAGAGAGACGAAACTTAGCCCAAGTGCCTCCAGACACCACCTCTCGGAGCTATCTACCCTCAGATGAGTAGAAACATGAACCAAAGGCTAATAAAGACCAAAGGATTATATTAACCTATCACTGGCCAAGCTAACCACAGACTCCGCCCCTTACTTCTGGGCGCCAGTGCCATTTAACTCAGTTACTCTTATCTTATTTGACAATACTATTTAATATATATCATATAACTTCTTGCCATGCTTCCTGTGCATGGTTGGAAACTTTCCATTGTAACTCTGCCTATAAAAGGCAGATATTTTGTTATACTCATTGCATTACCTCTCAAGTGTGCCATGCATTACCTCTTAGCTGTGCAGTGTGTGTTCACTCAGCATTATATTGCACTGCCGCCTTGTATTCTGCCATGAATAAAGGATACATTTATACACTACTTAAACACAGTGTATGTCTGAGCCGAGGGCTCGATACTGCTGATAAAGACGGTCATTCACTTTACAACACTTTGATTGTGCCATCCCGGCACGGGGTCACCTCTGAGTTGAGGTAGACTGTTAATTGTCAGGCCTGAAGTGGCTGAGGGCATTGCTGTGGCTGAACAAGACTGCGCGTCTGCCAGCACAACCCGCTAGCGGAAGGTAGTGGACATAAAAGTCCGCTACACTGGTGGCAGCAGTAACTCTGGGCCTACAACTACCCTTCTTTGGTATCTATTATTTTCATCTACAACCCTCTGCTCAAAGAAGAAAACTAGTTTTTGTTTGCTGAGATATTGCTTCTTTCCAGGTGGCAGACAATTCCCGGGTAGAAGACTAGTATACAAACAAAAAGTTTTTTTGACTGACTATTGATTAGCAAATTCTGTAGCAAAACCTTGGTGACAGTCAAGTGATTCATAACTCTTAAAAATAGGGAGATTCAAAGTAGTTTAAAGCATCATTACAAACTGTATATTTTTAGTTTTTTTTTAAACTCCTAGGATATTGCCATAAATAATCAGTAACAATGGTAATGATTATTACATATAAGTTCAGGGAAATTTAAAAAGTCAGAATTAAGGCAACTGCTAATAATCAAAGGAGCTCAATGAGTGGATAATTATCATCTCCACTTCACAGATAAAGGTCTGCCTAACATGTCTAATTAAAACTTCATTTTGTTTTTTTAAGTTTTCTTTTTGTAAATTTATTTAATATTTTTACTTATTGGCTTTGGAATGCTAAAAATCAACTTGGAATACAAAAAAAAATATGGAAAATGTCTTACAACAAGCTTTGAAAATTCTAGGTTTCTTTTATAATCAAACTTGTTATTATTTGCGCCTGTTACATCGCTCACTCGCAGGATCCGATGGGATTCAAGGTGTACAGAGTTTCCTGCACTCCGTGTTAAGCCGACAATCTGCTGAGGATTTTTGGTTTTATTTTGCTGTCTAACGTTATTTAGTAATCAGAGAAAAATTATTGTAGAATTAGATAACATAGATGAAAATCTTTTAGAACCTCATCACAAAAACTTCATTCATAAAAAAGAGATTGCCTAGTAAACCTAATTTTCATTTTGTTATCAATTATGATTGAAAATAAAAAGCAAGTTCTTATCATATTCTTGACAATAACTCACCTGTGAACCCCATCGGCCTCCTCTGCATCGAGAACATATTCGCCAGAGGCTGCTTCAGCCACTCGATGTACAACTGCATACGAGTTGTCATCATTTTTCATGGAATGAAGGCTCTCATATGCGTTGGCATGTTCTGGAGCTACTGGAGGTTCTTGATTCGCAGCCTGTAACTCATCGATATCGGAGTATCCTGTATTCGCATCTAATGAAGCCTCAGATATGTTCCTCTCAGCACGTTCTACACTATTATTAACCATCATGTTAGCAAGCATCAGCTCCCCAGGAATGGAGTAATACATTACATCATCAAGCTCCTCAGCACTATCTGAAAAACAATTTAAATCTATTTTTAATTAGGTGCAATAAGCAAGCCTCAACAAATTGCAATAAAATCTATGATAAGTTGTTTTGCGTAATTTGCAAGAATAATGAGTGGCTAAACAATATTATCAGGTACCAAGGCTAAACTTCTCTAAACTGGTCGTATGCGCTATTTTATCCTTTTTTACTGAGTAAGGTCAGCATGTTAGAAAACCGATTGGAGCCCACTCAAAGCCTGAACACATAACTGCTCAATGAAACGTTCAACTACTAAAATAAAAATATCCATACACCAGTTTTTCAGAATTACTTAAGAGACTCAATTTGACAGTTTTATTACTGCCTTCTCTCCAAAAAACGATGTTCAACGCAATTGTTCTAATTAATACAAATGAACGACGAGAATGCTTGTGCGAATTATCAAACATTTTATCGATATATTGTAATGGATTCCGGTCTGTTACCACGGACATCCACTAATCTCGAGTATTCTACCTCTCTCCAGAGGGGACACTGTACTGACCGACAGTGACAACTGTGCAGGGGTACCGAATTACCCGGTAGAGCAAGAGCCCATGGCTCAAACAAACAGTACCGTGTAGTGTCTGTAATAATGGCTTTATTCTCTAAGCTGTCCTGAGGGTAATTATTCCTCTAAGGTTTAGCAATATAAGAGTATATGCCATGGCAATATTGTAATGAATGCAAAGATTAACAGTGTGTGCTCTCCTTTTATAGGAGAGCTGATAAGCACAAAACATATAGCAGTCAATGCACAGGAAGTAGATTAACCAATACAATTAACTATATAAATAACAAACCTATCAACAATGCAATGTGAATAATAAAGGGAGGTGCCAAGTGGCTAAGGGCGGAGTCCTTTCTCCTGATTGTCCAATGAGTAGTCCTGCAAGGCTCCCAGGCTGTACGTAGAGTTGGGTCCATGGAGTTGGTAGTTTAAGGGTGAATACTTCCTGTTCTCGACCTTGACTAAGTTCTTAGACATCTTTGCAGATCCTCCTCTAAGGCGGCCATCTTGTGCCGGCCCAGTACAGCTGTACCGGGTCGGTAGAGGTCACTACCGACCCTGCAGGGGTCAATACCGGCCCTGCTTACTATGCCACCGGCACAGTAGGACTTTCTACCCAACAGATATTAGCCAAACGCTGTGGGTGAAAGCCTAGCGCATTGTCTCGCAAGGTTTCTAGCGTAAACGACCTGTTTACTACTAGTGTGCATCAAAATCTACCACAATATGTTTGTTTTATTTCATTCACTGTATCAAAGTGAGCAAAACTGCAACTTTTATAAGAAATGATAAATTTTTGACCAAAAAATGAAGTATTTAATTACCACACCTTGGTCTGATGTTGTACTGGAAACAGGCAGTGAGATAGAACTTTTTGGTTGATGCCTCTTCCTAAGGAAACAAACCATCACTTCTTTGGTAACATAGGGTAATATACATGTAATACATCCATAGTTTAACATTTACAACTACATTGACCCAGGGGCACCCAGAATAAAAAGTATCAAAATAAAGTTGAGAGTTTGGCCATCAGCTCTGTGGTATTAGTTACGTCGGCCAGTATTGACCATCCAATTTATGTAAACAACTATAAAAAATCCAATCAGCTTTTTCCAGAAGCTCGGCGCATGAACTAACACAAACAAATTTCAACCTGAAATTATTTGCATTTCTTGCATTTGGATTATGCCTCTAATATTCTAAAAACTTAATTTGTATGCTCCTAAGTGAAATAATCAAAGTGTGATCAGCCATTTCTAGCGCTATTTTATATAAAGACAACTCCACTGGAACCAAAATCTTACAAAAGCTCGTACAAGCCATCATTGAATGAAATAGTTTTTATGAGTTTATTCAATATTTGTAGCATAAAATGAAAATTTTTTTGCAGTAATACCTGTGTGAACATCTTTTGTTTCAATCTAGCACAATTTTTTATTTTATCAAGAGGAATTTGGCAGTAAAATTTTGTTTAAACTTTTAATGGTAACTGGAGCCAGGAATAATCAAGGAGTCATGTCCCCTTCGGAAGAATAACTCTATATTGAGCAGTACCGGACATTAATAAGTTTACCGATACATTTACTAAAGATTATGCGCCCTATAATGCAAAAACGTTCGCCTTCATCCCAGTGAGTTTACGTGACCTTTTGTAATTGTATACAGGGCGCACAGTCACGTTAGTTACCATCCAGATGGCAGACACCCGAAATATTGAAATGCCACTTGGTTGTGGCAAAACCGAAATAATAATAAAACAAGTGGAGTGTTTTTTATTGATTTTACTTAGTATTTATTATTATTTTTCTTTTTTCATAAACGTCTGGGTGAATACCAAAAACTCGTAGTAGACTACTCTGAAGTGAAGTATGAACAATGTCAAAAATTAGTATGCTTATTTTGAAAAAAATGATTGATTTCATTGGGTACAGTAAAACAATCAGTTATTTTGGAATATTTATGTTATTATAATTTAAACTACTTGGATATTATAATTCTTTGATTAAACTCCGGCTATTATTTATATCTAACGTTATTAGTTATTTAAAGTTTTATATAAAGTTCAATGGTACAAGAAAAATAGTTTATACTTCTTATTTTTTATAATACAAGTGGTAATATAAACACTAGATTTCGGCCCTTATGACTTAGCTTCAAATCAAATGTTTTTGTTTAAATTCCCAGTGGGCTAGGAGACATCCTGAGCTTTCAGATGAATGGTTGTTTTAAGCTTTAACTTGTCAATTTGCAGCGTTATGAGCTGTTGAAATTGAGCCTTTTTTCTATAAGTTATAGTGTAGTCACTCAAGCATTTGGCTCCAGAGGGTCACGTGACAAGTGGAGTTGGCCACACTTTGATTGCTTCACTTAGGTATGCTCTGTATATTGTACTCACATGAGCCTCTTCTTTTTGAGTACACATAACACTCCGGAAAGAATAAGGATGGTGCTGACAAAAACTACCACAGCAATGACAGTTGTAGTAGGATTTATTTTTGTCATCTTCTGCACAACACATTGAGAATCAGTGAATCCAGCAGATGTCCACGCTCTCATGTATATACTACAAGCATGCCACAATGTACCAACAGCTGATATAATATATTATTGTATATACTACAAGCATACAACAATGTACCAACAGCTGATATAATATATTATTGTATATACTACAAGCATACAACAATGGACCAACAGCTGATATAATATATTATTGTATATACTACAAGCATACAACAATGTACCAACAGTTGATATAATATATTATTGTATATACTACAAGCATACAACAATGTACCAACAGTTGATATAATATATTATTGTATATACTACAAGCATACAACAATGTACCAACAGCTGATATAATATATTATTGTATATACTACAAGCATACAACAATGTACCAATAGCTGATATAATATATTATTGTATATACTACAAGCATACAACAATGTACCAACAGTTGATATAATATATTATTGTATATACTACAAGCATACAACAATGTACCAACAGCTGATATAATATATTATTGTATATACTACAAGCATACAACAATGTACCAACAGCTGATATAATATATTATTGTATATACTACAAGCATACAACAATGTACCAACAGTTGATATAATATATTATTGTATATACTACAAGCATACAACAATGTACCAACAGCTGATATAATATATTATTGTATATACTACAAGCATACAACAATGTACCAATAGCTGATATAATATATTATTGTATATACTACAAGCATACAACAATGTACCAATAGCTGATATAATATATTATTGTATATACTACAAGCATACAACAATGTACTAACAGCTGATATAATATATTATTGTGTATACTACAAGCATACAACAATGTACCAACAGCTGATATAATATATTATTGTATATACTACAAGCATACAACAATGTACCAACAGCTGATATAATATATTATTGTATATACTACAAGCATACAACAATGTACCAATAGCTGATATAATATATTATTGTATATACTACAAGCATACAACAATGTACCAATAGCTGATATAATATATTATTGTATATACTACAAGCATACAACAATGTACCAATAGCTGATATAATATATTATTGTATATACTACAAGCATACAACAATGTACCAATAGCTGATATAATATATTATTGTATATACTACAAGCATACAACAATGTACCAACAGCTGATATAATATATTATTGTATATACTACAAGCATACAACAATGTACCAATAGCTGATATAATATATTATTGTATATACTACAAGCATACAACAATGTACCAATAGCTGATATAATATATTATTGTATATACTACAAGCATACAACAATGTACCAATAGCTGATATAATATATTATTGTATATACTACAAGCATACAACAATGTACCAACAGCTGATATAATATATTATTGTATATACTACAAGCATACAACAATGTACCAACAGCTGATATAATATATTATTGTATATACTACAAGCATACAACAATGTACCAACAGTTGATATAATATATTATTGTATATACTACAAGCATACAACAATGTACCAACAGTTGATATAATATATTATTGTATATACTACAAGCATACAACAATGTACCAACAACTGATATAATATATTATTGTATATACTACAAGCATACAACAATGTACCAACAGTTGATATAATATATTATTGTATATACTACAAGCATACAACAATGTACCAACAACTGATATAATATATTATTGTATATACTACAAGCATACAACAATGTACCAACAGCTGATATAATATATTATTGTATATACTACAAGCATACAACAATGTACCAACAGCTGATATAATATATTATTGTATATACTACAAGCATACAACAATGTACCAACAGTTGATATAACATATTATTGGTGATGCTTAAGTCTAATATTTTCTATCACTAAATAGCTGGATAGTACAAAGCGATGTTTTGAATACTTCACGTATCACAAATCAAATACAATACGGTAAGTAAAACTGTTAGCAAACATAGACATGTCCAGACTTGCTGAAGATAACATTCTACCCACAACTCACCAATAGCTGGTGCTGGGTTTTAATGGACCATTGCAATATTCATTATCCCCAACAGCACAATCTTTGTTACCTCCAACTGTAACTCTTTCAGATCCTGTCGCTCTACAACAGCGGAGGTAAGTTGAGAGCACAGTACTGTAGAAACAACACAATGCAATATCTACACCATAAAACCTTGCAGTGTACTGTACACTGCAAAATGCCACAGACCTGTCAGAGCTGTCCACTACAGTATACAGGTGCCAGTAAACTGCGACATGACATTTCTACCTACCACTGCTGCACAAAATGTAGCGGTTAACGAAAATAAATGGAATAGATACCTTCTTTTTCTGGAAGCACTCCAACTGCTTAGAGCTGCTTTCTTTCCTCCGATGGCATACGGTTGGGCAGTGCAACTGTTTTGCACCTGTCCCCATGTATCGGGTTTATCAGGAGCTGCAACACCCTCTGCAGACAACAGCAATTAGGTCAGAACACACAAGCATACATCACATATTAAGACTAGCGCAACGAAATTACGTAAAAGTACAGAACTTCTCTTGTAAACATAACACAGTCAACTGATGCTGAAAATGATTTTGAGCAAAGTTAAAGGTGCTATATCAGCGATTTTGGTCTGATTTAAACCTACGTTATTCAGTTCTAGTTTTTCTTGGTTGACAAAAACCTTTTTCCAGAGTTGCGCTCTCTTTAGTTTCATCTACAGTTATAGATGCCGATTTCTGTGCAAATTTTTTCTCGACACCCAGCACTTTATACAGGCCATAGAGTGGCGTTACAAAAACTCGACTTGTTTGCGTAGAAGCAAGGCATCTCAGTAATAGTTATTGTGCACGGAGTTTCAGGAGCATAAAAAATTAGGTTTGCAATTACTTTAAGATTTTTTGAAAGCGTTTCAGTTGATTCTGCATATTAGTTTATTATTGACATGTTTACTGTTAGTTAGGTACACACCGGCCCTCACGTGATAAATTAAATGGCCAATATCTCAAAAACTAAAAAAATATTTTTAAATCAAGCTGATATCAAGAAAATTAAAATATCAACATTTCGAATTTATTTGTGAAAAAAACGTCAGATTTTCGTTTCTGGCATCGGTGTTGTCATCAATAACAAAAATAATTTTCAAATCTGAATCACATATTTTTTGACTGGTAAAAAGTTAACAACTATAGATTGTAAGTAAATAATGATTTTCAAATATAATAAAAAAATAAATAGCCGCTAACTGATGGTTATTTTTTATTTTTTTTGGTTGAGACTATTTAGCACTCTTTGACACTAAAGAAAAGACAACTCCAACTAGTGAATTGCGGGTCAATTGCTGACATGCCACCTTTAATAGAGGAACCAGTGGTAAAGCGAAGGGCTTGCGTAAAGAGCGATTGCCCAAGGTTACATCAATCAAAAACTGGCAGTAGCGTGAAACAACTTGAAAATTAATCTGAGCGCGTGTTACAGTGTCCACTGAGCTTCATCAAATGACTCATTTTATATGCCTTATGAGTAGTAAAATCTAAAATAGATGGCAGGAGCCCATTGAGGTTTTGTGTAACAATTTTCTGCAAAGTTTAAATGCTTCAGAAAAAAATGAAAACTCTGAGATTTGTTAATGGAATCCACTGGTAAAAGAGTGATCTCTGAGCAGATGATGAAGCTGAGAATGTGATGTCAAGGAAACCCAACAAGGTAACACATTGAGGGGTCAAGGACACACAACAAGGTATGCATGAAGGAGTCAAGTCAATATATAACATTCAGAGAGAAAAAGACACAAAATACAACATAATACCAGAAGCTTCACTCACCATTAGACTCTTTAGCAATCACCAGTATCTGGTAGTTGATTATCTGCCCTTGTTCTAGCGAAAATATCTGAGAGATATCCCTCGGTAGAGTGAAGGTAATCTCATCTGACTTGACATCCTTGTCATTGATTAACTTATCCCGTACAGCCATTGTGATTGTGAGCGCTTGAGGAGCTGAAAGGAGAAACACAGTTATCACAGCATAGTAATAAAGGAGCAGATATCTGTCTCGGAGTCTAAGGATTAGAAGGTTCTCCTGGTTCCAGGTACTTGTACGCCGCTGTACCCCTGCGAACCTGTGAGGTACCTTTTTGTGTGCACCAGTTGTTTAGAATTTAGTTGTGCAGGGGGTTTATATTGCAATATTTTATGTCGTTTAATACATTGTATGGTGTGTTGGATGTTCTGGAGGTTATCCTGGAGGTTATCATGGAGGTTCTCCTGGTCCATTGGGTGCCTTTTTGTGTGCACCAGGTCTTTAGGTATTTATTGGTTATTGGTGTGGTAAAGTATGCCCCTGTTCCCGAGTGAACCCAGTGAAGTGCCTTTTTGTGTGCACCTGTTGTTTGAATGGGTGTAATTACTATGGTGTTGAATGTCAGTTTGGACAATGGTTTGTATGTTAGGTGTATTTGTTGGATGTTTTGTAGGTTCTCCTGGCGCATTGTTTGGTGGTGCTTTTTTGTGTGCAGCAGGTGTTTTGTAATTAGTTGTGTTGGGTAGCTTTTTGTGTGCACCGGGTGTTTTAATTTTTTGTGTTGCGTTTAGTTGGGCAAGGGGTTTATATTGCGATTTTTTATGTCGTTAGAGCTTGGCTGGTTTGTGTGGGTTTATACTGGGTTTTGTATTGTGATTTTGATTGTTGTATTAACGTTGTTATTTTGGTATAGTTTTATTATTACAAGAAAATTTAAGCTGTTTCCATACATGACCATATATATATCCATGTACATATCCATTTATGTACATGTCAATATCTATGCCCATATTTATGTCCATTTATGTACATGTCCATAACCATGTGCATATTCATATCCATTTATGTACATATCCATTTATGTACATGTCAATATCTATGCCCATATTTATGTCCATTTATGTACATGTCCATAACCATGTGCATATTCATATCCATTTATGTACAGGTCCATTTATGTACATATCCATATCCATTTATGTACAGGTCCATATCTATATCCATAGTCATGTCCATTTATGTACATGTCCATATCCATTTATGTACAGGTCCATTTATGTACATGTTCATCTCTATGTCCATATTCATATCCATTTATGTACATGTCCATTTATGTACATGTCAATATCTATGCCCATATTTATGTCCATTTATGTACATGTCCATAACCATGTGCATATTCATGTTCATATTCATGTCCATTTATGTACATGTCCATGTTCATATTTATGTCCATTTATGTACATGCCCATGTTCATATTCATGTACATACTCATGTCCGTGTCCACATTCATGTCCATGTTAACATTGTATAGCTATGTATATGTCCACTTATGACTATATCAACGTAAGCATAATTCGTATATAGATATGGAATACTTTTATCATAAGCTCGAAAGTATGTACAGAAAATAGCTCTTTATCGATTTCCATGTATTTATAAGCATGATGAATGATTTTGTAGCAAGATTATTGTACTGTACATGGAGTAAATAAGAGTTTAATATAGTATTTGCAATAGTTTAGAGAATTGTACAATGAAAGGTAAATATAGTCTACTCATCATCATCATCATCATTATTATGTATTTGCATAATAAAGCAAATAGATGCTCGTTAAAATTTACAGTATTTGATATTTGGGAAATATTTGTAATAGAAAAGTAATATATTGTGAGGGACACCAACATTTACTCTGTGTGAGAGACGCCATTTTATATTATTGTTTACCCTATTCACATGACTACCTACGAACATTTCCATTTCCATTTCCTCTCCTGTATATTGTACTCCTGTTAACTACGAGATTCTATTTGCAAGCATAAATAAATATTTGATAAATTATTATTATTATTATTGTGAGCAATTTCCACGAAGAATATCAAACTAAGTTTTGGGTGCTATAAGTGTAAGGCGTGGCTTACATACATTTTCTCCTGTTCTATCTTGTATAATTATTTGTGTCAGCTCATAATAAAAGCAGAGTTAGCCTAGCTCTCAGAAGACCTTCACTTACTCTGGATAGAAACACAGCCGCAAGAATAACCATAAGCACAATTAAGCCAACTATCGGTACGCACAAGGCTTGGTGGAAAGCAACAGTCAATTCGACCCTTGCTGGGTATTCTCTTCTTAGTAAGAAGTACGACACAAAGCACCTTGTTGCCACTATAGTTCGGCCACAAATAGTTCGCCCGAATTAGCACGGAATTTAGTGGACGACAATTACTGAGTAATTATCGTCACCTCAACACTACTAATTCCACTATAAATTCAGCCGTACTGACAAGCACACAACTCAACGGAACAATTACAGAATTGTTGCCAGAAATACATGCACTGCCTTGGCTAAGATACAGAACATAATTCGGGAGGTGTACAGGTGGCTACCACCCAGACACAAATTCCTGTACATTGGTGGCAGCAGTGGGATCAAGAGAACTCACAAAAGACTCTCAAACCAAAAGGGTAAGCCAGGCACGATGTCCTACAGGCGACAGGCAGTCAGCACCGATAGGGAAGGCTCGTCTATGCAGATCATGGGAACACTGACCGATATCCTGGAATGTATGACCATGACAAACTCTAGAGATAGGTTCAGAATTCCCCACTTCAACGGAGAGGGAGATGTGCACTACTTCATTCAACGGTTTGAAGAGGTGGCTGTGATGAACAGGTGGACACTAGAGGAGGTCACTGTCCACCTCCGCCAGGCACTGACTGGAAAAGCAGAGCAGATTGGCCGCTGGCTCACCCAACAAACCATAATGGAAACTTTGAGAGCCAGCTTTGGGCTCACCCGAACTGAAGCTCAAAATAAGCTGATGGAGTATCGGAAGGCACCAGGAGACACACTTCGACAGTACGCCCTCAGCGTGGAAAGGCTGGTAGAAGTGGCTTACGAGGAGCTACCCCAAAGGAATCGGACAAAACTTACCCTCCAAACCTTTCAAAGCACCATACAAAATTGTCATCTAAAATAAACAAATACGTATTAGTATAGGATGATAAATAGTGAAGTAAAATAGTTAGAATTTGTTTACTTTTCAACTAGTGCTAAATAATATTTTTTATTAATTCTTACCTTAACACCCAGACTGGAAGGAAATCTTTTCCATGGAGTGTTTTTGATGACATATTAGTAGTAATATATGAGCAGATCTCCCTACCAAGTGTTTTTTTGTGGATCAGACCTCGGGGTTGAGGCAATGGGTTATGGCGTTGAATGAATTCGCCGAGTTTATATTGTATTTCATTTGAGGGGCATTTGAGTGGCATTTGAGTGGCATTTAAGTGGCATTTGAGTTTTGATTATTTTTTTACTTGATTTGAACTTATATGACATATAGATTTTGAATGCATGGCATTCAAGTTTTGATAATTTCTTTACATAATTATATACATAATTCTAACTCATAGGGTAAATAGATTTTGAATGTATGACATTTAAGTTTTGATAATTTTTTGTAATTCCGACTCATATGATATCTTGAGAGAGAGGAGAGAGGGAAAGAGGAGAGAGGAGAAAGGGAAGCATTAGGCCTCTAGATGATTAGAATTTACAGTAAATCTTGTGTAATACAAAGTACTTTAACTTCATTTATTCACTTGAGACTACATATCATCTGCATTTGAGATCGAGTTTACATATAAGAATAATTGTATTTGTATACATCTAGAGAGGGGAGAGAGGAGAAAGGAGAGTAGTTAGAGGAGAGAGAGAGGAGATATCTTGAGAGAGAGGAGAGAAGATACCATTAGTCCTCTAGATGAATAAAATTTACAGTAAATTTTGTGTAATACATTTGTAATTTCGACTCATATGATATCTTGAGAGAGAGGAGAGAGGGAAAGAGGAGAGAGGAGAAAGGGGAGCATTATCCCTCTAGATGATTAAAATTTACAGTAAATTTTGTGTAATACGAAGTACTTTAACTTCATTTATTCACTTGAGACTACATATCATCAGCATTCGAGATCGAGTTTACATATAAGAATAATTGAATTTGTATACATCTAGAGAGGGGAGAGAGGAGAGAAGTTAGAGGAGAGAGAGAGGAGATATCTTGAGAGAGAGGAGAGAGGATACCATTAGTCCTCTAGATGATTAAAATTTACAGTAAATTTTGTGTAATACAAAGTACTTTAACTTCATTTTTCCACTTGAGACTACATATCATCAGCATTCGAGATCAAGTCTACATATAAAAATAACTGTATTTGTATATGTCTAGAGAGAGTTTAGAGGAGAGAGGTTAGAGGAGAGAGAGAGGAGACTTGAGCATAAATATTTCTTTTAGTTATATATATATATATATATATATATATGTATATATTTATATATATATATATATATATATATATATATATATATATATATATATATATATATATATATATATATATATATATATATATATATATATATATATATATATATATATCGTATATATATATATATATATATATATATATATCGTATATATATATATATATATATATATATATATATATATATATATATATATATATATATATATATATATATATATATATATATATATATATATATATATATATATATATATATATATATATATATATATATATAGTTACAGTTATTATGTTTACCATACATGTAATCACCGTTAATTTTTGATTTTTGTTTAAAAAATATTATTATTTCTGGTAAAAAAAACTACATTAGTTAAGTTTTAAAATCATATGAATAAAATTTGTGTCAATTTAGTATCTACTGCATTATATATTTACAATATTACTTTGTAATTATTAGTGAAAGAAATTATGAAATACCGGCGAGTAATTAAGTAATTCAGTAAGGAAATCGGTTGGAATCGTAGTAATATTATTTAAATACAACATTGCTCTGCAACAACTATTAATAAAAGCAATTATGAATGTTGATGAGTAACTAAGTAATCTAGTGAGGAAAACTGATTGAAATCATGGTAATATTTGTTAAAAGATACTTGCGACATGTTTTATCAACGAAAAAATCAAACAATTTTCAAATGTTTACGAGTAACTAAGCGATTCAGTAGGAAAAACCAACTGAAACACCCAATATCCGTTTTTAAAATATCTACGATAAACACAATTGGGATATTGCTATTATCAAAAAAAATCAAGCGAGTATCAAATGGTTACGAGTAACTAAATGATTCAGTTGGCAAAAGTCGATTGAGATCATGTGACATCCGTTACAAAATATTTTACGTTAAGTTAGCAACGAGAAAATAAATATTTCTTAGCATATCCACTATAGCGAGTTACGATAATTTTGTACGCACCCTAAAGGTTTTCAGTCCATTTTCGGTCAGATCAAAATTTATGCGAGACGTTTTAGGTATTATTTCAGTCGGCGTAATGTTACCAGTTCATTTTCACAAGTTTTTAAAAAGTAATTAATTATAATCTCTCGCCTAATCCTATATGTTTTGATCTTTTTAATGTTATGCGTTATAAAGCCGTTCGAGAAAAGTCATTAATTACTCCTAAGCACTATTTATTATCATGTTATTTCTATTTAAAACAAAACAACGAACATCCATAGACGACGGAATTATAGGTTTATCAATTCAACCTAAAAAGGAAGAGAACTTGATTGCATTTATCTCCTGTTTTCATTGTGTTTGATTACATATTAGTTAATACAGCTACAACCTTTCACCAAAACGGATTTGTGGTTATACCTCTAATTCTAGTTATCTCCGGTATCATCTAAAAAAACATCAACAAAGTATGACTTTATCCACTTGTTTTGTTAGTTAGACTGTTACTTTTCTTAAAATATCTCATTGTTTTTTGTGTGAAATACAAACAATGTATCAACATACATAGTGTATTTTCCATTTTTAGGAAGCTGTTTTGTCTAATAAATCAAGAGTTATATGTTACATATACATATTTAAATGCTATCAGATATCTGTAAAGTATTTATTACATTCCTAACTCATACTTAATGTTGTAAACTATAATTGAAGCTCTCACATTTTAATTTACTGTCTGATGATATAAAGATGGAACTACACTGCATCAATGTTTTGCTGTTGATGTGTCTATATGATTGTTTGTGGATATGTTTAGTTGACTACATAGTTCGAAGTAGTGTGTGTTGTAGTAGAGTATATCAATAAACTGCAATTGAACTAGTTATTAAATGCTATCAGATACATGTAAAGTATTTATTACATTCCTAACTCATACTTAATGTTGTAAACTATAATTGAAGCTCTCACATTTTAATTTACTGTCTGATGATATAAAGATGGAACTACACTGCATCAATGTTTTGCTGTTGATGTGTCTATATGATTGTTTGTGGATATGTTCAGTTGACTACATAGTTCGAAGTAGTGTGTGTTGTAGTAGAGCATATCAATGAACTGCAATTGAACTAGTTAATCACACATATTTTTGCTATAAAATATGTTTGAAGGATGTGAGTTGTCATTCAAATGAATTGTAAGTTTCGTCCTAGCTAGATATATTTAAAAGAGTATCAATCTAGGACTTGTAAAATTTGTTTATCCGATGCTCTACATTAAAAAATTGTAGCTAGGTAGAAAGAAAGTTTACAGGAGTGTATACACCAAAAATTTTAGCTAGGTAGAAAGGAAGTTTACAGGAGTGTATGTAGAGCTTAAGCTTATTAGTCTATCTAATCTCTATCTTCCTATTTTTTTTAACCAACTTTCCATTTGACTTCCACTTTTTTTAAAAAACAATATCATTTATCATAGTAATGATCAGAAAATCAGTCTACGAATTAATCTTGATAAATGACTTCAATGTTTTGTATATAAGAGAAAGTATTTTTTCTAAGCAGTATCAGTTTTCATTTGTACTTCATTTCAAGTATTAGTCTGCGAAACTACAAAAAATGGCTAGCAATATTCCTACAACAAATGAGTAAGTTATTTTATACTATCTTTTACAATTTTGTTGCAGTTACATCTATAAATTTATACAAACGTATATATATATATATATATATATATATATATATATATATATATATATATATATATATATATATATATATATATATATATACGTTTGTATAAATTTATAGATGTAACTGCAACAAAATTGTAAAAGATAGTATAAAATAACTTACTCATTTGTTGTAGGAATATTGCTAGCCATTTTTTGTAGTTTCGCAGACTAATACTTGAAATGAAGTACAAATGAAAACTGATACTGCTTAGAAAAAATACTTTCTCTTATATACAAAACATTGAAGTCATTTATCAAGATTAATTCGTAGACTGATTTTCTGATCATTACTATGATAAATGATATTGTTTTTTAAAAAAAGTGGAAGTCAAATGGAAAGTTGGTTAAAAAAAATAGGAAGATAGAGATTAGATATACTAATAAGCTTAAGCTCTACATACACTCCTGTAAACTTCCTTTCTACCTGTTGTATAATCTGTATAGATTAAGTTCTGTAGTGTATGCCGGAAACCATCAGGGACTGGCTAAGAGGATCACGTGACTTAGTACCCGGATGACCCAGAGTATATAAGGCGAGTTGATGATTGATGACGTTCTCTATTGATCGTGACTAGCTTTAGGTAAGTTCCCTGTGCCAATTCAACATGGCGTCGTAGGCAGTGCTTACCTAAACCGTGTTGAGTGCTCAAAATTGTCAATTATCTGTGAACCATTACAAGTGTGTGTGATTAACTGTGTTGTTCTGTGATTATATTATATTAATATTGTGCTCGTGGTGCTACTGTATTAGTGTCAGTTAATAATTAATTATTAATTAATATTAAATTACTATTTTGGGTTGTCAGTAGTGGTGTTACTGTATTGTGTAGTGTTTATTTACAGTGTTATAGTTGTGTGGTGTTATTGTATAGTGCCCTCGGGGACAGTGTGTGTTAGTAAATTGGTAAAAATAATTTGTGTAATATATTGTGGTTAAGTGCTTATCATAATCATGGCATCTTTATCAGGCTTTGATTTTAATTCATTTCCTAGATTGAAACATGACCCTAGCGAAGGTGACATGTCTGCGTGTTTTTCTGACTGGTTAGCTAGGTACAGAATATGTGTTGAGATGACGGTAGTAAAATTAGGTACTGAAAATGTAGAGGGTAATGCACAACCTAAATTTAGAGGTAGAATAACGTTGTTAGCCTTACTTCATGCCATAGGTAGCGAAGGCATGAAAGCCTTGAGTTCAGTAGGATTTGACTATAGTGCTGCCACAGCTACTTTTGATGGTGCTATTACAGCATTACAAGGTATTTATCAGCGTGAGGAGTCAAACTACATTAAAACAAACAAATTTGTTAGTGCTAAACAGTTGAGTGGTGAGGATGAGGTAGAATATTACCATAGGGTAGAGAAATTAAGTAGATCAGTAGCTCTAGGTAATGACGATGAAGTTAGAAAGTCCCTAGCTTTATCTATCGCAGTTTGTGGTCTTAGAGACCAAGCATTAAGGAAATCTTTAATGGCTGAAGCAGAGTTAACTTGGGATTTGTTCTGTACTAAATGTAAAAATAGAGTTACAGCTAAAGAATCCGAGGAGTATTTAGCTGGTAGTAGTACAGGTTTTAATAGATTATCTGTTAGCAGAAATATAAAACAAGAGGTAGATGCTATAGATATTGATAGAAAGGATAAGAAAAAACATACTTTGGCTAAACATAGCAGTAGTGGTAGTGATTCACCAGAATCTTACGACGAAAGCTCAGTGTGTAGAGTATCTAGAAGTAGACGTAGTAGTAGGAGTTATAGATCGTCTAGGAGACTAAGTCGTTCAAGCTCAGGCAGCTCTGATAGTTCTTTTACACCTGAGTGGAGGCGGCGTAGTAGTAATAAAAACAATATTACATGTCATGGTTGTAAACGTTTGGGACACTATTTGAGGGAATGTCCCAGCGTCAGATGTTTTGCATGTCAGGGTAAGGGCCATACTTCTATGGACTGTAAGTCATCTAGGAATAGTCGTAGGTCTAGTAGGAATAACAGACGTCGTTATAGCCCGGTGTCTGATAGATATAGCAGTAGTGATAGAAGCGATAACAGACGCAGGAGTCCTTCAAGAGCAGTAAGGTTTGCAAATAGCAACAAAAACACCTGACTAGGTCGTAGACTAGTGCAAACTCTACGTGTTAATAACACTAAGGTAGAGTTTACTATAGATACAGGTGCTGATGTTTCCACTGTAACGGAAAAAATAAGTAAACAGTTGAGTTTAGATTTATCCGAATCAGAACGTGCCTTAACGGGTGCTGATGGTTCGCCATTAGATGTAGCAGGTATCCATAAAGCAGAAATTAAGAGTAAATATAGATCTACCAATGCAACTTTATATGTATTGAGAGGTGCTACCAGGAATTTACTAGGTATGCCTGAGATTAGACGTTTAAATTTGCTAGCCGTTGTTAATGCTGTTAGCTTAGACTTATTTGATCCTATTGAACAGTTTCCTAAAGTGTTTGAAGGATTAGGTACCATGCCAGGTATTTTCAGAATTAGTTTGAAAAATGATTCACAGCCCAAGAAGGTGTATGCACCACGACCCATTGCTGCTGGTTTAATAGACTTAGCCAGAAAAGAAATAGATAGCATGTTGTCTACAGGAGTTATCAGTCCTGTAGAGCAGCCAACGGATTGGTGTTCAGCCTTAACAATTGCGCCTAAGAAAAATGGCAAAATTAGAATGTGTGTAGATTTAACTAATTTGAATAAATGTGTAGAAAGGGAAATTTACCCCCTTCCGAGAATTTCAGATATGTTAGGAAAACTGTCACAAGGAGTTATGTTTTCTAAATTAGATGCTAACTCAGGGTTTTGGCAAGTGAGATTAGATAATAACAGTAAATTGCTGACAACTTTTGTGACCCCTTGGGGTAGATATTGTTTTAACAGAATGCCTTTTGGTATTTCGTCGGCTCCAGAGTTCTTTCAGAGAACGATGGAGAAGGTATTAAGTGGCTTGGACGGTGTTATTTGTTTGATGGATGACGTGCTGGTTTATGGCAAAGATTCCAGAGAACATTGGCAGCGTCTGAGAAAAGTACTAGAGAAAATTCAGTCGTCAGGTATGACTTTGAGTAAAGATAAATGTCAGTTTGGATGTGAAGAAATTAAGTTTCTAGGACATTTAGTTAGCAGTGAAGGTGTTAAACCAGACCCTGATAAAATTAAAGCTATCATGGGTATGTCTCCGCCTACTAATAAGACGGAGGCTAGGAGATTTACTGGTATGGTTAATTATCTGAGTAAATTTAGTTGTAATATTGCAGAGTTATGTGCCCCCATACATGCTATTTCGGGCGCTACCTCGGCATGGTATTGGGGACCTGATCAAGTAGACTCTTTTACAGCTATTAAAAATGAGTTAGCCAAGGCCCCAGTGCTCTGTACGTTTGATGTTAATAAAAAACATCGTGTGTCTGCAGACGCTAGCAAAAATGCTTTAGGCGCAGTGTTGCTACAACGTAATGCAAACAGTCAGTGGCAACCGGTAGAGTATGCTTCCAGGAAAATGACTCCTGCTGAAGAGAGGTACGCCATGGTAGAAAAGGAAGCACTTGCTATAACTTGGGCATGTGAAAAATTTGACTATTACTTAGTAGGTAGAAAGTTTGAAGTAGAAACTGACCATAGATCGTTAGTAACTTTACTAGGTGAAAAAGATTTATGTTCTATGCCTATTCGAGTGCAGAGATTTAAATTAAGGTTAATGCGGTATGACTTTGATATCTTTCATACCCCAGGTAGTCAAATGTATCTAGCCGACTCCTTGAGCCGGCCTAATGACTTGCCTTATGATTCTAGTGATTTAAGTGATAGCGAACAGATAGAAATGTACGTTAATGCTATTTTCTCGTCCTCTAGCTATTTTGACGGTAGAGAAGAGGAACTGTTTAATGCATCTAATGAATGTGATATATGTGTGACTGTTATAGATTACATCGTGAACGGCTGGCCAGACCTCAAGTATACTGGTGAATTAGGCAAGCTATTCGCCAGCAGAGAGAGTCTTACGGTTTACAATGGCATGATATTTTTTGATGCCAGAGTATATGTCCCACACAAATTAAGGGACAAGTATTTAGACAGATGTCACTCCGGACATCAGGGCATTACTAAATGTAGGAGTAGAGCTCGACGCCACTTTTGGTGGCCAGGGCTAAGCCAGGACATAAAGAAATTTGTGGAAACGTGTGATGTTTGTATTATGCATGGTGAAATTAAACATCAACCATTGTATGAAAGTGATCTACCTTCCTCCCCATGGGAAGTAGTTGGCACAGATATATTTATGTTTAAAGGAGACTTGTATATTGTATTTATTGACTACTATTCAAGGTGGATTGAGGCTATCCCTGTGATATCCCAAACATCTGGGAGTGTTATTAACGTGATGAAAGAGCTGTTTTCTAGGTTCGGTGTTCCAAAGATAGTCAGGTCTGATAATGGTTCTTGTTATAGTAGTAATGCATTTCTAGATTTTAGCAAAGACAATGGTTTCAAATTGATTACTAGTAGTCCAAGATACCCCCAGTCCAACGGGTTGGCTGAAAGCGCAGTTAAAACTGTTAAAAAGTTGTGGTATAAGTGTGCTGATAAAAATGATGCTTTGTTAGCTTATAGAACCACACCATTAAGCACTGGATATACACCCAGTGAATTAATGTTGGGCAGAGCTGTAAGGTCACAACTAGGTAGCCCCTATGAAAGTGACTTAGACTATGACAATTTTCATGATAAAGATAGACATAAAAAGTCAAAATCTAAACAGAATTTTGATAAGAAACATAGAGTATGCAGATTGCCAGACCTTGAACCTGGTGATCCTGTGTGGGTGAATGCTCCGAGCGATTCGGGCGATAGAGGCACAGTCCTCGGTAGACACAGTACACCTGATAGTTACTGGGTGAGGGTAGGGGATAGTGAAATACGCAGGAATAGGAAACACCTTTTTCTGCTGTATGGACCTAGACCAAGGGTGCTTGACGAGCCGGTGGAAGCCAGTACAAACGGTTCTCATTCTGACGAAGCAGAACCTGAGCTGGTGGAAGCTGATACAGAGCCTGTTACGGAACAGGCAGCAGCCCCAGCCGATCCGGCAGCTGCCAGAGGAGATGATAATGAGAACCAATATACCACTAGGTATGGTCGAGTTGTCAGAAAAAAGAGAGACCCCAATATGGTTTATCTTTAAATCCTATGTGTTTTATTGTTTTCCAGATTAAAGCGACCCCCTGCGATTACTTATACTGAAAGAATGGGTGACAGTGAGAACGAGTGGCTTGTGGTTGGAAAGGATGGTAAACCTGTGAGAAGGAAGCAACAGAGTGGTGATGAAGCCCCTGTGAGCGCGGTTGTGAGTGGAGGTGACTCGAGTGCGAGAGCCAGCAGTGGTGAGAAGGCACAGAGCGTGTCTAAAGGAAGTGCGTCTAGCGCTAGCGGCAGCAGTAAAGCCAAAGCTGTTGGACACAAAGTGTTTCGCATCACTAAAGATGGCGAGCAGATAGACGTTACTGGTACACTCCTTGATATACAAGGTACCCAGAAACTGGTGTTCGGCAACAAGGGCAATAAACTCTGTATTATTTGCCATAGCAGAAGCAGAGATCACCACGGTGATGAGTGCCCCGGCAACTTTTGCAAGCGCTGCAAAGTTTACGGGCATTGGGCAAGTAATTGCCAACCGACATGTGGGTGGTGCGGCAGAAAAGGCCACATGTCGGAAGCTTGTAAAGAAGGTGGCAACGCCTTCTTTAAAGAGAATAAGAGGAAACTTGGGGCGGGTTCCTCTGGCACCAAAGCACATGCAGGCACTGTTAGCTATGCCGGCTCATTGAAAGGTGTTACCGAGCCTGAGGCAAAACGACCTAAACAGTCTGAGCCTCTAGTAGACCAGTTATCAAGTTTTATAGATAACATGTCGAACCCGGGCAACCTAGTTGACCAAACAGCTTTTAACGATGGGTTAGCAAACATCGAAGCTGAAAGAGTAGAGTTGAAACGGGTGTTTCAGCTAAAGATGGAAGCTCTCGATCTCCGAAAGCAGCAGTTGGAAGTTCGCTATGCGAACTCCAGAGTAGTCAGGGAGGCTCTAATCCACCTCCAAAAAGCAAAGGATGCAATGCAGACTCTGTCTGTACCTTCCCCGGTGCAGTCTATACAGACCCCGGGTCGATCACAGCCTGCGGCTTCAGCCACGGAAGGCTCTGGAATTGGGGAGGAGTCCTCGACCCCCCATGAACAGGGTAGTGTTGTACCTAGTGTACAAAGTGTAGTACCTTGTGTACAAATGGAATCTTCGGATTCAGTGCCCCTACGGGGTGAAGCAGAGGACCTGAGTGACATGGATTCTATCCATGGGCCTTTTGACAAAGAGGATGAGTAGACAATTTTAGATTTCAGACTATCTTATTTAGTCACAGAGCTTATAGATTTATAGTGTTTATAGTGTAATTGCTTATAGATTTAATGTGTTTATTGTGCTTAATTTGCATATTGCTAATAATGAGCGTTTGAGTACTTGACAAGTTATTGATTAAATGAGATCCGAACTTGGTAAGACACTTTTTGATTACTGACATTATACTTGTGGCTTGTGATTATCTTGCGTAATGCGAAATATTGAACTTATCGTTGTGTACCTCTTAAAGAAGGGGCATGTTGTATAATCTGTATAGATTAAGTTCTGTAGTGTATGCCGGAAACCATCAGGGACTGGCTAAGAGGATCACGTGACTTAGTACCCGGATGACCCAGAGTATATAAGGCGAGTTGATGATTGATGACGTTCTCTATTGATCGTGACTAGCTTTAGGTAAGTTCCCTGTGCCAATTCAACACTACCTAGCTAAAATTTTTGGTGTATACACTCCTGTAAACTTTCTTTCTACCTAGCTACAATTTTTGAATGTAGAGCATCGGATAAACAAATTTTACAAGTCCTAGATTGATACTCTTTTATAGATGTTACTTGTAGGTCTACAACCTCAAATGAGGAACTACATCTAAATATAGATGAAATAGATTTCAGTGCTATGTAAGTATATTATTGAAACTTTATCATTCAACTGTATTATATAGAGTTTTTAATTAATCACAATCTTGATTTATTGTTTTATTAAGCTCTACGGATGATGAAATGTTGAGATGGATTGAAGAATGCTTTGGTGAAGAAGAGAAGGTAAAAAAGACCAGCGCTACCACGCACATTGCTATGAGTAAGTATTTTTTTATGTTTTATGAAAAATGTAAATTTTTCTGTAGGTAAAATAATAACGACTCTACATTTACTACGTTATTTTTGTAGAAAAAACATCTACACGTTTTATTGCGAGTGGACAATGTATAGGGAAGGATGAATCCTTTCTCTCCTATGACCGCCACACATTTGAATGTGAGTATGATGAAAATATTATTTACTACATACTCATTCAATTTTAATAAATTTTTTTTCAAAAATAACATAATTACATTCGTATTTTCTATTTTAGTTCAAGCAGAGAATCCCCAACTAAGTAAATATAAAAAAGCAAGCCTTTTAGATGGAGATATAAAAGAAGATAGAGAGTGTTTTAAGTGTAAGTGATATGCATTATCTTTATATACATATACCATACTCAAGAAGGTTATCTATATATAATGAGAATTTGTTTATTTTGCTTGTAGATATTGATAACAAAAGGCCAAGATATTTCCTTTCAGTGCTTTTGTTGCTATTGATAGCGTATTGTACAAAGTCGCTGAGCGAAGCACTGAAAGGAAAAGAAAACAATATTTCGTGTATATTTTGTGGTAAGAATTTTAAATTAGGGGAGTTGCATGAGCCTGGCCGAGTTCTTTCAAGACATTTTTTTGCTCACTTGTTTATTTTTTATTGTTTATGCGGAAAATCACATCCAACTTTGAGAGATCTCCAGCAACATAGTTGTATTTTGAAAACTAAAATGTTTTTTATTGTTGATATTGCTAGTTATAATAATTTTGTTTTATTTAATAATAAAAAATATTCTGAATTAGTTATGGACATTAATTTTCCAAAAAATTTTGCGTTAGTATATCTCTATCCAATAGAAGGTTATTTTTCTGAAAACATTGTTTTAGATTTTGAATTAGGGAGTAAATGGTTGGCGATAGCTAAAAAACCGGCTGCTGGAGATCGAAAGCTTTTGATTAAAAACCAGTGTAAAAAAATGAGAGCACTTATATCTTCAGATTCTGATCTTTCAGAAACTGAAGAAAGTAATAATGACTTAATTTCTGTTGCTAGTTCACAGTGCAGTCCAAAAACCAGTGTTTTAGAATCTAATACTGTAACAGATAATCCTCAAACTCAAATAGATTTAAAAGAAAGCCAAAAGATTGATAATAAGAAAATTGATTTAACTTCAGTTAAATTAATTTTGAATATAAAAGATGGACTGAAAAAAAAGGGTTTTAATGATTGTGTTAAATTGAAATTAGCGTCTATTAGACAGAAAATGCAAAAAAAATCAGACTTTTCTCAAGAAGAAATTTTTGTATTAACTGCACTCTTGGTGAGTTTTAAAATTTTTATTTCACTATATTTTTTAATATTATCATGGCTCTGGAATAGGGTTTATGCAACTGTCCTATTTTATAATTTCTTACCACAAAATATATAGTTAATAGGTTGTTTTTTTATAAATACTCTCTATATATATATATATTATATATACAGACAATAGTCTGTGTTTTTATGAATACTTTATTCATATGTATACATTTCATGTAAAAAATGGTCTGTCATTAGTTTACCTAATGCATTATTTTATTTGTTTTGTGGTTGAGAACTCCATATGCTTCATTCTTACTGTATTACTTTGCATAATATTACAAAATAAATGTTGCATTAACTACCTTCATAATGCATCCAAGTTATGAAACAGTAAATTTCACATCTGTATTACTGAATCTATAACATTGTTATGAAAAATACTATAATTACTTAATTATCGTGTCATATCATGACAAACTATCAACACCCAATTCACAAAACTGTAAATCCTAAAGTATAATGCTTGCGGTTGTAAAAAAAGTCTTCTACTGTCTTGGTTTCTCAAACAAATTATAAAACATTTTCACAATTTTTTGTGTAAAAGCGGAGTTGTCTTACCATTTTGACAAAATGTGCCGACAACTTTTACATATTTTTCAAAAACGAAACCTAGAAATTATAAATGGGAGTTGTCTTAACATTTTTGAAAATGTGACGATAACTTGAAATATTTATTTTTGTGTCGGAACATTGAAATTTTGTAATATTTTAGAGTTGTAACCCCGAAAGTTTTACAAATGGACTAAATTACTAATGTTATATATGAATAAAAATACTTTATTACGCTAAATATATACAGATTATTGCACAATACAAATAGTATATAATTTAATGTTCATGAGTTGTTGCTGATAGATTTGGCGAGCCATCAGTCATTCACTTGTACACGTATTCTATCTAAAAGCATACATAGACGTCGTTATAACAACTACATTATACTATGGTGAAAAATACGGTTATTAGTAGTTACTTATTACTAGTGAAGATTTACATACCTTAATTAAATTTCCGATATCGAAATGTTGAAATGTGATTGTTATCTTCATTGCTTTTCTCACTATCATTGTTGACAACTTCATCTTTTTCCTCAAAGTTTTTGTTTTCAGAGTCATCATCCGTCATATTATCATCTTCTTCGTCATCAGTATAAGCATCAATGTAATCATCATCATCATCAGCATCATCCTCATCATGACTTTTCATCAGCTCAGCATCGTCAAATAGGGAAAATCTGAAAGCTATTCCTTCTTTTTCACTTGAAGTAGATAGGAACATTAAAGCTTCTTCAACACCCAGAATCGTGAGAATGTGTTTCTTTGTACCACTTTGAGTCGACATCGTACTTTTATAGTGGATCATACCGCATTCATGATTTTTGATCTTCAAAACGTTCTCAGGAGGGACAACAATCTTCCCAGTCATCAAAGATCCATCATTCATCATGTATCTGTAAGTGACAGTGTGAGTGATACGTAGGGGCGTTGTATTTTGTTTTCGTTTTGGCTGCTTCAACTTCAAATTTTTCCAAACTGAGAGTCTAGTGAATGTCAGAAGAGTGTTGACAGGAATATTATCGAAAGTGATGATATCAAAGTATGCTTGCAACTGTTTCAATGATTTTTTTCTCAAGATTTTGGCATTAACTCGTTGTTCTAGCCCTTGATGATGATTACCTCCTACAATACGCAGATCGGGTTGATTTTCTTCTAGCTTTCCCATGTACACTAGGATATGTGAAGAGCAGGGATCGAGTTCCTGTAGCTCCACCATAAGTTCTTTGTCAATCAGTGACTTGACTCGAATTCGATGATCGTTGGTTAAAACATATTCATAATCCAATATACCATAATCTTCAACGTAATTGACATCGAAAACCTCCAATATCGTAGGAATTGGTAAATCCAACAAGCTCACAAAATTTCCGATTTCCAACATCCCTTTCTGCATAGCTCCTGTCATTATTCCAGCCATCTCGAGCAATTCGAACTCTCTAAGTTTGTTTACGGTATTATTCTTGGTGTTGCTGAATAGAAAGGAAATTGAAGCTCGAGATAATGTCACTGTCGGTTTTTTGTTATCCTCTGTTCGTTTGACTTCACTGTTCTCATGCAGATATGTGTAGTCCGGTGTGGGACTCAAAAGAGAGTCAGCTGAAACTACATGACGTTTCATTGCTATATCAGGAGGAGTGTTGATGTTTGAGCGAGAAGATGTATCATTAAAGGTGTTAGGATTGGGTCTTCTATCATCAATGTGAATGCCGTTGGTGGTGGAATTGATGGTTGTAGTGGAGATAGTGTCAGTGTTGTTGGTAGCTGTTGTTGGTTCAATATGGAGCTTAGGAAGTGCTTTGGAGTGTGATGTCATCATACCTGCAAAAAGTAAAAGAACTTAGTTTAATGATGTAAATATACTGAAATTATTGTTATATTAAAAGATTGTTTTTAAAAACTAAGATTCAAAAACCTAGATGATTCAATTAATTAAAAACAAATAATTATTTTAGCACTTCTTACCTTGATGCTCTCCTAATAGCTGTAGTAGATGTTGCTTCTCTGTTAGCCGTTGTAGAACTGGATGCTTTCTGTGTGAAAACGATGGCTCTTATATAGCTAAAGTTGTACTGATTAAACCCTATGTACACCATCTCGTGTCAATCTCTATGAATCAGCATTTTTTCACGCGAAGGAAAGTCAATATTTTCGGGGGAATAAATGAATTATTTTCACGCGAATACAAACCAATGCTTTAGCGGGAATAAATACTTTGTTTTCACGCGAATACAAACCGTTGCTTTCGCAGGAATAAAACTGTTACTTTCACGCGAATACAAACCAATGCTTTCGCGGGAATAAATAATTTATTTTCACGCGAATGGAAACCGTTGCTTTCGCGGGAATAAATAATTTATTTTCACGCGAATGGAAACCGTTGCTTTCGCGGGAATAAATAATTCATTTTCACGCGAATAGAAACCGTTGCCTTCGCGGGAATAAATAATTTATTTTCACGCGAATAGAAACCATTGCTTTCGCGGGAATAAATGATTTAATTTCCCGCGAATGAAAGTCAATGTTTTTGCGGGAATAAATACTTTATTTTCACGCGAATAGAAAGCAATGTTTTCACGGGAATAAATACTATATTTTCACGCGAATACAAACCGTTGCTTTCACGGGAATACAAATTTTATTTTCACGCGAATAGAGACCGTTGCTTTTGCAGGAGTAAATAATTTATTTTCACGCGAATGGAAACCGCTGCTTTCGCGGGAATGAACATTTTATTTTCAGACGAAAGCAACGGTTTGTATTCGCGTGAAAATAAAGTATTTATTCTCGCGAAAACACTGCTTTCTATTCGCGTGAAAATAAAGTATTTATTCCCGCGAAAGCAACGGTTTCTATTCGCGTGAAAATAAATTATTTATTCCCGCGAAAGCAACGGTTTCCATTTGCGTGAAAATAAAGTATTTATTCCCGCAAAAACATTGCTTTCTATTCGCATGAAAATAAAGTATTTATTCCCACAAAAGCAACGGTTTCTATTCGCGTGAAAATAAAGTATTTATTCCCGCGAAAACATTGACTTTCATTCGCGGGAAATTAAATCATTTATTCCCGCAAAAGCATTGGTTTCTATTCGCGTGAAAATAAATTATTTATTCCTGCGAAAGCAACGGTTTCCATTTGCGTGAAAATAAAGTATTTATTCCCGCGAAAACATTGACTTTCATTCGCGGGAAATTAAATCATTTATTCCCGCGAAAGCATTGGTTTCTATTCGCGTGAAAATAAATTATTTATTCCCGCGAAAGCAACGGTTTCCATTCGCGTGAAAATAAAGTATTTATTCCCGCAAAAACATTGCTTTCTATTCGCATGAAAATAACAGTTTTATTCCCGCGAAAGCATAGGTTTGTATTCGCGTGAAAATAATTTATTTATTCCCGCGAAAGCATTGAATTTCCTTCTCGTGAAAAAATGCTGATTCATAGAGATTGACACGAGATGGTGTTCATAGGGTTTAATCAGTGCAACTTTAGCTATATAAGAGCCATCGTTTTCACACAAAAAGCATCCAGTTCTACAACGGCTAACAGAGAAGCAACATCTACTACAGCTATTAGGAGAGCATCAAGGTAAAAACTTAATAAATTACAGTTTTTACTCATACATTATTTATTATACTAAAACAACTGAAAAAAATTAATCATCTGTATTTTTTTTAGATTCAACCACAAAAAATGGAAATAGTTAACAACACAGAATCAGAAACTCAGCCTAAACCTTTGACTCAAGAGGACTTGATACTTCTACAAAACATATGCAATAAAAAAATTGAAGAGAGAGTGCGAATTATCTCAAACAATTGTAAATTCATACCGAAAGACTTGATAGAACAGCTAAATAGTTTTCGAACTGAATCTTTTCTAACATTAAAGCTCTTAGGGAATGATGTTACATCAGACATTCAGAGGTTACATTATGTATTACAACAACGACAATATCAACTAGAACAGGTAAACACACCAATTTCTATCGAGTGTGCTCGTAAAGAGCTTGCTCTAAAAAGAAGAAACATGCAGCGACAGTCCGCTCAAAGACAAGCTAGAAGGGTAAGGACTCAACAACGTAAGGCACGACGAGCTACAAAAACATCCGTTAACAGTCAATTTTTGATGATAAGGTAATAATTAATAAAAAAAATACTATTAGTAAAAGTTTGTAGTTGTTTTAAATTTCTGTTTAATCATTCTATACTAATACATAACTTTCATTTTTGTTTAATCATCCTATACTAATACATAACTTTTTATTTTAGTTCATTATGGAATCAAAAGTACATAGAACAGAAGCCTTCCTTCCTAAGATATAACATCAGTACATCAATGATGTCATTGAAAAAAAAGACTATGCATTGATTGTCATTACAAGTTGTAGTGCTTTGTATTACTTAGTATTTACTAACTCTAGGTATATTATACAAGGATATTTTCCTACTTATTATGTAATAAATGTATATAATCATATATTGGTTTAATGTAGTTATATCTCCCTGTTCTTCTCTCCTCTCTCTCAAAATATCATATGAGTTCGAGTTATGTAAAAAAATTATCAAAACTTAAATGCCATACATTCAAAATCTAGCTGCCATATGAGTTCAAATTAAGTAAAAAAATAATCAAAACTCAAATGCCACTTAAATGCCACTCAAATGCCACTCAAACACCTCTCAAATAAAATACAATATAAACTCCAAGAATTCATTCAACGCCGTAACCCATTGCCTCAACCCCGAGATCTAACCCACAAAAAAAAACACTTGGTAGGGAGGTCTGCTCATATATTACTACTCATATTGATCTAAAAGAAACAAATACGTATTAGAATAGGATGATAAATAGTGAAGTAAATAATTAGAACTTTTTGTATTTTTCAACTAGTGCTAAATAGTATTTTTTATTAATTCTTACCTCCAGACGTTTTATAGTCTTTATACTGAGAAAGCTTTTAGTGCTAGTCGTAGATGTTGTAGTAGATGTTGCTTCTTTGAATGCTGTTGTTGAAGTTGATTATTACTGTCTGAAAGCATCGCCTCTTACATAGTCAAAGTTGCACTCATTGAACTGTGTTATTTTTTCAGGTAGAAAACTATGTTTCATTCACATGATAAATAATGTTTGATTCACGCAAAAACTGTGTTATTTTTCAGTTCAAAAATAATTTACTTTTCAGGCAGAAAATTATGTTTCATTCACCCGATAAATAATGTTTGATTCACGTGAAAACCAAGCTTTTTCCAGACTAAAAAGGATTGTTTTTCAGCAATAAAATTAATTTATATTCGCGTGAAATTGCGTTATTTTTCAGTCCAAAAATAATTTATTTTTCAAGCATAAAACTATGTTTCATTCACGCGATAAATAATGTGTCATTCACGCTATAAATAACATATTTCATTCACGTGAAAACAAAACATTTTTCCAGACCAAAAAGGATTGATTTCCGCGCGATAAAATTAGTTTTTATCTGCGTGAAATTGTATTGTTTTCAGCTAAAAAACTATGTTTCATTCAAGCGATAAATAATATTTCATTCACGCAAAAACTGTGTTATTTTTCAGTCTAAAAATAATTTATTTTTCAGGCAGAAAATTATGTTTCATTTACGCGATAAATAATGTTTCATTCATGTGATAAATAATGTTTGATTCATGCGAAAACCAAACATTTTTCCAGACTAAAAAGGATTGTTTTTCAACAATAAATTAAATTTTATTCGTGTGAAATTGTGTTATTTATTTTTCAGCCATAAAACTATGTTTCATTCACGCGATAAGCTGTAGAGGACGCCATCATAAACAATGGTTACCCAGGCAACCTCGTGTACATTTGCACATTATATTTTATAAATATTTACTCTAGATATTTTTAGTAAGGACAACTATATACTTCAGAATTATTAATTATTTATTTAACCAAGTTTTCGCAAGATTGTATTAAATTATCTTTTGGTACCGTAAGGCGTGACTTACGATTTCTTTCTTTGCCTGCTATATTTAAATGTCTGTCATCATGAAATAAATCACAGTTTTCCTGACTCTCAGAATTTATTCACACTACACTGACTGAGGAGGATAGCACAAGTAGGAGCACAAGAACAGACTACGACTTGCACTAACCAACTATCTGTGTAGGAGAAACTTAGTAGAAAGTAGTTGGTCATTTCGGCCCTTTGCTGCATACACTTGTTAGCCGATGTATGGTGCCAAGCATTTCGCCCTCACGCAATAATCGGGATAGACAATTCGACCTTTATAGCACTGATTGACTACAGAAAAAGGCTGAATAAGCCACTCGGAACTTGCACCGTAATTGTGGGAAGTTGTGCAGGTGCGTAGCTACCATAAATACACATAATCCTTGCCAGTGGTGGCAGCAGTGTGATTGAGAAGGATCCGTAAGAAGATAATTCCCACAAAGGAATACGAAGGCAAGAAAGTGGAAGAAGGATGGCAGCTAGAAGAAGGGCAGTCAGTACCGACGGAGATGGAGCACCCATGCACATTATGGGCACCCTGACGAACATTCTAGACAGAATGACAGTCACCATCAACAGAGACAAGTTCCAGGCTCCCAAACTCAACGGAGAAGGAGATGTAAATTACTTCTTACAGCAATTCAATGAAGTAGCAGGAGCAAATAGGTGGCCGGAGAAGGAGGCAACGATACACCTCAGGCAAGCATTGTGTAGGCGTGGCCTAACTCAATGGGCAACAATGCAGACACTGCAAGCCAGTTTTGGACTTACTAGGACAGAGGCACAGAATAAGTTGATGCGCTACAGAAAGCCACCTAGAGACACCTTGAGAGAACACGCCCTCACTGTGGAACAGCTGATCGAGGCAGCTTATCAGGACCTCCCTCAGAGGAATCGGACGGAACTAACTTTGCAGACGTTCCAAAGTACACTGGGCCATACCTACCTACAGCGGCATTTATTGGCCATTCGACCCACCACAGTGGAAGAAGCTATCCAAGCTGGCAGCGAATTTCTCCAGATTCAACACCAACCTCCGGCACATCCAAATGTCCGGGTGGTACATGAAGATCAGTCGGAAGAAATGCCCACAGAGTACACACCATAGGCCGCTTGCAGAGAAGTGGAAGACCCCCTGGGGAAGCTTATGGCTCCCATAGCTGAGCTGAGTAAAGAAATAGCCAACGTAAAAAGTAAGCCCAAGGACCCCCCACCCAAACGGTGTTGGGGATGCCAGCGGACAGGGCACCTCCAAAGAGAATGTCGGATGGCCCTCTGGACCAGCAACCACGGAAACGGGTACGGCCCACAGCAGTAGGGTCACCTACTAGCTGCAACAGGGCACGCAACCAAAACAAAGGCCACCAATACATCAGGACACATCATCAGGGGACACTCCACTTCTACCACCCGCAGCCCCTCCTGCAGGCCCTCCCACCTGGATTCCCTTACAGAATAGGTACAATCCACTAGCGGAAGAAGGCAGACCCCTCCCGCCTGGATTCCCTTTACAGAATAGGTACACTCCACTAGCGGAAGAAGGCAGAGAAGAAGCAGACAAGGAAGAAGCAGACCAGGAGGAAGAAGAACCCCCAGTAAAAGTAAAGGAGAAGCGACGGCAGAACAAATCCAGCCAAACAACTCCGCCACAGACAGACACGAAACCTGAACGCAAGCCCCTGACAGTTCACCTGAACCAAATCGAAGGCCCCCATAAACCGAGCTACTACCTCCCTGGATGAGTAGAGGGATGAGCGGTGTCGTATTTAATAGACACGGGCTGCAATACAAACTTTGTTATCCAAACGAGTGTTTGACCAGCTGTCTACTACAATAAAAGAGAACCTGCAGGACTACGATTCACATGGTTTGATGGCAGACGGCACTCCGCTGCCCTTCTATGGACTCATCACCTTATCTGGGTGTATCCTCCAAGTCAAGTATAAGAAGACCTTCGTGGTCAGCCAAGTGAACGAGCCCTTCCTCACTAACCGCAACTGCCAGATGGGGTTTGACAAACCCATTCTGAAGATACAGGAACAGGAGCTGACCTGCACAGACAGACATGGGAGGAACCTAATCTCGAAGGTTCAAGTGCGCCAGGACACGCGCATACCACCCCAGGCGGAGGCCACCGTCTCTTGTCACCTGACTAACAAGGATCCCTGCCTACAAGGGATAATAGAGAGAATTGAGGGCAGACTGATGCTCGCCGCCAGCATCAATGCACCAGATAGCCAAGGAAGAGTGTTGGTACGCTGCATTAACCCCTCGCAAGGCAACCTACACATACCAGCGGGCGAGATCATACGAACATACACTGGCATAGGGCCTAAGGAGTTTCAACCCTTCCCCTCAGAGGCACCACGATCCGGACCTATACACGGAGACCTCCCAAGCCACCTACAGTCAATGTTTCAACAAGCACGCCAAGGGTGCAAGAGCACAAGAGAGGACAGACAGTTAAGGGCACTACTGTTGGAATACCAGGAGGTGTTCAGCCGGCACGATGGTGACATCGGACGGACACACCTAGCCGAGCATTGCATCCCCACGGAGCCTGGAACTTGGCCAATCCACTGTCCACCTCATAGATTGGGCCCATAAAAGGAGGCAAAAGCAGAGTGCCAAGTGAAGGAACTGTTGGCGAAGGACCTAATAGAACCCACAGATGGAGCTTGGAGCTCACCAGTAGTTCTGGTAAAGAAGAAAGATGAATCCTGGAGATTTTGCGTCACTAGACAGGACGCCTATCCAATCCTCAGGATTGACGACTCACTAGATGCATTGGCAGGGAGCAAACACTTCTCTACTCTAGGCTTGACCACTGGATACTGGCAAGTCCCCCTAGACCAAGATGCCCAGAATAAGTCGGCGTTTATCACCAAGAGCGGCTTATGGAAATGGAAAGTGTTACCATTCGGCCTCAAGTCGGATCTTGCCACTTTCCAACGATTGATGGAGAGGGTGCTAAAGGGGCTACATTGGAAGACACTGCTACTGTATCTGGACGACGTAATCATCATCGCTCCAGATTTCGGCACACATCTAGAAAGGCTGGGGGAGGTGCTATCCCGACTTCAGAAGGCAGACCTCAAAGTAAAGCCGTCAAAATGTGAGATATTGAGCCAACGATTGAAGTACCTGGGCCATGTGGTGAGCGCAGAAGGAGTGGCCACGGACAGGGACAAAGTAGCAGCCGTAGAGAAATGGCAGGAACCCGTGCCCACCAAGCATTCCTAGGCACCACCGGATACTATCGGCAATACCTGCCGGACTACGCTACCACAGCAAAACCCCTGACGGTACTTACGGAGAAAGGCATCCCCTGGAAGTGGGGCGAGACAAAACAACAGGCATTGGACCAGCTTAAGGCTGGACTGAGCCGAGCACCAGTTTTAGGCTACCCTAACCCCACACTCCAATACATTTTGGACACAGACGCCAGTGCCGTGGGGCTGGGAGCTGTGCTTTCACAAGAACAAGAAGGGAAGGAATGCGTGATAGTGTATTACAGCAAGACCCTGTCCACGGCGGAGTGGAATTACTGTGTAACTTGGAGGGAACTCCTGGCAGTGATAAAAGCAGACAAGCATTTCCACCCCTATCTCTAAGGACAGGAGTTCAGGCTACGAACGGATCATGCTTCCCTCCGTTGGTTGTTTCTGTGCAAGGAGCCATCCAACCAGATAGCCAGATGGCTGGAAACCTTGGCCGAATTTAGATACAAGCTAGAACACAGGGCCGGACCACAACACGGCAAAGCAGATGGGCTTAGCCAGAAAAACCAGTGTGCCAATTGCAAACAATGCAATTCAATATAACAGCGAGATGGCAGACCAACACACACAGAACTGAGGCAGGATCAGCCCAACGGACAAGTCAATCTCATGATCACTAACCCCGCCGCCAACACCAAGGAGCTGGCTCGGGCACAGAGAGAGGGATGTAACCCCGTTGCAAGGATGTAAGCAGAAATACAGAACCCTGGGACCTTGACCCGCCGGGAACTGGAGGAGAGCAGCTCCAAACTCCGGATATTATATGACAGACGGGAGATGTTTAGCATCCGGCGGGACAAGGTGTTAGTCATGAGATTTGACCAGCACGGCTGAACCAAGTTTTGACCCGTATGCCCCCATCATGGCGGCAGAGGACTGTGTGGGAGACACACAAGATGGCACGAGCAGGGATACATCGGACCCGGGCTCGGCTAATGCTGGATTGATACTGGCCCGGCATGTCGGCCCTGACACTCCGACTACTGAACAGTTGCGAGGTCTGCCAAATGGCGAAGAAGAGCAGAAAACCTAACCCTTCAGAAGAACAGAGACTATTTGCAGGAAGACCTTTCCAGAAATTGGCGGTGGACCTGGTGGGCCCCTTCCCACTTACCTAGAGAAGGAACAGCTGAATCCTGGTACTTACGGACCATTTCACAAGATAGCAAGATGCTATAGCGATACCAGATGCCACGGCACCCACCGTGGCCACTACATTAGACGAACGAATATTCAGCTACTGGGGACTGCCCGAGCAATTGCACCCGGACCAAGGGGCGCAATTTGAATCCACCCTACTAGAAGAATTGTGTACGCTGTGGGGGATACAAAAGACAAGGATGGCGCCCTACCACCCGCAAGGGAACGGCATGGTTGAACGGCTGAACAGGACCCTTGGCGACACCCTCCGGACCCTCATACTAACCAAGGGACAAGATGAGTTTTACCAGTTACTCCCACAGATTATGCGCGCCTGTAGAGGAACTCCCAACTCCCCAACAGGGGAAGTACCAAACAGGATGATGCTAGGAAGAGAGGTTTGACTCCCAGACCAGCTGACAGGTTCCCCCCCCCTACCCTGGGTGGCCACTGGTTAACAGAACACACCATACAGGTACAAGAAAACCTGGAGGTGGCCCATGAGTATGTCCACTAGCAGCAACAGCAGATTCGACAGGAAGAGACAGGAGAACCCCCACGGTTTGAAGAAGGGGACCTCGTAGTTATGGAGAACAAAAGGAGAACCAAAGGCAGCAACCCAAAACTGCAACCAAGTTATGTGGATCCGTACACGGTCACACACGCATATCTCAATCATACATATAGGCTGGAGAAAGACGGCCAGGGATTTGTGCAAAATGGCCGACGCCTGAAGCTGTACAAGACGTGCCAAGAGCCCATTGGTCGGGCACCTCCTAGTAGAGAGCAGGCTATCCGGCCGAACATGCGAGAAGCATACAGAGGGAGGGCGCAGACCCAACGAGAGGAAAGACAACTCCAAAGAGACCTACCACCCCCCAGATTGGAGCCCTTACCAATACCGAAAGCTCCCAACCACTTAAACGAAGCACCACCAGAGGTGGAGCCAATAGGAATCCTGAACATAGAGAGAAGTACTAGAGAGAAGGCCAGTCTCCCCAGAACCAGTAACCCCTCCGAGAGAAGAGGCCGCAGAGGAACAGCATACAGAAGAAAGAGGCCAGTTAGATGCAGAAAATTGACCATTACTGCCTAACAGAACAGAGGCAAGTGCAACCCAAAAAAGACCACAGAGAAACAGGAGACAGCCTGTGAAACTCACTGACAATCATTGTTATAGTGCAAGAGAAGGAGGAGACAACCCCAAACTATCCCCAGCTGAAAAAGGAAAAGATTCTGTGCATATACATTGGACAAACCTCCAAGAAACTCAAAATCGACTGGGAATACAACCACATACAAAGGAACAGAACAATGCCGTGGGGGTACCAAAACAGGGGGACCGCCAGTAATAAGTATTACTACCACAAGCGAGGAGACAACTCCCCCAGAAAACAGCATAGAAATAAGCCCAAGTTATAGAGACAACCATAGCAGTGCCCACTACCCAATACATCACACCATGAGGGCAACAAGAACAATAGGAAAGGAAAAAACATTAGCCAATGGCAACGCTTGCAACAACAATTACCACGAGGAGAATAAATTGCGATCTTTTTCTTCAACAACACCACACCATACAACAACCGACTTTCAAGACATTCTCAAGGCAATTAAAATATTCGAGAGAGAGAGATGGCTGCTAAAAACGATGGATACTCATCAGTAGAAGAAGATGCCGACATTGCCAAAGAAGTACTGGCAGGGCAAAAAAAGCCAAAAGTGGAAAAGCAGAGCCGAAGTAGAGTGCCAAAGAAAGAAATGACAGCCGCAGCCTCCCCAGTAAGAATTAACAGAATAGAAATCCAAGAGGCAGGAGCAGTATGATGTAGAGTGAGGAAAAACAGCTAATTGCTCCCCCTCCCCCGACCACCAAACCAACAGAAGTATGCCTGTCGGACGCAATTCAACGAGCTATCAAACAAGCAGCAAGGCAAACCAATGACAAGGAGGACTGGGAGTGCACCCTCTGTCAACTACAGCTACCCCGGAAATTTGTCGTGTACCACACCAGACAGCACTACGTTTTCTACTTCTGTAAATGTGGAAAGAAAAATAGCTCCCGTGACACGATCCTTAAACACATTCGCCAACACAATGGGGACCTCGTACACGGAGGAGACTCTCGCCCTCTATTTGAAGTAGATGCCGCCTCATATGGCGAACTTTGCAAATACCTAAAGTGTAGTCAACCAACGGCATTTGGCACACCCACCCCCATTATGACCAGAAAGACAACCCTTCCACGAAAAGCAGTGTCAAGAGACGGTTAGGACCAAGACCAGATGAAACACCACAGAAAGTGGTAAGGCTCGAGCCACAAACGATATATCCTGTTAAAGCCAGCAAGAACGAAATAAAGAGAAAAACAGCTGGACCAGGAGAAATCTTTATCACTGTCATCGCCAATTGTGTTTCTACCAAATGATGATGATGATAGTGAGAGCTTTGGTGTTTTAGCAGAGCCCTAGCTCTTTGGTTGTTTGTACTCTTCCCTAATCTTTCCCACATCGCTCCAATAGTTTTTATGTGCTTTGAACATTTTCATTTGTCTTTTTTTGCACTCGAGCAAATCGTTTTTCATCTCCATTGCTGTTTTAGTCATTTCAACCAAAATATTCTGGATTTTCTCTCTATCTTTCACCATTTTGTCTTTTGTCGAGCTGTCATACAATGATGATGCAAATTTGTCTTGGTCCGTTGATTTAGCATCACTGATCTTTTCCATCAGACTATGATACTCCTCTTCTGGTATAATAAAAAAACGTTCAGCATGTTTTAAAGGCTGAAGATTCATTTTGTATTGATATTAAAACCTGCGCAATCGGGTGATGATAGCGCAATCGAGATGATTATAGCGTCTAAAAAAAACTACCTCTCCCAATCTGCATTAAAATCCGTTGTTTGTCAGCAATTGTTTGTTGTGCAGCAATCAGTTTTTTGTAGCTCCTTCTTGAAGCACTGCTACTTCATAAACTGTGTTGCGCATCGATCAGTTTTTGTAACTCCTTCTTGAAGCGCTACTACCCAATAAACCGTTCCGTATCTAATAAAAATTTTCTAATATACTGTTTTTTTTACACAAGATCGGTGGCATGATTCCTTTAATTAATCATTATCACCATATTGCGTTGATGTTTATTATCATTTGCTGGTAGCTTTTTTTCTTTTGGTTTTAGATTATCATGTCAACAACAAAAGCATGAATATGGATATAGTCATAAGTGGATATGTACATAGTTATACAATGTTAATATGGACATGAATGTGGACACGGACATGAATATAAATACGAACATGGGCATGTACATAAATGGACATGAATATGGACATGGACATGCATATGGACATGGACATGTACATAAATGGACATAAATATGGGCATAGATATTGACATGTACATAAATGGACATGTACATAAATGGATATGAATATGGACATGGACATGCATATGGACATGGACATGTACATAAATGGACATGAATATGGGTATGTACATAAATGGATATGGACATGTACATAAATGGACATGACTATGGATATAGATATGGACCTGTACATAAATGGATATGAATATGCACATGGTTATGGACATGTACATAAATGGACATAAATATGGGCATAGATATTGACATGTACATAAATGGATATGTACATAAATGGACATGTACATAAATGGATATGAATATGCACATGGTTATGGACATGTACATAAATGGACATGTACATAAATGGATATGAATATGCACATGGTTATGGACATGTACATAAATGGACATAAATATGGGCATAGATATTGACATGTACATAAATGGATATGTACATAAATGGATATGAATATGCACATGGTTATGGACATGTACATAAATGGACATAAATATGGGCATAGATATTGACATGTACATAAATGGATATGTACATGGATATATATATGGTCATGTATGGAAACAGCTTAAATTTTCTTGTAATAATAAAACTATACCAAAATAACAACGTTAATACAACAATCAAAATCACAATACAAAACCCAGTATAAACCCACACAAACCAGCCAAGCTCTAACGACATAAAAAATCGCAATATAAACCCCTTGCCCAACTAAACGCAACACAAAAAATTAAAACACCCGGTGCACACAAAAAGCTACCCAACACAACTAATTACAAAACACCTGCTGCACACAAAAAAGCACCACCAAACAATGCGCCAGGAGAACCTACAAAACATCCAACAAATACACCTAACATACAAACCATTGTCCAAACTGACATTCAACACCATAGTAATTACACCCATTCAAACAACAGGTGCACACAAAAAGGCACTTCACTGGGTTCACTCGGGAACAGGGGCATACTTTACCACACCAATAACCAATAAATACCTAAAGACCTGGTGCACACAAAAAGGCACCCAATGGACCAGGAGAACCTCCATGATAACCTCCAGGATAACCTCCAGAACATCCAACACACCATACAATGTATTAAACGACATAAAATATTGCAATATAAACCCCCTGCACAACTAAATTCTAAACAACTGGTGCACACAAAAAGGTACCTCACAGGTTCGCAGGGGTACAGCGGCGTACAAGTACCTGGAACCAGGAGAACCTTCTAATCCTTAGACTCCATGACCGAGATCTGCTTCCTTATTAAAACTCACAGCTTTAAATGTTTAATGCAGCAATGAAATTACGAATGTGGATAAAATAAGACATGATCATGGCTGATACAAATCATATAGTACATTTAATATTATTTTTGGTTTGTGATGAGATGGCACAGCACAAGGTACCACACATTTCATTTGTTTGTTTACTTCCAACAGACTATCAATCAGCAGCTTTAAACACAGAAGAAGAAATGTTACAGTATTTATGACAGCTCAGCAACAGGCATCAGCTCAGCTGGCAATCAAATGGCAGTGGAGATCAAAAGTTTAAGCATTTGCGAGTGGCCAACAATTCTAGCTGGCTTAAATTGTGTTTTGAAAAATAAATTTATGAAGGAGAGACAAGAAAAGCCTGGCGGAGAAAGACAAAACCATCTCACACTCCTTTTCCCTGAAACCCCCCAGTTAGCTACACTCATTCTTTTACACTTTGGCTAACCTATTTTTACCCTCTCCCCCCCAAAAAAAAACAAACAAAAAAAAACAACAATGCAAACAAAAGAAATAACCAGATCCAATAAAGGCCAATAAAGCAAACACACAATTACCAGATCAAGTAAATATTCAATGGGGCCTGTGCTGGAAGTTATTAGAGGTTCCAGCCCCAAATAACTTGAGCAACATAGCAATCTTCCCAGTAAAAGACAATTCTGCAAAAAAGTTGCTTCTGTCGTCATTAGAATCTATATGTATAAGTTTTCCCGGTGAAAAGTTTGCAAATTATTAAGAACTTCTTGGGCAATAAAAGTAATTTTTTTCTATAACAAAAAATATGCTTCTGACATCAGAGATGAGTGTTATAAATTTCCTTTCGATTGTATTTCTTACATGTTTTATGACAGCTGTTGCTAATTATTAAAATAAAACCTAATAAACATTATGCATGTATATTTAGTAGCGCTACCGTTTCCAGGACCAGATGACATTTGAGAAAGACCGTTGTAAAGACCATATAGAGAACTGAACAACAGCTTCGTCATCTCATTAAAAGTTTCTTTACACAGAGAAATCTTTGCTGTGCGACAACTATTCAAATGCAACCTATGAGGTGGAGTTTAGGATCAGCTTAATTTCCCACAAAACCTATTGCATTTTGGATAGCAGTATGCTATAACCATTTATTGGTATATCAAAAATAACAAACTGAACAAAACCCAGTGCACCTAAGACCTCATGTACACCAGCATGAAGCGAAAGTTCATAAAATTTGCTATGATGGCATTAACTTTTTACCAGTTTTAAAACACTTTGGGAACTGTCTCAGTTTTATCTGAAAAAAATACTGTTTCGGCGTGAGTCTTTCTCAAGAAAATGGGCTTTTGCTGCAAATTTTGGTGTTCACTACGGAGTGGACACTTTTGCTATGCTGCACACAGGAAAAACTGGGTATACTAAGTAGACTCAAGCTGGTAGTTAGACTCTGTGTTGACCTTTCAAATTCATGGGGCTATGATGATCAGTGGGTAATCCAGACAAAAGGAATGAGAGGCAAGCAAAGTTTAAATGTTGGGTACGTAAGGTGATAAGCTCACAAAATGGCTACACATTACTGCTTTCTTATATGAGCCCTCCCCAAGCATCAAATAGAGCAAAAAGAAGAGCCTGGAGCTTGTTAACAGCGCTGTCAGTCCACACTCTGTCTGTTATATCAAATTTTAATTTATAGCCTAATATAAAAGTACGGTTGAAGCTTTTTAACACCCAAAATGGAATTTCTGTGCAACATCTTGTAGTAGAGAAATTATGATGAAAGAAACCCAAACATTAAACAAGCTTGGTGCCAGGGTACAAAACTGTGTGTACAAAAACTTCAGGCATCAGTAAAAACTCAATGCTGAAACTTGACAAATGAATGCATAAAACAAATGTACCTGTTTCTTTGGTATTTGCATTCGCAGTAGCAGGTGGCCCATGTAGTTTCTCACCATTTACTATAACATAACCACTCAGGGTAAACTCGTAGGCTGTGTTTGCTTTTAGTTCTGTGACATTGTAACTTCTGGTATCTTTTGGTAGGTCCACCTCTCCTTTATTAGATGGGCTGTATGTTAGTGTATATCCCCTGCAAATATTCCAGAGTGAGTCATATTTTGGTATGATACCAGTAATGGAAGTAGAAGGGTAACATTTCACAGATAGCTATTGTATGAGCTACAGCTTGCACAAGACATCAACACTAAAGGTACATATTATATAGTAGAGAGACTACCACAGACCTACATGTATTATGGTACATGAATAATGCTAGACCACACATAGACATAGTGTGTAATAACTGAGCTAATGAATGATAGATAGATAGATAGATACTAGATAATTACTGTACATACATGATATCTCCATTCCTCAGCTCCTCATTGATCTCTTCCCACCTAAGCAACACTGAACTGGATGTCTGACTGTCATGTCCAAAGTTTTCTAGTTTACCATCTGGATCTAAAACATGACCAGTTCAAAGACCTAGAAGCTACTGGAATATTCTATAGCCAATAGAGCGTATAATAAAACAATACCAACATGTCATGTGGTGACAACTTCACACGTGGCAAAACAATAAGATACAAAATTCCCATATTACAAGCCACAAAACCGATAAGGCATGTTTCATTTGTGGCAGGCTTCAGCGCTTAAGCAAACTGTTGGTTTATTTTATGACATGTAAAATACACTAGTAATATTGTACCTTTCAATCTCAGCCTGTGCTCCTACTACATATGCCCCCTTCTAATGTGAGAATGCAGCTACCCTACCAAATACACTGGATACTCGGGGTACTTTCAGTTAGACATAGCATCCAATAATGGGGCGGTATGCATGAGGTAAATGCGAGACGTATCCAGCACACCATCAGGTTTGTTAAATGCGAGGACGAGAGGCCATCGATGTTTGCAGTAGATGCATGACAATTATTTAGAGTTATCTTTTCTTTCTCTAACTGAATCTAATGAGTCGATGAGCGTATCTATCAAAAGTGTTTTACAGCGGGCATTGTTTACCTATCTTGTTACTGTATCACTACATCTCTTCAATGAAAAATCTAACTCAATGGAAGTAAATCGATAATCAGCAGGTAATAGTTGGACAGAGAGCATAAATTGTCATTAGTATATCGCTGGCGGTTGTGTAGTATTATTCAGTTTACTGTTATCTGTTATCAATAATAATATAATTATTTTTTCATTATCAGCTGTAGTTGTATTATTTATTTAACAGCTAGAATTGTGTATTGTTTTGCTAGCAACACTAATAAACTGTGTTATTACTTACCAAAAAATTTTTGTAGTGTTGCACAGCTCTACATAAATAATTATCAGTCATCCAACTTTTTTGTAAGTATTTCTACTGCCCCAGCAGTAAAATTACTAATTAAAAAGCAATAGAGCAGTTACAGAAAAATAGAGTTACCACAGGAGAACGCAAATCCCAATAATCCGATTGGAGTCACACTATTCATTGCATTCCAGTCAATCGTCCAATAACTAAATCCAGTTGGATACGACCTATTTAATCCAATCCTAGTATTCTGACATTCCCAGCACATAGTAGCCAACAACAGCCTTACTACTAATTTGGAACATTTTAACTAGACTTTGATGGAGAAGTTGAATAATAAAATATTAGCCTTAGTAACTCACTGGTTTGTAGAGTAGTGGCAGAGCTATGAATAGAATCTCCCCATTCTGGGTACACAGTCTTAGCCCTTACAATCACAGTATAAGCTGTGTATGGTCTTATACCAACACTTACAGTTACTTCCCTCTCACTGGTCTATAATATAGGTATGATATTTGTAAAAACACAAATAATTCTGCCAAAATAAACTGGCATTTACAGCATTAGAAATAAAAGTCCAAAACATAGGAGAAATAACTCCAAAAGATATCAATGCAGAAAACTCAATACAAGTGGTCTGACTATTATTTTGAACAATTACACAGTTTTCATGACAATTGTCTCTCAGCATTTATTGAGGTACCGAGCTGAAAACAAGCAGATTAAACTGCAACAGTAATTTTGAAGACATCACGAGAACTAATGCTGCACGTACCTATAGAGATCAATGGCTAGTGATTATCTCTAGCTATAAAAGAAATCTCTCAAAAAATTTGTGCAATTCTGTTTACGATCCATTCTTCAGTAATCCTGATCAAACTCAATTTTACCAACTATAGCCCACAACTTATTTTATGATCATTGATAGATAGGGGCGATGCATCTGGCACAATACTATTGGAAATAAGAATATGGCGTTTGTGAATGCTAATTGGTTGATCAAGGAATTGGCTAGCAATCTTTAGATCTGATCAAAACTTTGCGATAACCTGAAATAAAATGCTTGCAATTACTAGGCGTTTTCTGTGGAAACAGAAGAGACCAAATCTCGCAATCGCGAAGGTAATTGCTTTTCATTTTGGCCTCATTCAAGAAATAAACACACAAACATACATTCATGTTATACACAGTATGGGTGGAGTTGTCTACTCTGATATTATAGCTTTGTATAACTCCATTCTTTATATTGGGTTCTTTCCATTTAATACTTAGACTTCTGGCTCCTGGTGTGACAGTCAATTCCTGTGGTTTGCCGGGCTCTGCAAACATACAAATAAATAAATAGTAATTCTTACTAACCAAAACAATAATGTAAGCACACTTACAGTCATTAATGTAAATGTCATTACTCAGTGCTACATTTTACAGATAGGAGATGTAAGGAAATGCTTTGTCTAGCAATGCCTACACTGTTATAACTAAGTGAGGGCACTTTAAACAATACAATTAAAGAATTGACGCCTCGGAATACTTTTGTTTGAATTATTTTGTAGAGTGTTCAACTCCTTTCTTCTACAAAATTTATAAATCAATCACAGGTGTATTAGCTGGCTGATCGATGAACATCTGCTATTTTTTATACTTGGGAACCACATCGGTGGGTGGCGAATGCATCGATCCAGGCTTTTACTTCTTATTATATAATAATTAGAAATTATATTCTTCGGCCTGCATCAATTTCTAAAGATATAAAATTTTCATGTGGATATTAGTGAGCACAGTTATTTTCATATTTGCAAGTACTTCATCAATTAATAAAACGGCTCTGCTCTTTATTATGACGATCAATTTATTTATAATATGTTATTGTACATGATAATCATAATACGTGTTAATAATAAACAATATATATAATTAATAATATTAATATGTAAAAATAAAAAAATAATAACACTGGTAATGAACTGCTTGGAAATAAATGTCACTCACACCATAATGTATCATTTTTATGTTATGGATCGGTCGTGTTCCCGATCTATGAATAAGCCTCGCAAGACAGTTTTATATTTCCGTGGGATGGCATTTTGCCGTCCATTTAAAGTATAGCTGTCTACCCGTTCCCATTAAATAAATTTATTGTGTGCACAGATCCAAAAGGGGAATACCCCTAATGTGGATTATTTAGACTGGCCTGTAGAAGCTACATATCTAAACTCGATGGGGACAAAAGTATCTCCAAGTTATAAATAACCATAAGAATGCATCTCAAGTTCGTTAACTTCTTTGACCTGAATGCACCAAAACTTATTATACAAAGCTAGTAAATATTTTGTAACGGAATGAACACAAATAACTTCACGATTCAACTCGGCTTTTCTGTGAAGCGAATAAAGAAGTATTCATTTTTGCCAGTCCATGAAGACTTCATCAGACCAAAACTAAAAATGATGTAAGCTAACAGATCTGCCCCTAATGCGAAAAATTAACATAACTAAACCTCGATAAAAGTTTTGTTTTGCAATACATTTTGGCATACTGATTGAATAAACATGATTCTTCACACCTGTTAGTTAACAGTATGCTGTGTATCTCATAAATCTTAGTTTGATGCAAAAATGTTTTGGCTTCAAACAAATAGGCAGCTGTGCATATTTAAATATTAGTCGTGTTTGGTGTGCTCAACGTTTACATTTAATCCTCAGCGTCAGCTTTTTTCTAGGGATTATCAGCTTCTTTGTAGAAGGTTTTTTTCAACGTTCGTCAACACTCAGTTTTGCATTGGTCCACCAGTTTACCGGACCACGTTGACTAGCGAATGTCTAGAAAATACAAACCGTTGGTTTTTAAAGGAGTTGTCCTCTCACTAATTACAGCGCTATACCCTTTTGCGGTATTATGATAATAACAATAACAACGTGTTATCAAATGTTACAATTTTTTCTTGTTTCTAATGGATGTATTATTACTTGTTATTAATGTCATAGATTATGATTTTTAATACTGTCATTATTATTAAAGTTATCACTATTGCCAATAATAATAATATAATGTTCACTCATTATATTTTATTATATTACTAAACTCATCAGATAAAATATATTACTTTATAACAATGAATCAACAAACTATAATTATTATTGTTAATTATTAATTTATGTTACTGTTTGTTGCTGTCATTATTATTCATCATGATTATTAATTTTTTTAATATTGCCATTATTCTTATCACCATTATTGTCAATATTGCGATTTGTACTAGTTGGTTTGCTAGGTTCTAATAACAGTTACATAAATAACAGATGATGTAGTTGTTGTCAGGGTGACAAAAATCTCGCAATGAATAGCTACTTTTTAACTCAATATTTTAGGCTGACAAATTTATGATTGCTGGGCTATAATTATAACTAATGACATAGAAAAAAAGAAGACCACTCTAGCAAAACTACGTAAATATGTATGCACTTGTCTACTCCTATAAGTCATCAATCGAGAGATAAATGAGTTGATCAACTTTCTCAAATCAACGCGTTGAGACACAGAAATCGCTTATAATCGTTGTTAAAAAAAGAAGCCTTTTCACTCGATTGTCCGGTACATAAATCACTAAAAATAAAAGTGTGTACTAATTTTTGCTTAAGAATATCTATGAGTGAGAAATTGATACCGTCATTGGAAATAATATGTACGATGTCTTGCTCAATATTTACAATATAGCAGATGATACGCTGACCGCTGCCTCTTGTTCTTACAACAATAACAACCAACACGACCAACATGAAGAGGCCCTCTTTCAATGCCTATTCCTATGCGAGCCAAATCAATAGGCTTTATGAAAATATTTGAGTGTCATGAAAAAGCCATTATGGTAGTGAATTTATCACATGCAGTTCTAGACTGATGAGAGCACAACTCCGCAATGATTTGTTGTTCACAGCATAATTAAGGTCTAATGGTATCGTCCCTTCAAGGATTATATCGATTGATGACAATGAATTGAAGAGCTGGAAATGCTCAATTGCAAGCAATACAAGTAATAAAAACCAATATTATTCGCTGAGCTGCCATTGTATGAAAACTGGTGAAACTTTACAAGCTTGCACACATAAGATTAAAGATACAATTTAAAAATCAAGGGTTTTAAAAATAGATTTCCATAAGAAAACCTTCTCATCAGAATTCCATGACTTTCACACTGTAGTAAACACCAAAAAGATTTGCAAACCAATTTTAGCGCAATTGAACAATGGCCTAGTGCACATATTTTTCAAATTTTGGCCGGCATTATTGTAATTTTATTACATATAAAAACCACAGACGGTTTTAACCAATTTTCAAAGAAATCACGACACAAAATCAGTGCAGAGCAGTGCAAGTTGCTATCTAATGGTGCCGGGTAATAAGAGTATTCGCGACCTCTGTTCGCCGAACACATTGCAATAAAAAAATCAGACCGGCAATAAATTTAATCAATAAATAATCATTTTGTTCGGAACTCGTGGGTCAACAAAAAGTAGCTCACTGAATAAAAAAAATAATCAGCAAGTATTTATTTGTATTGTTCGTAGGTCGCGAATGAAACTGAACACTAAATAATTAATAATGAGCGAGTTGATTTTTTCATTTTCATAGACCGGTTTTATATCCTCGAAAAATAAATCAAAATAATGCAAGCGCTCAAGATTTACTAAATTAAAGGGCAGCTTGACAAACTATTCCAGATTGTAGCAGTTCCAATTTTTATTATTTTCATGATTATTTTGAAAATTGGGAGTTATCTTCTTTATGATTTGTTCGGTAAACTATAACATTTCATTGAATATTGTTAGGGACGCCAGTACGAACAATTGTGACTATGTAACACTACCAACACTTACCTAGTTATATGCCTGCACTCTAGCGCAGCTTCGTTCTATGCATTTATTATTATTTTACTGTAGCATGCAATCATATATATTGGCCATGTGCAATTATTCATGCGATCACTTTAACACCACCTACTACGTTTTATTGGACCACTCTAGCCAATTGTTTGTGCGAGGTGTGGCCTCCTTTGTGTATCACTTTTATGTTAGATAATCATGTGTATAAATATGGATGTTTGAATTAATAAAATCAGAGTTACCCGGACACTCTCACTTGAGAGTTAGCCTAACTCTCAGATGATTCTCTCTCTCTGAAGCAAGCACAGCTAGGAGCACTATAACTACAAGCGCTGGTCGACTATTAGCAAGCACGAGGCTTGGCGGAAAGTAAGATTGTTCGCTCTCTTACTGCGTATTCCCTCGACTCGAGGTGTACGACGCAAAGCACCTGGTGCCCTAGTAGTTCGACTCTTACTGAAGCCGAACTGTGGAGTTCGCACAAAAACTACCACAACAATAATCAAGGAGTAATTATTGTCGACCTCGACTGAGTCGAACTAGACAAAGTAATTACCGCACCATTATTGTCAGTGGCCAAAAGTTCGAAACAAACTATAAACTAGACAAGTAATTCCTGAGGAATTAATGTCAGAGCACAGTTCGAAACAAACTATAAACTAGACCATAATCACGACAGTGATTATTGTCGAACCTTGGGAAGGTTCAGAGGCAGCCAATAATTCGGATATAATTATTGTCTACTGCCAGCACACATACAAGCCAGATTCGGCCGCACCCATAAATGCACAAACCAATAAAGGCTCTCCAGACAATACGAACAATAATAGCAAATTATTGTAAGTAGACTTGGGCAGAAGTAGAGCACGTCGGGAGTGTGTACAGGTGGCTACCACCCAGACGCAAATTCCTGTACAATATTATGTTGTTCTAAACTAATGTTCCGTTGCTTACGCGACATATTGAACTACGAACACCTCTCATTTTTTGTATTTTGTTCGACGAACAGGTCGCGAATACTCTTATTATATATATTTGACTTATTATATTTCAATTTATCCACTTCAGGTAATCTTACGGTAACAAATTTGTTGTGGAGTTTTAGTCTGAATATAAGTATGTATAGTATCAATGCAAAATTTGGTGACTAGTAAACAATTTTACACATACACAACAACTTACATGCAAAGTCAAAAAGCAAAGAAAAATCTTTGGTTTGCGTTCAAATGCGTCGAAATCTAAGTTTAAAACCGAGTTAATATTTTTTAAAGGGATTTTGTTTGAGTCAGTATTTCAAATTGTTTTTCATGAATCTCCTATCGATGCATGTGCACACTTGCATCAATGTGATCAATGTCAGAAAAACTAAAGCAAGTTTGGAGCTGAAAAAAGCTTGAAATAAACTATTACCTAAAACCTGTGAAAAACATGCCAGATTTGAAGTTTGTGATGTTGTGGATTGAAAAAAAATTAGAGCAGCATGAAACGAAGAGTAAATAACCATTTTGAAAATTAATAAAGTAGATAGGAGCTAATTTTTTACTTTTATTTGCTTGGAATTGACTATGTACTGCTCTCTGACACTGAGATAAGACAAATCAGCAGGGTAAAGTACTTAAAATAATCTATTACAATCTGCTTTTATCAAAACATGAAGATGGAAAAATATAAATATTACATTATAGTTAGACAACAAAAAAGTCGATAACAATTGTTAAACTCGTCAAGTAGAATCGCTATTATTTGTAAATCAAAGTATATTTATTATTATTCTTGCTTCCGTAATGTTTATTAATTAATGACAGTCATGAGTTTAAATAATGAATAAAACTTGATATTTACTTAAAATAAATGTTTGGTGGAGCTAAATAAAGTCCTTGGTTCAATAAAAACAGATAAAAATATATAATAAACACCAAAAGAGCAACTACTGCAGTTACTAATTATAACAGAGACATAGTAGGATAGTAAGTGACATTATATCAAGTAATACAATGTATAACTGAGGAGCAGAAGACTTAAAGTTCTCTTAAAAAGGAAATTGCTTTGTAAAAGCAAAATTGAGTACACTACAAAGGCAATCATTGGCAAAAAAAGCACGAACATATGAATAGTTCGTTTTCTGTGAGCAAGTAGCCTTAAAGTGCTGTCTGCCTGTCTATTGGTTACCTGCTGGTTCAGATCTGACACTTGTGCGATTAGGAATGTTTTATTAGAAATGATGGCTGCTTCAATGCAGGTAGGTGGATTGACAGAATCTCGCCCGTTTGATAAATAGCATTGACAGATGTAGCACTAATGTATCCAATTTTATTACAGGTCGAAGCGATATTTTCAATTTGACAGTATACCAGACAGAATATTTGAAATTGATCTTGAATATACTATTCAAGATTTGACTTGAGTTGCGCAGATTCTTGCAAATATCGGGTTGAGCTCAGTTGGTGAATGTTTAGTACAAAGTGTTGGGGATGTTTGATGACATCAAGCAGGACTAGAGTTGTCTTCTATCAGATTGAGGATTTACCACATTAAAGACAACTTACTGTATTGAGTTGTTTTGTATATGATGTCATTCCTAGATGTACCATTTCCTGCACTAGTATATGCCAGAACATAGAGATTATACTCTGTGTATGGAGTGAGTGGTGTGAATGTATACTTCAATGGGTCCTACAACGTATAACAACTTATACATCACAGTATACACTAGTATATATCACAGTATACACTGGTATATATCACAATATACACTGGTATATATCGCAGTATACACTAGTATATATCACAGTATACATACAGTAGTATATATCACAGTATACACTGGTATATATCACAGTATACACTGGTATATATCACAATATACACTGGTGCATATCAGAGTATACACTGGTATATATCACAGTATACACTGGTATATATCATAGTATACACTGGTATATATCACAGTATACACTGGTATATATCACAGTATACACTGGTATATATCACAATATACACTAGTATATATCACAGTATACACTAGTATATATCACAGTATACCTAAGTAGTAATATATGAGCAGATCTCCCTACCAAGTGTTTTTTTGTGGATCTGGTCTTGGGGGTTATGCAATGAGTTACGACGTTGGGTGAATTCGCCGAGTTTATATTGTATTTCATTTGAGAGGTATTTGAGTGGCATTTGAGTGGCATTTAAGTGGCATTTGAGTTTTGATTATTTTTTTACTTGATTTGAACTCATATGCCAGCTAGATTTTGAATGTATGGCATTTAAGTTTTGATACTTTTTTCACATAATTTGAACTCATATGGCATCTTGAGAGAGAGGGGAGAGAAGACAGAGAGGAGAGAGGAGAGAGAAAGGAGAGAGGAGTTTTATCTACATTGAATAACTATATTGATCAAAAATGAAACATTATATGATTATATACATTGATTACATAATAAGTAGGGAAAATCTTCCTATATAATATAGCTAGAGTCAGTAAATACTAAGTAATACAAAGCACTACAACTTGTAATGACAATCAATGTATACATACATACATATGGTATCTTGAGAGAAAGAAAGAGAGAGAGGAGAGAGGGAGAGAGAGAGGAGAGAGGAAGAGAGAGAGAGGAGAGAGGAGAGAAGAGTTATATCTACATTGAATAACTATATTGATCAAAAATGAATCATTATATGATTATATACATTTATTACATAATAAGTATGGAATATCTTCCTATATAATATAGCTAGAGTCAGTAAATACTAAGTAATACAAAGCACTACAACTTGTGATGACAATCAATGCATTCATACATACATACATACATACATACATACATACATACATACATACATACATACATACATACATACATACATACATACATACATACATACATACATACATACATACATACATACATACATACATACATACATACATACATACATACATACATACATACATACATACATACATACATACATACATACATACATACATACATACATACATACATACATACATACATACATACATACATACATACATACATACATACATACATACATACATACATACATACATACATATGGTATCTTGAGAGAGAGAAAGAGAGAGATGAGAGAGATCTTTTAGTTTTCTATACATTCATGTACATATGGTTGATTATGTACATATTTATGGGTATATTTATATCTACATAGAGAGAGGAGATATATCTAAATTGAATAAATACATTGATTAAAAATGAATCATTATATGATTATATACATTTATTACATAATAAGTAAAGAAAATCTCTCCATATAATATAGCTAGAGTTAGTAAATACTAAGTAATACAAAGCACTACAACTTGTAATAAATACAAAGTAATAACAGTTATTGCATAGTTTGTTCCTTTACAATGATGTTTTTGATGTACTGATGTTTGGTAAAAAAACTACATATGAAAAAAATTTGTGTCAATTTAGTATCTACTCCATTATATATTTACAATATTACTTTGTAATTATTAGTGAAAGAAATTATGAAATACTGGGGAGTAATTAAGTAATTCAGTAAGGAAATTGGTTGGAATTGAAGTAATATTATTTAAATACAACATTGCTTTGCAACAACTATTAATAAAAGCAATTATGAATGTTGATGAGTTACTAAGTAATCTAGTAAAGAAAACTGATTGAAATTACGGTAATATTTGTTAAAAGATACTTGCGACATGTTTTATCAACGAAAAAATCAAACAATTTTCAAAATAATTACGATTAACTAAGTGATTCAGTAGGAAAAACCAACTGAAACACACAATATCGTTTTGAAATATTTACAATAAACACAATTGGGTAATATTTGTTAAAAGATACTTGCAACATATTTTATCAACGAAAAATTCAAACAATTTTCAAATGTTTACGCGTAACTAAGTGATTCAGTAGGAAAAACCAACTGAAACACGCAATTTCCGTTTTTGAAATATTTACGATAAACACAATTGGGATATTGCTGTTATCAAAGAAATCAAGCGAGTATCAAATGTTTACGAGTAACTAAGTGTTTCAGTTGAAAAAAATCGATTGAGATCGTGTGACATCCGTTACAAAATATTTTATGTCAAGTTACCAACGAGAAAATAAATATTTCTTAGAATATCCGCTATAGCGAGTTACGATAATTTTTACGCACCTTGAAGGTTTTCAGTCCATTTTCAGTCAGATCAAAATTTATGCGAGACGTTTTAGGTATTATTTCAGTCGACGTAATGTTACCAGTTCATTTTTAAAAAGTAATTAATTATAATATAACGCAAGTGCCCCGCAAGTGTCATTTTACTAATAAACTCATTCCAGAAAAGACATTAATCATCATCTCGCTTAATCCTATATGTTTTGATCTTTTTAATATCAAGTGTTATAAAGTCGCTCGAGAAAAGTCATTAATTACACCTAAGCACTATTTATTATCATGCTATTTCTATATAAAACAAAACAACAAACGTCCATAGATGATGGAATTATAGGTCGACTTCAACCTAAAAAGGAAGAGAACTTGATTGAATCTATCTCCTGTTTTTTATTGTTTCATTACATATTAGTTAATACAGATACAGCCTTCCACCAAAACGGATTTGTGGTTTTACTTTTAATCCTAGTTATCTCCGCTATCGTCTAAAAAACATGAGCAAAGCATAACTTTATCCACTTGCTTTATTAGTTAGACTGTTACTTTTTTTAAAATATCTCATTGTTTTTTGTGTGAAATACAAATAATGTATCAACATACATAGTATATTTTCTATTTTTAGGAAGCTGTTTTGTCTAATAAATCAAGAGTTATATGTTACGTATACATATTTAAATGCTATCAGATATCTTTAAAGTGTTTATTACATTCCTAACTCATACTTAATGTTGTAAACTATAATTGAAGCTCTCACATTTTAATTTACTCTCTGATGATATAAAGATGGAGCTACACTACATCATTGTTTTGCTGATGATGTGTCTATATGATTGTTTGTGGTAGTGTGTGTTATAGTAGAGTATATCAATAAACTGCAATTGAACTAGTTATTAAATGCTATCAGTACCTGTAAAGTATTTTATTACATTCCGAACTCATACTTAATGTTGTAAACTATAATTGAAGCCCTCACATATTAATTTACTGTCTGATGATATAAAGATGGAACTACACCGCATCAATGTTTTGCTGTTGATGTGTATATATGAAAATTGTTGCTATAAAAATATGTTTGATGGATGTGAGTTGTCATTCAAATGAAATGTAAGTTTCATCCTAGTTAGTTATATTTAAAAGAGTATCAACCTAGAGGTTGTAAAATTTGTTTATCCAACGCTCTACATTCAAAAATTTTAGCTAGATGGAAAGACAGTTTACAGAGGTCTATGTGGTGGTTAAGCTTATTAATCTATCTAACCTCTATCTTCCTATTTTTTTAACCAACTTCCTAATTGTCTTCCACTTTTTTAAAAAAACAATATCATTTATCATAGTAATAATCAGAAAATCAGTCTACAAATTAATCTTGATAAATGACTTCAATGTTTTGTATATAAGAGAAACTATTTTTTTAAACAGTATCAGTTTTCATTTGTACTTCATTTCAAGTATTAGTCTGCGAAACTACAAAAAATGGCTAGCAATATTCCTACAACAAATGAGTAAGTTATTTATACTATCTTTTACAATTTTGTTGCAGTTACATTTATAAATTTATACAAATGTATATATATATATATTACTTGTAGGTCTACAACCTCAAATGATGCATTAGAACTAAATATAGATGAAATAGATTTCAGTGCCATGTAAGTATATTATTGAAACTTTATTATTCAACTGTATTATATAGAGTTTTTAATTAATCACAATCTTGATTTATTGTTTTATTAAGCTCTACCGATGATGAAACAATGAGGTGGCTGGAAGAATGTTTTAAGGAAACGGAGAAGCCAAAAAAGACCAAGCCTACCACGCACATTGCTATGAGTAAGTATTTTTCTGTATTATGAAAAATGTAAATTTTTCTGTAGGTAAAATAATAACGACTCTACATTTACTACGTTATTTTTGTAGAGAAAACATCTACACGCTTTATTGCAAGCGCATGCTATATAGGGAAAGATGAATCCTTTCTCTCCTATGATCGCCACACATTTGAATGTAAGTATGATAAAAATATTATTTACTACATACTCATTCAATTTTAATAAATTTTTTTCAAAAACTAACATAATTACATTCGTATTTTCTATTTTAGTTCAAGCAGAGAACCTGCAGCTAGAACAGTACAGAAGCAGAAGTGTTATAGATGGGGAAATAAAAGATGATAAGGAGTGCTTCAAGTGTAAGTGATATGCATTATCTTTATATACATATACCATACTCAAGACAGTTATCTATATATATATATATATATAATGAGAATTTGTTTATTTTGCTTGTAGATATCGATAACAAAAACACAAGGTATTTTCTTTCAGTGCTTACGTTATTATTGATAGCATATTGTACAAAGACGCTGAGCGAAGCACTGAAAGAAAAAAAAGACAGTATTTCGTGTATATTTTGTGGTAAGAAGTTTAAATTAGGGAAGATGCATGAGCCTGGCCGAGTTCTTTCAAGACATTTTTTTGCTCACTTGTTTATTTTTTATTGTTTATGCGGAAAATCACATACAACTTTGAGAGAACTCCAGCAACATACTTGTATTTTGAAAACTAAAATGTTTTTTGTTGTTGATATTGCTAGTTATAATAATTTTGTTTTATTTATTAATAAAAAATATTCTGAGTTAGTTATGAACATTACTTTTCCAAAAAATTTTATGTTAGTATATCTCTATCCAATAGAAGGTTATTTTTCTGGAAACATCGATTTAGATTTTGAATTAGGGTGTAAATGGTTGGCAATAGCTAAAAAACCGGTTGCTGGAGATCGAAAGCTTTTACTTAAAACCCAGCGTAAAAAAATGAGAGCACTTATATCTTCAGATTCTGATTTTTCAGAAACTGAAGAAAGTAATAATGACTTAATTTCTGTTGCTAGTTCACAGTGCAGTCCAAAAACCAGTGTTTTAGAATCTAATACAACAGATAACCCACAAACTCAAGTAGATTTAAAACAAAGCCAAAAGATTGATATAACTTCACTTAAATTAATTTTGAATATAAAAGATGGACTGAAAAAAAAGGGTTTTAATGATTGTGTTAAATTGAAATTAGCGTCTATTAGACAGAAAATGCAAAAAAATTCAGATTTTTCTCAAGAAGAAATTCTTGTATTAACTGCACTCTTAGGTGAGTTTTAAAATTTTTATTTCACTATATTTTTTAATATTATCATGGCTCTGGAATAGGCTTTATGCAACTATCCTATTTTATAGTTTCTTACCACAAAATATAGAGTTAATAGGATGTTTTTTATAAATACTCTCTATATATATATATTATATATACAGACAATAGTCTGTGTTTTTATGAATACTTTATTCATATGTATACACTTCATGTAAAATTGTTCTGTCATTAGTTTACCTAATGCATTATTTTTATTTGTTTTGTGGTTGAGAACTCCATACGCTTCATTCTTACTGTATTACTTTGCATAATATTACAAAATAAATATTACATCAACTACCTTCATACTGCATCCAAGTGATGAAACAGTAAATTTCACATCTGTATTACTGAATCTACAGCATTGTTATGAAAAAGACTATAATTACTTAATTATTATGTCATATCGTGACAAACTATCAACACCCAATTCACAAAACTGTAAAACCTAAAGTACAATGCTTGTGGTTGTAAAAAGTCTTCTACTGTTTTGGTTTCTCAAACAAATTATAAAACATTTTTCACAATTTTTTGTGTAAAAGCGGAGTTGTCTTACCATTTTGACACAATGTGCCGACAACTTTTACATATTTTTTCAAAAACGAAGTTTAGAAATTATAAATGGGAGTTGTCTTAACATTTTTGAAAAATGAGACGATAACTTGAAATATTTATTTTTGTGTCGGAACATTGAAATTTTGTAACATTTTAGAGTTGTAACCCCGAAAGTTTTACAAATTGGCTAAATTACTAATGTTAAATATGAATAAAATACTTTATTACACTAAATATATACAAATTATTGCACAATACAAATAATATATAATTTAATGTTCATGAGTTGTTGCTGATAGATTTGGCGAGCCGACGGTCATGCACTTGTACACGTATTCTATCTAAAAGCATACATAGATGTCGTTATAACAACTACATTATACTATGGTGAAAAATACGGCTATTAGTAGTTACTTATTACTAGTGAAGATTAACATACCTTAATTAAATTTCCGATATCGAAATCCTGCTAGCTTCGCTTGAAATGTGATTGTTATCTTCATTGCTTTTCTCACTATCATTGTCGACAACTTCATCTTTTTCCTCAAATTTTTTGTTTTCAGAGTCATCATCCGTCATATTATCATCTTCTTCATCAGTATAAGCATCAATGTTATCGTCGTCGTCGTCGTCGTCGTCGTCGTCGTCGTCGTCGTCGTCGTCGTCGTTGTCGTCGTCATCGTCATCGTCGTCGTCGTCGTCGTCATCGTCGTCATCGTCATCATCATCATCATCATCATCATCATCATCATCATCATCATCATCATCATCATCATCATCATCATCATCATCATCATCACCAGCAGCAACATCATCATCATCATAACTTTTCATCAGCTCAGCATCATCAAATAGAGAAAGTCTGAAAGCTATTCCTTCTTTTTCACTTGAAGTAGATAGAAGCATCAAAGCTTCTTCAACACTCAGAATCGTGAGAATGTGTTTCTTTGTGCCGCTTTCAGTTGTCATCGTACTTTTATAGTGGATCATACCACATTCATGATTTTTGATCTTCAAAACGTTCTCAGGAGGGACAACAATCTTCCCAGTCATCAAAGATCCATCATTCATCATGTATCTGTAAGTGACAGTGTGAGTGATACGTAGAGGCGATGTATCTTGTTTTCGTTTTCGCTGCTTCGACTTCAAATTTTTCCAAACTGAAAGTCTAGTGAATGTCAGAAGAGTGTTGACAGGAATATTATCGAAAGTGATGATATCAAAGTATGCTTGCAACTGTTTCAATGATTTTTTTCTCAAGATTTTGGCTATAACTCGTTGTTTTAGCCCTTGATGATGATTATCTCCTACAATACGCAGATCGGGTTGATTTTCTTCTAGCTTTCCCATGTACACTAGGATTTGTGAAGAGCCGGGATCAAGTTCCTGTAGCTCCCCCGTAAGTTCTTTGTCAATCAGTGACTTGACTCGAATTCGATGATTGTTTTTTAAAACATATTCATAGTCCAATATACCATAATCTTCAACGTAATTAACATCGAAAACCTCCAATATCGTAGGAATTGGTAAATCCAACAAACTCACAAAATTTCCAATTTCCAACATTCCTTTCTGCATAGCTCCTGTCATTGTTCCACCCATCTCGAGCAATTCAAACTCTCTAAGTTTGTTTACGGTATTATTCTTGCTGTTGCTGAATAAAAAGGAAATTGAAGCTCGAGATAATGTCACTGTCGGTTTTTTGTTATCCTCCGTTCGTTTGACTTCACTGTTCTCATGCAGATATGTGTAGTCCGGTGTGGGACTCAAAGGAGAGTCAGCTGAAACTACATGATGTTTCATTGCTATATCAGCAGGAGTATTGGTGTTTGAGCGAGAAGATGTATCATTAAAGGTGTTAGGATTGGATCTTCTATCATCAATGTGAATGTCGTTGGTGGTGGAAATGATGGTTGTAGTGGAAATAGCGTTAGTGTTGTTGGTAGCTGTGGTTGGTTCAATATGGAGCTTAGGAAGTGCTTTGGAGTGTGATGTCATCATACCTGCAAAAAGTAAAAGAACTTAGTTTAATGATGTAAATATACTGAAATTATTGTTTTATTAAAAGATTGTTTTTAAAAACTAAGATTCAAAAACCTAGATGTTTCAATTAATTAAAAACAAATAATTATTTTAGTGCTTCTTACCTTGTTGCTCTCCTAATAGCTGTAGTAGATGTTGCTCCTCTGTTAGCCGCTGTAGAACTGGATGCTTTCTGTGTGAAAACGATGGCTCTTATATAGCTAAAGTTGTACTGATTAAAGCCTATGAACCCCATCTCGTGTCAATCTCTATGAATCAGCATCTTTTCACGTGAAGGAAAGTCAATGTTTTCGTGGGAATAAATGAATTATTTTCACGCGAATACAAACCAATGCTTTTGCGGGAATAAATATTTTAGTTTCACGCGAATGGAAACCATTGCTTTCGCGGGAATAAATGATTTCATTTCCCGCGAATGAAAGTCAATGTTGTCGCGGGAATAAATACTTTATTTTTCACGCGAATACAAACCGTTGCTTTCGCGGGAGTAATTAAATTATTTACTCCCGCGAAAGCAACGTTCCATTCGCGTGAAAATAAAACTTGTATTCCCGCGAAAGCAACGGTTTGTATTCGCGTGAAAATAAAGTATTTATTCCCGCGACAACATTGACTTTCATTCGCGGGAAATCAAATCATTTATTCCCGCGAAAGCATTGGTTTCTATTCGCGTGAAAATAAATCAGTTACTTCCGCGAAAGCAATGGTTTCCATTCGCGTGAAAATAAATTATTTATTCCCGCGAAAGCATTGGTTTCTATTCGCGTGAAAATAAACTATTTACTCCCGCGAAAGCAACGGTTTCCATTCGCGTGAAAATAATTTATTTATTCCCGCGACAACATTGACTTTCATTCGCGGGAAATTAAATCATTTATTCCCGCGAAAGCATTGGTTTCTATTCGCGTGAAAATAAAGTATTTATTCCCGCGACAACATTGACTTTCATTCGCGGGAAATTAAATCATTTATTCCCGCAAAAGCATTGGTTTCTATTCGCGTGAAAATAAATTATTTATTCCCGCGAAAGCAGTGGTTTGTATTCGCGTGAAAATAATTCATTTATTCCCGCGAAAACATTGACTTTCCTTCGCGTGAAAAGATGCTGATTCATAGAGATTGACACGAGATGAGGTTCATAGGGTTTAATCAGTACAACTTTAGCTATATAAGAGCCATCGTTTTCACACAGAAAGCATCCGGTTCTACAACAGCTAACTGAGAAGCAACATCTACTATAGCTATTAGGAGAGCATCAAGGTAAAAACTTAATAAATTACAGTTTTTACTCATGCATTATTTATTATACTAAAACAACTGAAAAAAATTAATTATCTGTATTTTTTTAGATTCAACCACAAAAAATGGAAATAGTTAACCACACAGAATCAGAAACTCAGCCTAAACCTTTGACTCAAGAGGACTTGATACTTCTACAAAACCTATGCAATAAAAAAATTGAAGAGAGAGTGCGAATTATCTCAAACAATTGTAAATTCATCCAGAAAGACTTGATAAAACAGCTAAATAATTTTCGAACTGAATCTTTTCTAACATTAAAGCTCTTAGGGAATGAAGTTACATCAGACATTCAGAGATTACATTATGTATTACAACAACGACAATATCAACTAGAACAGGTAAGCACACCAATTTCTATCGCGTGTGCTCGTAAAGATCTTGCTCTAAAAAAAAGAAACATGCGACGACAGTCCGCTCAAAGACAAGCTAGAAGGGTAAGGACTCAACAACGTAAGGCACGACAAGCTACAAAAACATCTGATTAACAGTCAATTTTTGATGATAAGGTAATAATTAATAAAAAAAAAACACTATTTAGTAAAAGTTTGTAGTTGTTTTAAATTTTCTGTTTAACCATTCTATACTAATACATAACTTTCATTTTTGTTTAATCATCCTATGCTAATACATAACTTTTTATTTTAGTTCATTATGGAATCAAAAGTACATAGAACAGAAGTCTTCCTTCCTAAGATATAACATCAGTACATCAAGTACATCAATGATGACATTGTAAAAAAGATTATGTATTGATTATCATTACAAGTTGTAGTGCTTTGTATTACTTAGTATTTACTAACTCTAGGTATATTATACAAGGATATTTTCCTACTTATTATGTAATAAATGTATATAATCATATATTGGTTTAATGTAGTTATATCTCCTTGTTCTTCTTTCCTCTCTCTCCAAATATCATATGAGTTCGAGTTATGTAAAACAATTATCAAAACTTAAATGCCATACATTCAAAATCTAGCTGCCATATGAGTTCAAATTAAGTAAAAAAAATAATCAAAACTCAAATGCCACTTAAATGCCACTCAAATGCCACTCAAGTACCCCTCAAATGAAAAACAATATAAACTCGGCGAATTCATCCAACATCGTAACCCATTGCCTAAACTCCAAGATCAAATCCACAAAAAAACACTTGGTAGGGAGATCTGCTCATATATTACTACTTACCTAATATATATCACAGTATACACTGGTATATATCACAGTATACACTGGTATATATCACAGTATACACTGGTATATATCATAGTATACACTAGTATATATCACAGTATACATTAGCATATTGTGGGAGATTTATGTGATAGGTAGTGTTAACCCCCCCCAAACCCCCCCCTTACACCCCTGGTGACCTTAGTCATAAGTCATTATCCCCCCAGAACTTTACCCCCCCCCCCCGGAGATTCTCCGAATCCCCTGAAAAATGGATATCAGTTGTCCCCAAACCCTATCCCCCTATATATAGTAAAATTAGCTATCCCGAACTGACCCCGAACCTACCCCGAACCTACCCCGACCCCGACCCGGGATCCAACCATGTTGATTCAGATAGCCTGAGGTCTCCTGAACGCGATGCAACAATCAGAATCGAAATCGGAGCGTTCCTTCTCCCAGGATCACAGGATAGGATATGGTCTACCCTTATAAGGACTGGAAAGTCACCAGCTACCAAAAAGAGCGGCAATAAGTGCCCAGGGCAAAACACCATGTGCTTGCTACATGATTGGACTGTTTATTGTTATGATTATGTATTATATATTACCATTGGCAATTGCCTTGTACTCTGTATTGTGATTCGTTGTGCCTAATAAGATAATGAAGTTGTACCTTTTTCTCTATAAATAGAGCTGCTGTGCCTTGGGCAGGCAGTTGTTGTAGAGTGATTATTGTATAAGTACCCTTTTGCTTGTGAATATAATAAAGTCTCTATTCTGATAAACACATTTCTACTACGTTTGAGTCGAGGACTCGTGAGTTGTTAACGTCGTTGGAGATAGAGAGAAAGGAGTGGAAGAGAGAGAGGTAGAGAATCCGTTGTGTAGCTAATAGAAGAGGCAAATCTATTACAATATATCACAGTAAACACTGGTATATATCACAGTATACACTGGTATATATCACAGTATACATTGGTATATATCACAGTATACACTAGTATATATCACAGTATACACTAGTATATATCACAGTATACACTGGTATATATCACAGTATACAATTGTATATATCACAGTATACACTAGTATATATCACAGTATACACTGGTGTATATCACAGTATACACTGGTATATATCACAGTATACCTAGTATATATCACAGTATACATTGGTATATATCACAGTATACACTGGTATATATCACAGTATACACTAGTATATATCACAGTATACACTGGTACATATAATGGTGGATTTTAGTGTACATACTCTCTGTGCACACATAGCACTAGTTTCTGGCATCACTATAACAGCCATTAGATGACCAGAATAACTAGTAACTACCAAACCGAATGGACCATAACTACATCTATGTCCATACCGACCCTGTATACACACCTATACCGACCCTGTATACAACTATACCGACCCTGTATACCCCTATACCGACCTCACTGGGCCGGCAGGAAGTGAGTCAGTGGAGCCTGAGAACCTAGAAGTAGCCTGGGAGGAACTAAGAGCCATTTACCAAAAATATCCACCCCTAATCCTTAAGTAAGATGATGGACTGAAGCTTTACAGACCAAGGATCCAGAGACTAATTGTGATTGGTGCATGAGCCTATGACTCTACCCACTAACACAGGGCGCCTAGTCTTTTTAAGCCCTTTCTGATTACCTTATTTGTCGTTTATTTATATAATCATTTTCATTGGCATCTATTGTATTGTTTTTCTGTGATTGGATAATTATTCCTGTGCACTGCCTATAAAAGGCAGAACTTTGCTAATGTTTGTCAATTGTAATTGGGACTTTTACTAACTGGTTTATTTTGGATGAATAAAGGCATATGGACTCAATAATATTGAGATATGCGTCTGAGCCAAGGGCTCACAACTGGCTGTAGAGTAGCGATACTCTGTCTCGCATTCATTCGGTAGGGATCCGTTGCAAACCTCACTCAGCTACGGTACCCTGGCTCTGCACTAAACAGAACCAGCTCCCCGCTCCCGTATTCACAGTACAGGTCGAAAAAAGACACTTTTGCGAAAGTCGTCGACTTCCTTCCGACTGCAGCAGTGTTCCCAGCAATTGACGTTGAGTCTCACTCCGTCTTGCGAATTGCCACAGACATTATTTGAGCAAACAAACTTGCACATAGGCTTCGACTACCCTCTGCCTGCAACAGTTTGCCACCGCAATTGCCGTAGAGTCTACACTCCGTCTTGCGAAGCTACACGGACATTCCTTTTGAGTATTACTAAACAACTAATGGACAGCTCGACCCTGCAGCAGTCTATACCGACCCTGCACAGTCTATACCGGCCCTGTATAGCATCTACATTGGCCCAGCAGCCAGTACTACTGACCCTGCGTACGCTAATACCAACGCAGCAATCTGTTAGATAGCCCCTTTGTAGATTTAGAGTTGATCGATCCTCTTGTTGTAGCGATGGCGGCCAACAGAGCTCGTAGTGCAAGCAGAGCCCCTGCTGTTAACCCTGAACTAATGGCTATGGACCGTTTAACGGAAGCCTTACAAGCTGCCATGCGACCAGCTAATGGCAACGCTCGCCCAAGTTTCAAGGCACTCAAGTACGAAGGCGAAGGAGATGTGGAATACTTTATCGCACGCTTTGTTGAGGTGGCCGAGGCAAATGACTGGCAAGAACAGACTGCAATGTTGTACTTGCATGAGTCATTAAGAGGCAGCGCACTGGAGTGTGGAACGCCCCCACACATACAAGGGATCTTCACCCCGTTAAGAGCACGCTTTAGGGTGACCCCTAGAGAAGCTATGTCAAGGTTGACTAGTCTTCGAAGGTCTTATAAGACCGCCCTACAGGAACACGCTAATGAGGTGGAGCAGTTGATTCGTCTGGCGTACGAAGACCTCCCACAGAGAGCAGTGCAACGCATGATGCTTGACACATTCAGTTCCACTATAGGGAATGCATACCTGCAGAGGCACCTCTTGGCTATTCAGCCAACAGACCTTGCAGACGCTGTAAGAGCAGGCAACGAGTACCTGCAGATCAAGACAGCCCACGAAGAGCGCCTCACTCATGTGTGTGCTATAGGAGATGATACGGACGATGATGAGTGTGGAGGCGGTGTACCTCCGTTACTATCTACTCCGGCCCCCCTTAACTCTCCTGTTCAGCAAGTCAGTGCACCACACTGGACAGGCCCGCTTCAGCTGGTGATGGAGACTTTGCAGACCTTAACGCAGGAGATTAAGTCGTTAAGAAAAGACCACTCCCCAGCTCCCACCCCACTACTGGAAGCCATGCCCACACTGTGCTGTTGGGGCTGTGGTGGAGTCAGAGGTCTTGGCAGGATAAAGCTAGCCAATCGTCGAGGAAAGGAAACGGTTACCGGCCGCAGTAGAGCAGACAGAGTCTAGCTGCAATAAGGCCAGCCGTACACCCCCTAAGTGAGGTCAGCAGGTGGCCTACGTCCCTGCGAGTAAACCTCTTGAAATACAGGCAATAGAGGTTGCCAGTAATAGCTTCAAACGCCCATACCAAGCAAGTTATTTCTTGTCTGCCAAGATGGATAGGCGCCCAATGTCCATTCTGGTAGATACTGGATGTACAACCAATTTGATGTCTTGGCATGCTTGCCGCCGACTACCTCAGTGGATCCAAGACACCCTTCAGGATAGCAAACCCCATGGTCTGATGGCAGGCGGTTCGGAAATCCCGTTTTATGGTACTGTGCAAGTATCTTTACAGCTCCGTGGACTCCGGACTGAGGTGAATTTTGTCATTAGTGACATTCACGAGGACTCCATTATAGGAGTGCCATTCCTCTTCGGCCACAAGTGTATGACGCGCTTCATAGACTCAACCATCATAATAGATGGCCATGAGTTACCCTGCACTGACAAGCATGGGAGATTGCTTAAAGACAGTGTCAGGCTGCTGGATATGAACCCAGTAAAAAGGAGTGATCTGCGGTACAGCAATACACTGTTTCCCCTTGGTAGGGACGGATTTCCCCCTACTACACCTAGCTGGGCAGAACAAACTGCTAAGAGATCAGCCCATACTCTGGAGAGAGGGGAGGTATACCTCTCCAGAAAGTTTCAGCCAGATTCGGCGAAGACTGAAGAAGTTATGGAGCAAAAGGTGGAAAATATCTCTACGCCCCTGTTGGCTACGCCCCTTGTAGCCGAGAGTACGCCTAACAGCCAGGAGCAGTGGAGAAAGCCCTCCAATACAGTAGAAACAATAGAAAGCAGTGAAAAATGCAATTCTAGGCGGTTGGCTGAAGGGAATGTAGCCAGCAGCTATGAGGCAATACTTGGAAAGTACGGGAAAGACGTCCAAGTAGCTGTAGCTGCCAAACAGCTCACGTCAGAATGGCTGTGCTTGGTTTCTAAGGAACCCCCACGGACCCTCTTGCCACTCAACCACGCGCTGCCACTGTACGGACAGTCGGGCAGCCCACAGCAAGCAGCAAAGATTGCCCCTAATACCCCCACTACAACTCCACTGCCTAAGATTACAGGCATGATGAGTCATAGATCTGAGAGACCATGCAGCGGGGGAGAAATGCTCATTCTTTCAGACGACAGTGACCAGTGCAGACCACCACTTGACCAGCCACCTTGTGTAAATAAAATGGCTGATTTAAACCAGGATGACGAACACGTCCTACTAGAACAGTGGTTCTTAACCAGTGGGGAATTTCCACCCAGTGGGAAATGCTGAGATTTTTTTGGAGGAATTGAAACTTCATATTTTTCATTAAAATTTTGGCTGCTACGCAACCTGTTTTGATTTATATCAGTTGCTGTGCCTTTATATTGTGCTGGTTGTAGTGCTTGTACTTAGATTGCATGAAAGAGTTGTGCCTACCTCCTACCTGTTCTTGAAATATGAAGGATCAACTTTTCAGCTTTCTCTGCTGTTTTCTGTCAGCCATTGTTTTACACACTTCAGAATCACTGTGTTGAGACATTAAACTTGTACCTGTTACAGTTTGGTTTTGCTAGTAGTAAATGTGGAACTACTTCCAGTGGATTTTCAAAGGTAGGAATGGTTTTATTTAACATGTTCTTCATTTAGTGTTTGTTTGACTTACCAATTTGATTGAAACCGTAGGTTGGTAGATTTAACTTTCAACTCATTTTTAGCATTATTTTATTGGAACATTTTCACCAAGTATAAACTAAAACATTTCCTCAAGTACCAACAACGCGACAAGGCAACAATGTCCAAATCCAAAAAACGTACTTTGGCTTTTCATTCCTGATCAAGCAAAGAGTTCGGATTCCACAGTGTGTTCTGTGTATGAAAACCCTCAGCAGTGGTTCCATGAAGCCTCATCAACTGAATCAACATTTAAACAGCCTGCATTCGGAATATGTTGGAAAACAGAGGACATTCTTCGAAAATAAGCAAAGACAGTTAAAACGAGCAATATTGGATGACAGTGGCACCACCAAGCAACATTCATCCTCAGCATTGCAAGCATCACATGCTGTCTCTCATCTCATAGCCAAAGACAACAAGCCACGCACTATTGGTGAGTCTTTGACTAAATTGTCTATTTTGGAATGCGCGAAACTAGTGCTTGGTGAAGCAGCTTCACAAAAACTCGCTGACCTCTCACTTTCAAATGACATTGTTTGCTCCAGAATAGTTGACCTTGCCTCAGATATACAGGTGCATATAACCGAGAAAATCAAAGAGTCCCTTCTCTTCGCTATCAGATTGGATGAGTCAACCGATGTTGCGAGTCTTTCTCAGCTGATGGTATTTGCTCAATACATTTGGAAGATTGCTGTTGAAGAAGAATTTTTTTTCGCAAATCATTGGAAAAGCAAGCCACTGCAGCAGATGTCATGGAACTTGTGGCTGGAATTTTTAAAAAGGAAAATTTAGATTGGGGAAAGCTGGTTGGAGTCTGCACAGATGGAACACCAGCCATGCTAGGCTGTCGCTCTGGATTTGTGTAGCTGGTGAAAAAGAAGAGCTCTCTGGTATAGGGTACGCATTGTTTCATGCATCGAAAATCTCTTGCATCAAAAGCACTACCAAAGTTTCTGCAAGATCACACAACCGGTGTGTTTTGAATAAAAGAGTATTTGGGAAGCTATATAGGGATTTGGATGCTGCACACTCCTTTCTCCTATACTACACAGAGGTCTGATGGCTTCAAAAGGCAACATGCTGGGAAGGTTTTTCGAACTTAGAGATGAGGCTATGAAGTTTTTAAATACTCAGAAGAGGGAGAAAATTGCAGCTGTAGTGTCCATGGAAGAATTCGAACCAAGTCTTGCATACTTAGTTGACATTTTCAGCTCTCTGAATGAGTTAAATCGAAAGCTACAAGGTCGAAACAAAAACATACTGACGGCACACGACAATATCAATTGCTTTCAAAGACAAGCTAAAGCTATGGCAAAATCGTTTGCAGAAACGAAATATCAGTTCATTTCCATGCTTGAATGAACTGCAGGAGAAAGCAAGAAAAGATTTGTCTGATGACTTGCTGGAAAGAATTACAGGTCATTTAGTTGCTTTGCAAGTGGAGTTCGTCAAATATTTCCCCACAATTAGGGGCGACAAAGAAGTGATAATGGGCTTAACACAAGATCCATTCAAGCGTTGTGTTGATGAAATTCTGGAAGAAATGCAGGAGAAGTTTCTCGAGTTGCTTCATGATTCCAGCATAAAAGATGAGTTCAAAGCAATGTCTATGGATGAGCTTTGGGTTTTTGCGAGAAGTTTTTATCCGAAGACAAGTGATCCCGCACTCAGAATTCTGATGCCATTCTCAACTTACCTATGTGATACAGCCTTTTCAACAGTGATGACCATAAAAACTAAATATTGAAACAGACTTGATGCGGCAGCAGACTTCAGATGTGCTTCATCTCGCATTGCACCAAATATTCCAGAACTGATGAAAGCCAAACAACAAAAAAAATGTCATTGACAATTATATACCATTCATGTTTCTGTCTCTGCATGTATCAACTCTGCTTTCATTGCATCTCTTTTAAATGTCTTTTAAATAATGCACTATGCATATCCATAGTAAATGAACGTTTCATAACACACCATATACATAGAATTTCATACTGCAATACGGAAGAAATAATTAATACGCAGTAAAGAATTGACAATAGTTCAAGGTAAAATACTTTTGAAAATAGGGAATTGGAAGAAAAAGGTTAAGAACCACTGTACTAGAAGCTGGACTGGCGGAGTACCAGCCCTTCGCAGGATTGGAGGAAGAAGCCCTGTTGGGGATGCAAACAGCTGACCTGCTTAGAGAGCCCACAGGATGCACTCTTGCTGCTGCTGCCAAAGAGGCCTTGCTTGAAACTACAACTGGTGAGTTAACCGATTCTCAAATAGCTGATTGGATATTTAAAAATAGAGGTAGCTCTGATCCGTTAGCATTGGGTAGTGGCAGTCCCTCAAAGCCTCAAACCCAAGGGCACATACCAAGCAGTTCTGGTAGAAGAGCTCCCCGGCTGACTTTGAACCCAGCTAAGAACCTTAACCTGGCAGCAGGATCGAATTCTTGTAAAATTAAATTGACTACACAGCTTGTTAACTCTATGCCGGCCCGGCAGCACTCTATACCGGCCCTGCAGCCCGGGGTCGCTCTGCAACAAGTAAGAAGTTGCAAAAATTGGCCGAAGGCGATAGCCACTCTTCGCAGCCCCCTCAGAGTAAACAAACAGTGCCACTGCTTACACAGCAAGCACCCCTCACACAGATAGTGTGGAGCAGACCGCTGTAGTGTTTGTGCCTTCCATCCCAACCCAGGGGCGTGGGAGAAGTCTTGTGAAGAAGCAAGAACAAAAGAACATGGACCGATGGCGTCAGTGTTCTCCAGAAGGCGTTGCCCGTTCTACTGTCCCTTTGGATGGTGCTCAGACACCCCCTGTGTTAAGAAGGCTTGTTGAGGTGCCACCCCCACAGTCCAGCCCCCAATTTCTCCCTGTCACATAACACTGCCAGTGCACGATGTATGTGCTGATTCCGATAAGGATGTTATTGTCGCAGTTGCTGAAAAGCTGAAGTTGGTAGTCCGGCTGGTATGAACCACTCCTCCAACACCATTGGAAGAGGGAGAACTGGTAGAGGATGATCACCTCACTTTAGAGAATGAACCAACCACTTCTTGGACCACGGAAAGGAAAAGAAACCCCACCAGGTGGCGCATGTTTCAATGGATAACGGCGGCCACATAGGAGAGAATACACACTTTTATGCGGGAGGCATGTAACGCTGCCTGTCCTAAATGTAATTTCCAGGCAAGGAATACACGACAGCTGCGTGTACATGTAGGGAAACGCTATATAAGGCACTACTGCCGTTGCCACTATGGAAGCGAAAGTAGAGATGCGGTGTACTCACACCAAGTGAACTTTGACGCGCCGGGAGATCCGGTGCACCATCTCAAAACGGGGATAGTGTACACCGTAGACAGAGCAAGCTACAGCCGTTTTTTGCCAATTCGTGCGATGGGACAACCGCGCAAAGTTTCGTAGGTGCCAACCTACCCAAAGCGGTTGCCACCCAACACCAACACAGAAAACCGGCCAAACGGAAGCGCTCTCCAGAGCACCGGTTGAACAAGGTAGCAGCACCTCCAGCAACCGACTCGCTGATAGCAGTTCAGTAGTACAAGATACCCAAGCTTGTGAACCAGGGTGCCAGTACCATGCCATCCTCTCTTGAGATTCAAGACCCAAAGGAAGAGTCAACTGTGTTGACAGTGCCTAGACCATCACTGCAATTCCGCTTGGCGGAGACAGTGGAGCAGCATGCAGCCACTCTGGAGCAGATGTTTCAGGAACTGCGGCGATTAATCCTTGGCCAGCAGCTTACAGAAGAAGATACTACCCATTCTAAAGCAGAAACGCGAGCTGTCGCTTAGGAGATGGCCAGACTCAGAGCTCAGGCTAATAACCTGCGCTGGGACCTGTTCTAGAAGAACAGCCATCTTTTACATATGTATATACTCATTTAGTCTTTGCTCTGCAGACGTAGTTTCTGCAGACTGTTATACTTTTTCTGTCTGCAAAAAAAGATTCGCACTCGTTGACCAGATATATCGCCGGGAGTTGTCCTTTCTCATTACTCCCTGACAACAAATCTCGCAGCAAATTTCGGACAAGATTTCTATTGGTTCTAGTAGACCTACAATAATAATTTTTACACCATCGTGTAGAGCAGAATCTACTCTATTTTTAGATAGTTATTTGAAGGACTTATGTCAGTCTAAACAGAAGCGATTTCCTGTCAACCGCGCCATGGTCGTTTTCGGGCAAGAAATAATTTTTCTTGCTGAGATAGTTTGAATTAATATTTTTTGCAGAGAACCTCCACGGATGAGATTTGTTCTTATAAATGGTTAGATTATATTTATTCCAGCATACTGGAATTGTTTAGAAGTGGAAATGACAGGTAGTATGCTAGAAATTAATTATTTGCATGACGACGATATTGTTGACTAGTAATTTTTTATTATTTTGCATTTTTTTTTTCTAAGTGTTTATTATTATGGTTCTTTATATCAGAAGAAAGCGCTTGAAATTCTCTATTCAGTGGTGTAAAAAGTTATATGCTAGCTTTGATAGAAAAAAAAAAATTAATAATATTCTTTGGAAAAATTTCCGGGATTTTCGCGAAAACAAGGCCAACCTTGATTGACATGTTATGGCTAATGTGGTGGCCCATTAATTCTTCAAAATTACCTACCTGCATCAGAATTAAATTCTCTTTCTATCTGTTGCATCAGTTTTTTGTTTTTAGTTTTACTTTTGGTGTTTTGTTCAGAGCAAAAATGTCAATTTTAAGAAAATTGAAAAAAAGTAGTGTCAAATAAAAAATATTTTTACCTGTTCACAAGTACAAAGTTGGCTTTGTTTAAAAATCTACCTATAGAATAGGTGTTGTTGAGTCTGATGGTCTCCTTTTTAACTCTGTAACACAAATAGCTGAATTTTAAAAAAATTTCAAAGTTTGATGAATTTTTTCAAAAGCGCATGAGATTCACAAATCGGTCACGCATAAAGCAGACGAAAATTAAAGAGTTAAACATATACTTAATCTGAACATGGGAGTTGTTCGCCCCTTACTCTTTCTCTTGTTTGATATGTTTTAATTAAAAACAAGAGAATGTTTTTAATGGAGAGAGGTGTGTGGTGGATTTTAGTGTGCATACTCTCTGCGCACACATAGAACTACATTCTGGCATCACTATAATAGCCATTAGATGACCAGAACAACTAGTAACTACCAAACCGAATGGACCATAACTATATCTATGTCCAGGTAAAACTAACAACTGGAGGCAGCACGCTACAAACCCCAGCTAGTGATTTTCAGCCCCCAAAATCCACTACAATATCACAGTATACACTAGTATGTATCACAGTATACACTAGTATATATCACAGTATACACTGGTATATATCACAGTATACACTAGTATATATCACAGTATACATTGGTATATATCACAGTATACATTGGTATATATCACAGTATACACTGGTATATATCACAGTATACACTAGTATATATCACAGTATACACTGGTATATATCACAGTATCCACTGGTATATATCACAGTATACACTAGTATATATCACAGTATACACTGGTATATATCACAGTATACACTGGTATATAACACAGTATACACTGGTATATATCACAGTATACACTGGTATATATCACAGTATACACTAGTATATATCACAGTATACACTGGTATATATCACAGTATACACTAGTATATATCATAGTATACACTGGTATATATCACAGTATACACTGGTATATATCACAGTATACACTGGTATATATCACAGTATACACTAGTATATATCACAGTATACACTAGTATATATCACAATATACACTGGTATATATCACAGTATACACTGGTATATATCACTGTATACACTAGTATATATCACAGTATACACTAGTATATATCACAGTATACACTGGTATATATCACAGTATACACTGGTATATATCACAGTATACACTGGTATATATTACAGTCTACACAAATATACACATGTAACTCATACCACAATATACCAATTATATATAACTTGTACTACAATATACCAAATATATATAACTTATACTACAATATACCAAATATATATAACTTATACTGCAATATACCAAATATATATAACTTGTACTACAATATACCAAATATATATAACTTATACCACAATATACCAAATATATATAACTTATACCACAATATACCAAATATATATAACTTATACTACAATATACCAAATATATATAACTTATACTACAATATACCAAATATATATAACTTATACTACAATATACCAAATATATATAACTTATACCACAATATACCAAATATATATAACTTATACTACAATATACCAAATATATATAACTTGTACCACAATATACCAAATATATATAACTTGTACTACAATATACCAAATATATATAACTTATACTACAATATACCAAATATATATAACTTATACTACAATATACCAAATATATATAACTTATACCACAATATACCAAATATATATAACTTATACTACAATATACCAAATATATATAACTTATACTACAATATACCAAATATATATAACTTATACTACAATATACCAAATATATATAACTTATACTGCAATATACCAAATATATATAACTTATACTACAATATACCAAATATATATAACTTATACCACAATATACCAAATAAATATAACTTATACTACAATATACCAAATATATATAACTTATACTACAGTATACCAAATATATATAACTTATACCACAATATACCAAATATATATAACTTATACCACAATATACCAAATATATATAACTTATACCACAATATACCAAATATATATAACTTATACTACAATATACCAAATATATATAACTTATACTACAATATACCAAATATATATAACTTATACTGCAATATACCAAATATATATAACTTATACTACAATATACCAAATATATATAACTTATACTGCAATATACCAAATATATATAACTTATACTACAATATACCAAATATATATAACTTATACTGCAATATACCAATTATATATAACTTATACTACAGTATACCAAACATATATAATTTACACTACAATATACCAAATATATATGACTTACAGGGGAAACCCTATCGGAGACTTTCACTAGACCAGTTCTTGTATCTACAGCTGTTACATAATATCCTTGAATCACTCCATCAACGTCTGACACTTTGGTCCAATTGATTGCTATGGAATTGTGGGTAATTTCTACCACAGTCACATCTGGTATACCTTTGGGTGCTGCAGTGAGTACAATACAAATTAATATCGGGTAATAAAATGAAATAACAATTAACAACAGTATGACTTATCAGACAATTTTATGATACCAACAACTGAATACCACAACAACTGGTCCTTCATCGTAACTTAAAATAACGAATTATCATAAAACAGCATTCACTGAAGTGCACAAAATTTATCAGTTTTTACCGCTCATAGACCATTCCAGTGTGCTGAACGTCTACAGCTGAGATAACATTATGGGAGTGTCATGTTCCAGCTCTATACATTAACACTGGGCGTATAACTATCTTATAGATGAGTACTTTCAAGTTCCCTAAGAGATTGAAAGTACTCATCTATAAGACAGTTATACGCCCAGTGTTAATGTATAGGGCTGGAGCATAGCCAATCAAAGATAACCTAGCTGAACGGATGAGTGTCTGTGAGATGAGGATGCTACCTACTGTCTTGGAATTAGCCTTGAGGAGCACCAGACAAATGTCAGCATAAGAACAGAAGCTAATGTCATGAGTATAACAGACCTTATGAGAAGAAGAAGGCTTGAGCGGTTTGGACATGCATTTCGGAGAGAAAGAGAAGATGACAGTAGTAATATATGAGCAGATCTCCCTACCAAGTGTTTTTTGTGGATTAGATCTCGGGGTTGAGGCAATGGGTTACGGCGTTGAATGAATTCACCGAGTTTATATGTATTTTATTTGAGTGGCATTTGAGTGGCATTTAAGTGGCATTTGAGATTTGATTATTTTTTTACTTAATTTGAACTTATATGGCATATAGATTTTGAATGTATGGCATTTAAGTTTTGATAATTTTTTTACATAACTCGAACTTAATTTGAACTTGTATGGCATCTAGATTTTGAATGTATGACATTTAAGTTTTTGATAATTTTTCGATAGCTATATATATTTATGTACATTGAATAGAAATTAAATATTGTATGATTGTATATATTAAAGTTTATATTCTTGAAAAAGCCATAACATAACTTCAAACGAAGCAATAGATGTATATAAACATTCATCCGTTTGAATATAACGTAAAATATTAGGCTTAAACTCAAGCATTAATTTTTCAGTCTATTTGGCTTTAACTAGTCTTTGAGTGAGATCTTGATCCCATACCTGTCTCTTGATTTTTTTTAAAAAATGGTTAATATTTACGATTTTAGACATTTTCAAAACTGTCTCAAAATGGTTTTGAATTGTTAGTTGTAATAATGTTTCTTGATTGTCAGCATTCTGGTGTAATGTATGTGGTCGGTACTGTATGGGTAGTTCTCCGTATAAAGATGCTAAAGTTAGCAAATGCTGCGTTATACAGAATAACGCAGCTTGCAATGTTAATGGATATTTCGCATTTTCCTGCACGGCTACATTTCCTTTGATATACTTGTGATAAATCTCCGGGAGGAAGTGTGTTATTGTATATGACTTTGAACTCATAATGAACTAAAATAAAAAAATTTATGTGTTAGTATAAGATGATTAAACAGTGTTGTAAAATAATTACATTTTAACTTCTATTAAAATAGTTTTTTTTATTAATTCTCACCTTATCACCAAGAAAATTAGCTGTAGTAGTTGATGCTCCTGAGGTTATTGTAGTAGTTGATGCTCCTGAGGTTATTGCTGAAGAGAATTAATTTTATGCAGAGAGCTGTTCTTATATACTATAAGCCACTCCTACTCATTTAGCTTATAACCATTAAAAACACTCACGCGAAAACTCTATCAGAATAGTGTTATTCGCGTGAAGTATTTCTGTTTTATTCGCGTGAAAATAATTGTTTTATTTCCGTGAAAAAGTTGGTTTGTATTCGCGGGAAAATAAGTTTTTTATTCCCGCGAAAGCAACGGTTCCCATTCGCGTGAAAATAAATTATTTATTCCTGCGAAAACATTGGTTTTGTATTCGCGTGAAAATAAAATTGTTATTCCCGCGAAAGCAACAGTTTCCAATCGCGTGAAAATAAATTATTTATTCCCGCGAAAGCATTGGGTTGTATTCGCGTGAAAAAATGCTGATTCATAGGATTTAATCAGTGCAACTTTACCTATTTAAGAGCCACTGTTTTCACACAGAAAGCATCCAGTTCTACAACGGCTAGCGGAGAAGCAACATCTACTAAACCTTCTATTGCAACTACTAGGAGTTCACCTTCTTTATAAAGGTAAGAGTAAAAATATTTATTTTCTGTTAGCTAACACAACTAGCTGAAGGCTTATGATCTTTTAAAATTAATTACAAAAAATTAAACAAAATGTTTTGTTTTTTTTCAGAATGAGTACTCAAGACGAAGGAAGTCAACCGATGAATGAAGAAGCAGGACCCCAGCAAACCCTTTCCCCATCACTTTCTCCTATCTTTGATATGCCAGAAAGTCAATTGGTAGTTGATGAACCAGAATCCCAACAAGATTTTACTTCATTCACATCTCCTACTAACAAGCTGTCTTCAAAAAGATCATCGATGAGGAAATGATCTTTCATTGATTTGACAAAAGATGATATTGAAACTGGCTCGAAGTGCAAAAAACTACTTTTGACGGATGTTGGAGACGAAACGCTTTTTCGTCATACCAGAATACCCTTTCAAGATGCCGGAAGTAATGAACTAACCACTCTCACCTACAAGAGCGCCGGGTTAATAAACTCTCTCTCTCCAGATAGTCTAGAAAAACTTGAAGAGTCCATGGAAATCTGCGAACTACCAGTACCAACAGTTATGGAGGTGTTGTCTGTTGAATTTCGTGATGAATCAATGTGTGTCATCATTTACAACTATCGAAAGGATAAAAAGAGAACTTGAGTGAAGAGTGATGTTTCAACCGAAATAAGACTGCTTGTTAATAAAGCTAAGCAAACACGCCCAATTGTTTTAATTTATATGGTTGAAGGAAAGACAGGAGATGCGATTTTTCGTACCGCTGAATTTCAAGGATGTAATCGAAAGATCAACGATCCATTCAACTCATTGTACGGTAAGAGTTTGAGACAAATACAGGCTTATTTCAGTGTTGCTCACCTACCCGATTTTCTGACAGGAAGTGTTATAGCTTATGAGAATCCTGGAATGCTAAGAAAATGTGATACTCGTTGGAACAAGACTGCCGATATTATAGTGGCAAATTACAGATGTATGGTGAATGGAGAGCTATTGATTGGAGATATTAGCATCCCTGCTCAAATAACTTCATCTGTGGTGGTGAAAAAAGCGGTGTAATCGTATTCAAAGGACTAAGACAAAATACGAACAACATAATCTCCTACGATGTCATTCTACTCTCGGCTCTTCAAGCTTTCATTCAAGCCTCAGAATTGTTTGATACTTTGGCGCAACACAGCTGTCTCTCCTACTTTGATGGAAATGAAAAAGAGAATTGTCCAGAACAGTACATCGGAACCTTAATCGATAACACAAAGGATATGTCTCGTCTTCTATGATGGTAAGTTTCATATCTATTTAAAGAAAGTTCCGAAGTATTTTTGTAAAATTAATTCATATAGCTATGTATGATAGAGTCATTAGTTACTATGTCTTTTAGATATAACTAAAAAGCGTTCCTGAGGAAGAAAATGAGAAGATCTTATTTACTTCTTGCTTGAAACATTTCAAAATAATGGTTTTTATAGGTTCATTGCGTTGTGATCAACTAAACCTAAATAAATTTGTTTAGGTTTTTGTTTGTTTTCTTCCAAAGTGATGTCAACCTGCGCAACACCAGCACGAATTCCATATAGTTTTATCCGTTTTCGATCAACTGGATAAATGCAGTTGTGACCTTCCAACGCCAAACTGAGTTGGGAGTTTTGTATTGTAGGATTCACCTTAACTTTACAAAGATGAAGTTCAAATTTATCAATTCTAATCTTTGCTCCTCTTGCAGGCACTTCATTTGCAGCAAACAAAGCTAGTTTGCCGGAGGCACGCTCAAACTCCAGCTGCATACTAGGACCTGGAATTATTAGTTTTTTTTGCTGACATAATGGGAGATGAGGTTTTCCAGTTAATTCTATTGTCTTTCCACCTATGATTAGAGCTCTCCTCTTTTTCTTATCTGCGGTTTTGTGATCAGCAGCGTCTTTGCTAGTTGAATCATCATACATCCATCCTTCCATCTTACCTTGATATTTCTTTCTTTCTGCACTGTTTTCGAGTAGTTGTGAAAAGTAGGAGCGTAAGTAGTAATATATGAGCAGATCTCCCTACCAAGTGTTTTTTTGTGGGGTCATAATCTGGGGTGATGCAATGGGTTACGGCGTTGAATGAATTCGCCGAGTTTATATTGTGTTTTATTTGAGGGGTACTTGAGTGGCATTTGAGTGGCATTTAAGTGGCATTTGAGTTTTGATTATTTTTTACCTAATTCGAACTTATATGGTATATAGATTTTGAATGTATGGCATCTAAGTTATGATAATTTTTTACATAATTGTATACATAATTATAACTCATAGGATGTCTAGATTTTGAATGTGAGGCATTTAAGGTTTGATAATTTTTTGTAATTCCGAGTCATATGATATCTTGAGAGAGAGAGGAGAGAGAGGAAATATATCTACATTGAATAAATACAGTGATTAAAAATGAAACAATATGTGAATATATACATTTATTGTGTAATAAGTAGGGAAAATCTCATATAATATAGCTAGAGTCAGTAAATACTAAGTAACTGAAGTTTTTAGCTATTTCAACTGGATAAAAAAGTACAGTCACTCGTATAATGCTTAGGATAGGAAGATCTTCAAATGTTTTGCAAATCGGAACTTTTGGTGAGTTAATCACCTGAGAACCTTTAGACTTTTCTATGAATTATTATATGATTATATACACTTATTGTATAATAAGTAGGGAAAATCTTTCCATATAATATAGTTAGAGTCGGTAAATAGTAAGTAATACAAAACAGTACAACTTGTAATGTCAATGAATACACAGGCTTTTTTTATTCATTCATTATCCGCTTGAGACTACCTGTTGTCAGCATTTGATATTGAGTTTACATACCATCAACACCAAGCTGTTCATCAAAATCTTGTAATTCGTTTTCTAGGAATTCCTTATGAACTTCATCCTCATTATTCGTTTTTGTTAGCACCTCATTGGAACTTGTTTGTGTGCAATATTGCTCCCAATCACTAGCGTTGGTTGAAGAAATGAAGACAACATTGTGGTATGGAATGGGATTTCCATTCTTACTCTGTTTTTTTCTTTTGTAAATCATCACACCAGGTACACATCTTTTAGCTTCCTCGTTATATCTGATTGGTAGTAAAAGCGTTCTCGTCTCTCTTTTTCCATTCTTTTCAGCGACATAGCGAATGCAATTTACAATGGATTCTTCTCCATTGAATCGGAAAGGAATGAATCTTTCTACAACTTCGATGTAAGCAAAAATGGAACAATCCTTGAAATTACTGAGATACTCGATGTCGTAAGCGAGTTTGAGTTCTTCTTCACTCATTTTTCTCAGTTTTTCAGCTTCAGCAGTAGCTTCCATTGTGGTTAAGCGTTTTGTACTGATACGTTTGACATTGTAGTAAGTAGTCTCTGGTTTTTTTGAGTTTTCCATCTCACCCAAATACAAAATGTTGAAAGGTAATGGGTAGTTATCAACATTGAAGCTTTCAACTACTCTACTTGGACAAACAACTTTCTGAAAATTCGCTCCAGTTGAATTATCAAGATAAGTGAGAATGTATTAGTTTCCGTATGCACCAGTACTCTGTTCAATAGAAACGATTTGCAAAACTGATGGAACAGGAAGTGACGCTAGTGTAAGAAACCCTCCAATCTTTTTCAAATCACATGCGTTCCATTTTTGGAGAGATTTGGCCATCTTGAGAGCTCTGTCAGCATCAGTGAGCAATTCTTTTTGTTCCATATTGTTTGATGTTGTGGGTAAAACCAGTTTTGGAAGAGCTCGTCTCTTTATTGTTGCTTCTTTTGTGACAGAGTTAGAGTTTTTTCTTTTGGAGGGTGTTTTGAATGTTTTTGTTTGTTTTCGATTGGCTTTAAATCCGTGTAAGAAGCAGAAAAATCCTCCATAGTGTTCTAAAAAAGAAAGAAATAATATATAATTCAGCTTTTCATGTGGAACTAAAAGATTATTTATTTCATACTTTACATTATAGCTAAACTAATTTTGATCTTTGCTAGGTAGGGAATAATAAGTTTTTTAAATTTTACCTTTTATAAAGAGAAAGTTTCTAGTAGTTGCAATGGAAAGTGTAGTAGATGTTGCTCCTCCGATCACTGTTGTAGAACTGGATGCTTTCTGTGTGAAAACAGTGGCTCTTAAATAGCTAAAGTTGCACTGGTTGAACTCTATGAATACCAACCTTCTTTATAATATAACTATGAATCAGAATTTTGTCCACGCGAAAACCAATGTTTTCGCGGGAATAAATAATTTATTTTCACGCGAATAGAAACTGTTGCTTTCGCGGGAATACAAATTTTATTTTCACGCGGATACAAACCAGTGCTTTCGCGGGAATAAATACTTTATTTTCACGCGAATGGAAACTGTTGCTTTCGCGGGAATAAATAATTTATTTTCACGCGAATAGAAACTGTTGCTTTCGCGGGAATACAAATTTTATTTTCACGCGGATACAAACCAATGTTTTCGCGGGAATAAATAATTTATTTTCACGCGAATGGAAACCGTTGTTTTCGCGGGAATAAATAATTTATTTTCACGCGAATAGAAACTGTTGCTTTCGCGGGAATACAAATTTTATTTTCACGCGGATACAAACCAATGCTTTCGCGGGAATAGATACTTTATTTTCACGCGAAGGGAAACCGTTGCTTTCGCGGGAATAAATATTTTATTTTTAAGCGAATGGAAACCACTGCTTTCGCGGGAATACAAATTTTATTTTCACGCGAATACAAACCAATGCTTTCGCGTGAAAATATTTATTCCCGCGAAAGCAACAGTTTCCATTCTCGTGAAAATAAAGTATTTATTCCCGCAAAAGCATTGGTTTGTATCCGCGTGAAAATAAAATTTGTATTCCCGCGAAAGCAACAGTTTCTATTCGCGTGAAAATAAATTATTTATTCCCGCGAAAACAACGGTTTCCATTCGCGTGAAAATAAAGTATTTATTCCCGCGAAAGCATTGGCTTGTATTCGCGTGAAAATAAAATTTGTATTCCCGCGAAAGCAACAGTTTCTATTCGCGTGAAAATAAATTGTTTATTCCCGCGAAAGCAACGGTTTTCCTTCGCGTGAAAATAAAGTATTTATTCCCGCGAAAGCATTGGTTTGTATCCCCGTGAAAATAAAATTTGTATTCCCGCGAAAGCAACAGTTTCTATTCGCGTGAAAATAAATTATTTATTCCCGCGAAAGCAACGGTTCCCATTCCCGCGAAAATAAAATATTTATTCCCGCGAAAGCATTGGTTTGTATCCCCGTGAAAATAAAATTTGTATTCCCGCGAAAGCAACAGTTTCTATTCGCGTGAAAATAAATTATTTATTCCCGCGAAAGCAACGGTTTCCATTCCCGCGAAAATAAAATATTTATTCCCGCGAAAGCAACGGTTTCCATTCGCGTGAAAATAAATTATTTATTCCTGCGAAAGCATTGGTTTTCGCGTGGACAAAATTCTGATTCATAGTTATATTATAAAGAAGGTTGGTATTCATAGAGTTCAGCCAGTGCAACTTTACCTATTTAAGAGCCACTGTTTTCACACAGAAAGCATCCAGTTCTACAACAGTGATCGGAGGAGCAACATCTACTACTACATCCACTGACTATTAAAAGTTTTTCTGTGTGAATTTGAAAATTTTCATTGAACCTAAGACTTAATTATCTGACTTAATTATCTCACTTAAATTTTTGTCTACTTAAAAAGTAATGCTTTCACACAATAAATCACTCGTTCTAACAACAGTAACTGAAGCCTCAACATCTGCTATATAATATACCAACTGACTACTAGGAGTTTTATTCACAAGGTAAAATTTATTAGCTGAGACATTTAACTTACCTTTTTATGTGCTATTGTCACTTCTATTAAAAAGTAATGATTTTATTGTTATTATAGTGCTATGGAAACAGAAGAGGATGATACTGATGTAGACATACATAAGGAATGGGAATGGCTCATGAAAAATCAAAATGATATCAGTTTTTCAAACGCTGATAATGAATACATGAATGATGAATGCGATGCTGAATATGAAAATGAAATGGAGATGGAACTTGAAAATGCTTTTCAAGACAAACCTTCGACTTTTCAAGTTTCAGCAACTACTGAAAATACAATAGCCTTTGATAAGCAGTAAGTTTTTAAAATCATAAATTAATAACGTTAGTAGAGTAATTTTTTTTGCTGTTTTTTTTATAGTCATCTCATGAATCAGCAAAAATAATGCGTTATCTCTTTATTGTAGACAGGACTCAGAATATCAGAGAATTAATGTAAAAAAGGGAGTTGAGAATTCATCTCATAGTACACAGTAAGTTTTTAAAAACCTAACTAATAATAATGTTTGAGCCTTTTTTCCTAATTCCATTTTAAAAATTAATTGATAATGGTGTTTAAGTCATTTTTTCTTCTGTTACATTTCATACAAAATGTATATGAATGTTTTATAGAACAACTAATATGTGTTAACATTTCTATTGTAGACAAAGTTTAAATTATCAGGAGGAGAATGTAGAAGAAAAAAACCCTGAAATTTCCCCTAATTGGAAATGGTTAGAAGAAAATCTCATTTGTTTTCGTTTACCCGATGAAACAATCAATCAAATAGGATTTGGTGCTGAGCCTTCACCACCAAAGACAAGCATAATAGCTCAAGATATAGAGCCGGTTGTGGAGGAGATAGTTGAAGAAAATGAGAATGATCCAATGATAGAAAATGAAGAAGAAGAAGAAGAAGAAGAAGAAGAAGAGGAGGAGGAAGAAGCACAAGAGGAAGAACAAGAAGAAGAAGAAATGGAAGATTTAAATTTTGAAAGACCTACCCGAGCATCAACCCTAGGTATTGTTGATGATAGCACAGCTCCAACCTTCCAAGATGAAGAATGGGATGATATTGGGGAGCTATGAAAACGAAACATAGAGCTGGAAAAGTCATAGAACTTTTAAATGTAAGACTTTGGAATGGGATTCCAAGAGACCAAGCTGATACCTACCAAAATGACTATCATGATTCAAGAGTGTTAGAATTGCTAAAAAAAGTTTGGAGACAATTGAGCTCGAGAGCAAAAGTCAACTGTAGCGTAGGTTGTATACTAGAAAATAAAAATGATGGTGAGCTCCGATACTTTCACTCATCATCAAACAATGCTACCGTATATCCAAAAGCTAAACTGATTGAAAGTGAAGGAGATCTTGATGACTTTTTTGTTGATGTTATGGAGACTGATCATCGTACAAATAGCTTGAGACGGAGACCAAATACGACTTGGAGATTGATGTTAATCACAAACATTTCGTTTTATTTCTACAAACTACTTGGAATGGGAAAAGTTGGATCACCACCAGAGCATTTACCCTCTCACCTCATTAACAACAGACACATACGAACCATGTTAAAAAACACAAAAGGAATACGAATTACCGACAATCTTTGTTTTTTTAGATGTCTAGCATTATACAAAGAACTACAAAAAAACGGTGGAATTGCAAAAGATCCGACAATGAAGGAGGTGAAGGAGTACCAACAACAATATCATAGTTTCATCTATGGTGATAGTGCTAAAAGTTGTGATGAGGAAGGAGTAACAGAAGCTGATTTATTGCTTTTGGAGCGAGCATTTCAACTGAAGATAACGGTGTTTTCTTTAAATGATGATATGACTTCAACAGTTATTTGGAATTCAAACTCCAGTTATAAGGAGAATCTATATTTGGATCTTTATATCAATCACTTCAGTCTTATTACAAACTTGGAAGGATATGTCAGAACCTACAGATGTCCAACGTGTTCTACTTGTTATGACAGATTGGGGAATTTGAAAAGACACAGATGTTCAATCTCAGACGCAACAAATCTGGAGTTTTCTGCAGGGCAATACAAACCTACCGCTACAATATTCGACAAACTGAAGATTCAATTCGGGGTAGATATCGGGTCAGATGATTCCTTGAGATACTTTCCGTTTTTTGCAACATTCGATATAGAGTGTTTGTTACCTAATTGCAAAAAAGATCGAGATACAGACAGAACCATTTACACTAACGAGCATCAACTTTTAAGTATTTCAATTTGTTCAAATGTACCGGGCTTCAACAACCCACGTTGTATTGTCAATAACGGGGATGATGATGAGTGTGTTGGAAAGTTCATTGAATACTTGGAAGATATTAGTGAAGAATCATATAGCCAATTGGAAGAACAATTTTCACAAATCATAAAACAGATAGAAGGTGAATTACAACGATTGGAAAAAGCTGAAGAAAAGTTTCGTACTGATTATGAACAAAATCGTTTCAGACGGAGATTAGGAGCTGAAAAAGTTCTGGATGATTTGTACAGCTATATGAAAAAACTTCCTATTCTAGGATTCAATTCACAGACTTATGATGTTAATGTGATGAAAGGAAAACTGCTTCAAAAATTGAAAGATGTCTCCGGCAAAGACTTTGATTTTGTTATAAAAAAAGGAAACAAAATGCCTGTTATCGGAATAGGATCTTTTTTGTTTTTAGATTGTACAAACTTTATCGCTACTGGATATAGCTATGAAATGTATCTCAAAGCATACAAATGTGAAGCCGGAAAAGGATTTTTTCCTTATGAATGGATGAAAGACTTGGAACAACTTAATCAAGAACATCTACCTCCAAGAGAAGCTTTTTACAGTTCTTTAAAACAAAAGAACATCAGTGAAGAAGAGTACATAATTTGTCAAGAAGCATGGAAAGATAACAACATGAGGACAATGAGGGATTTTTTAAAATGGTGCAACAACTTGGATGTAAAACCATTTGTTCAAGCGTTGGAAAGACAAAGATCAATCTACAGAGAGCATGGGATTGATATGTTAAAAGATGGTATATCTTTACCAGGATTAGCAATTCGATGGATGTTCAACAAAGCTCCTCAACCACCTCCTCCATACCTCTCTACACGCTTGGATTTCCATGAACTTGGTAACTCGTTTCGACAGACTCTCCCAATTTGTCTGATTGACAACAGCAATGCAGAACTTTATCCTCTAATAAAGAAAAACATAGTTGGTGGACCAAGTCTAGTGATGCATAGATATCACGAAAAAGGTATAACTAAAATTAGAAAGCATTGGTTGGGAAAAGAAGCAAAAGTTTGTGATAGAATCTATGGAGTTGATGCAAATGCGCTCTATTTATGGTGTATGATGCAATCAATGCCTACTGGTTATCATCGAAGAAGAAAAATCGAAAACTCCTTTGTTGCTGAACCAGTAAAATTTAGCAAGGTAGCTCATAGTTGGTTACAGTTCCAAATGTTTTCAAAAAAGATCAATATCAAGCATCAGCTCAATGGAGGAGAAGTTGCTCTTGGACAGCGAGGATTACCAGTTGACGGATTCTGTGTTGAAAATCGTCATGTCTTTCAATTCCACGGGTGTTTTTGGCATGGACACGACTGCTCTTATAACAATGCTAAAGAACAAGAGCTTCAAGCTAGTGGAAGAAAATCAAAAGCAAATCTGTTTAAAACTACGATGGAAAATGAAGAATATCTTCGAGCGCTAGGTTACACTGTAATCTCGATTTGGGAGTGTGAGTGGATGAAACGTGTAAAAACTCATACAAATTTACAAAAATTTGTCAACACGTTTTACGATTCTTTCTACCCTAAAATACTTGAAAAAAAACTAAATCAAGAAGAAGTGTTGTCGAGAGTTCAATCAGAGGAATTCTTCGGATTTGTTGAATGTGACATCGAAGTTCCTGAGGAAGAGGAAGAAAAGTTCTCCAAAATGCCTCCGATTTTTAAAAATACGATTTTAACCAGAGAACACTTGAGCGAAGAAATGAAAGTCTTTGCTGAAGCCGAAGGGTTTTTAAAGACTCCTCAACGCTCATTAGTTGGAAGTATGTTCGGAGATAAGATATTGCTAATGAGTCCTTTGTTAAAATGGTACTTGAAACAAGGATTGAAAGTCACCAAAGTTTATCAGCTAATAGAATATATTCCTAGAAAAGCTTTTGAAGCTTTTGGAACATCAGTTTCAGACGCTAGGCGAATGGGAGATGTAGATCCTAGTCAAGAATTACTCGCTACTACTAGCAAGTTGGTAGGAAATGCTGCTTATGGAAAAACAATCACTGATAAAGAAAAACACACCACCATCAAGTTCATCGAAGGGGCGAGAAAAGCTTCATTTCGTATCAGAGGGAACAAATTCATCTCCATGGAAGAGATAGCAGATGATTTTTATGAAATCGTAACCTGTAAACGACTAGTAAGTTTTAAAAACAATTATTTTGCAATTCAAAATTTATATTCTCCAAGTTTACTTTGCTAATCAGTATCACCATCATTTCAGCTAACTATGAACGTTCCAGTACACTTGGGTTTTTCCGTGCTACAGTATGCTAAACTGAGAATGCTACAGTTTTACTACGACTTTATGGATAAGTAAGTAAAACCTAATTCCCTACCATTATTATGTGTAAGTAAGTAAAACTTCCAAATAATTGAAATCGAAACAATCTTTTTATTTATAGATATATTGACAGAAGTGATTTCCAATATGTTGAAATGGATACAGATAGCGCATACATGGCGTTGAGCGGAACATTAGAAACACTGGTAAAACCAAGTATGAAAAAAGAGTTTTACAATGAATATGGTGATTGGTTTCCACGCCCATACTGTGACAAACATAGGGATGAGTTTTTAAGAATCAAAACAATGGGTTTAGAATGGAGCACGCAAGACTGTTGTGAAAAAGTACTAAAACACGGAAAAAGAACACCCGGGCTGTTTAAAGAGGAATTTACCGGAGATGGAATTGTTGCACTTAACTCTAAATCCTATTACTGCTGGGGAGAAAAAGGAAACAAGTTTAGCTCAAAAGGTTTGAACAAACGAATTAATCAATTGAACAAAGACAGTTATCTAAATGTATTGAACACAAAAAAGTCGTTTATGGGTAAAAATCGAGGATTTGTAGTAAAGGATCAAAAAATGTTGACATACAACCAAATAAAACGAGGACTCACATATTTTTATGCTAAAAGACGAGTGTGTTCTGATGGAGTATCTACCGAGCCTACTTTGGCTTAAATAAAAACCTTCATAATAGACTTCTTTTACCACAGTTACTATAACTATATATATATATATATAAAATACAAAAAATCTTTCATCATCCTTATAAATATCAATAACGAATAGATGAATATTTAACTTTATCATCTAATATATTTTATAGCATTCAATGTATATATGAGTTCGAATTATGTATCTAGCTATATTATATGAGGAGATTTTGCCCCTACTTATTATGTAATAAATGTATATAGTCATACATTGATTCACTTTTAATCAATGAATTTATTCAAGGTAGATACATCTCCTCTCTCCTCTCTCTCAAGATGCTATATGAGCTCGAGTTATGAAAAGAAATTATCAAAACTTAAATGCCATACATTCAAAATGTATATACCATATAAGTTCAAATTAAGTAAAAAAATAATCAAAACTCAAATGCCACTTAAACGCCACTCAAATGCCACTTAAATGCCACTAAAATGCCACTCAAGTACCCCTCAAATAAAACACAATATAAACTCGGCGAATTCATTCAACGCCGTAACCCATTGCATCACCCCAGATTATGACCCCACAAAAAAACACTTGGTAGGGAGATCTGCTCATATATTTCTACTAGCGTAAACCGTAGTTGTTAGCATATTCAACAGTGGTTCCTTCTATCGACATTTTCTACTCGCTGAATAATGTATGCATTGAATCCCCCATCCACACAACTGCATCATCATCAGTACCTGCAATATCGGTTCCATCATCTTGAACAACTGTGGCTTCAACTTGCAGAAACGAGTTGTAGAGATCTGTGTAATGTTCAGTGCTCCCTGACAAGATTAACTCAATACTACCATAAGGATCTAACCTATCAGGTCTGATGACAACATATTCCGATCTCTCTACCGATATGTTTGTTGGTTCCGTAGCAAATAAATACAACGTTGTATTTATGTTGTAGGAAGAACCTTCCAACTTATTACCTGTTGTTCCATTTAGACTAGCCATCTTTTGCGAGTGATGATTGCTTGAAGCGTTATCACTTAATGAATGTAGATATCGAGTTCGGCTGTCTTTATACCGGATTCTGCTGCTATTAAAATATGCCACGTTTACCAACACCTCTCCTCTTCTTTCCACCTTTTGTTTTTCTCCTTTTCATACTATCTAGATGGACTGCATTGAGCGCATCTCCCCACAGATCATTCAACTCTGCCAACCCTCTCTTCTTTGCTGATGCTGCAAAGCTTTGTCCATCGATGACATCACGTGCCACATTTTCACCTACAGACAGTGCTCTTTTCCCCAAACTAATTGCTCCTCTTTTCAGCATTGGTGCTGCGGATTTAAGTATACTTGAAAAAATACTACCAAGCCCATTTCCTCTCATATTAGGCATCACTCGCCGTCCACTATACACTCCAATTCCATTTCCAGCTTGCATCTTGTAGTACTCATCAAAAAAATCTTTCGAGTCCTCAGGGGTGTATCGTACCAAACTCATTATAATTGTTTCTCTCTAAAGTGAACCGTCAACACAACCTTTCCACCATCAAATGGTATTCGTTGGCCATCGTCACTCGTTATAAGTACTTGAATCAGATCACTATTTAGTGATGAAGCGTCGACATAGTGAGGGTTTTAAAATTCTTGATACACAACGTTATTCTTCTTTCCTTGAACCGGAACTATTCTCAGTAAAGGTACATTCGTATCTCCTACCATTCTATTATAAACAATGTTGGAATAAACATACAGAGATGTTAAACCTGAATTTATATCAAGGGGTGAGATATTATTGTATCTACCATGAGGGTATATAGTTATTGGTTCAAATCCAAAAATATATGCTATATCTTTGGAAAAGCTTATGGCAGTATCAGGATCGCTGTTAGTGAGTAAAGTGGTGTTGGTGATCTTGTTGTAGGAGATGGCAAATTTTTTGTCTAAATCCATTTCACTCATTCTCTTTCGTATAATCTCCTCCAACTCCTCCATACTATCATATCTTCCATTACCGATTAAGATGAAGGACTTTTCGCTTTTACCAGAGACATTAGTCTTTTCCAGATATATTTTCCCTTCGGTAACATTCTTCCAATTATTAAAATAAGACATATCTAGCAGACCTACCTCCCATTTACCACCATTGATAACCAAATATTTATACAGTCTCACTGTAAATTCGGAATTGTTATTATCAGGAAACTCTTCACCGCTAGAGTTTGAGGGTAAAGTTATCAGCATCGACATTTTCCCAACGTATTATGATTATATCGAGCGTTCTTTCCTTATAAGCTATTCATCTACCCACTCGTTGAACTTTTCTCCGTAACCTAACCACTTAACCAGAATCTGTCTTTTACCTCTTCTCGTTCTTCTTCCCAATATCTTTTCAATTCTGAAAATCGTGGGTTTTTTTACTTTTTGCAACTCTTTTTCGTAAAAGGTACCATCAATCATCTCCTCAGCCAAATCTTTCACCCTATATACAACAGGTTTTTCATCAATGATTATAAAAATCTTAATCGTCCAATTCAGGGTGTATCTTCTTTCAAACGCTCCTCTTGCCTTACTTATTCCCACATAATCCCCAATCTTTAGTTTTGCTTCTTGAGTTAAACTATGTTCACCTCCTTCATACACACGATTCCATACAAGTTCCTGATTTTGAAAATTCACATCATTCGGTCTCATACCTACAGCACCATGAATTGTGTCGTTGTATGCATTAACCATTTCTGGTAAAACATCAATGTATCTGTCATCATCTTTATATGTCAAATATCTATATATCTTCTCTTTTAAAGTTCTGTTAAAACGCTCTACCATTGATGCCTTTATCGTCTCATTTTCGGTTGTAAAGCGCTTGATTTTTTTTCCGCCAGGAGAGTCTTGACATTGACGTTGTCAAACTCTTTACCTTTATCGGATTGTAAAGCTTTATAGTTTTCCCCTTCTAGTATTCTTCTCAATCCTCTGGCTACAACCTGCCCCGATTTGGAGATGAGCGGTACAGCCCATCCTTTTCTAAATAGAGAATCAACAGCAGTCAGCAAAAATGCTGTATTATTATTTTCTTCTTTTCGAGATCGAACATCCATCAAATCTACCTGTAACTGTTTCCCTATTCCAGCTACAATTGTAGGACGGCGTTTAAACTTAGTTACAACTCTTTTATGTAACGTGTAGGCATCCTCACCACTCAACCATTCATGGATTCTTTTTTCTCCCTCTCGTTTTCTACGAGCTTTCAGTAAAGCTGTAGCTCCTCGTAGAGATGTATGTAATGCAGGATTGTAATACAGCTCTTTTAGCGTGTCAATGTCCATGAATTAGTACCGGGAATGACCAACTTTTTCTTCTGACTCTTACGTGTTTGATGCGGGGATTTCCTGACAGTTGTGATTCCTTCATCAGTTAGCAAGCTTTTAAATCTACTGTAATTGGTATTTCCCGATTGTATTTTACCTCCTTCGGTTAGAACGTCTCGTAGTAAAGTTTTGGAAGTCTTAGGATTCAACCAATGTTCTCCAATTTTCAGTCTGTTCTTCTCCGAGTCGAATCTACCAATTTTACTCAGATTATTCAGCATTCTGACAGCAATCATTTGATCACTCTTTTTTGATGTTAAATCAGTTGCTTTTTTTTCAAACTCTTTTAAATCTTCGCTTTTACTATCATGCTCATCTTCTCCATCAGTAAGAAATGTATTTCCAAGTAGGGTTGAGTCTTCAGTATCAAACAACCTCCCTTTTAATAATTCCACCCCGATGTCATCATCATCATCATCATCATCATTCATTTTCACTGATTCTAACTCAATGTCTTTATCAACATTTGGTGAAAAGGCATTAGATTTATCATCAATAACTGTGCTATTGGCCAAAGGGGAAGTAGACTCTATCTTTTTTTTTTAATGGGACTCCAACTATCCTTTTGTGCCTGATTTTGGTTATTTTTAATCTTTTTGACATCAGACAAATACCTACGTAGGTTTTCAACAATTTCATCTAACTTTTCGTGTGAGGATAAGTCAGAATCATAAGCCGTTTCCAGTAGATCATTTCGCTTTCTCTTCATATTTCTCACTGTTATAGCTTCCATAGGATTATAATACAACGGAGGTCTGGTCTTCTCTTCCTTTACCACTGCTTTATTCTCCTTTTTTTCCGTTATACCCCATGTACATCTACCGATTAGCTCCCGATTTGCCTTACCGATTGAGGATTTTCTTGCATCCGTTTCCTGTGTGACGTAATGAAATAATCGGTAGCATTTTATTTGAGGCTATTGGTAGGTTTTGCTCGTGGTCAAAAATCGGTAGATATTTTACGATTGGACCAATCAAATCACTGTTCGTGGTTTTAATTTTTCCAACAAAACTGTTTCTCAAGTGCAATTATTTTTAGATGAAGAACTGTTTTTTAGCGTCCCGTCTTTGTTGTTTTAAATCACTTTATGGCTAACTATGGAAAAAATGTAGCGAGTTTCAACGGTATTGCGTGAGAATGGCGATTGGAGAAAAAACTAGGGGAAACTCCCTGACGGCATCTCCAATCGGTAAGGGCAAATCGGTAGGTAATCGGTAGATGTACATGTAGCATTAATCTATAGTATTCATTTTCAGTGAGTATAAAAATACGTATGGAAAATGTTAAAGGCTGACGATTCATCTTTGGATTGATGACAAAACAGATACAATAGGGGTTATAATAGCATCCAAAAGATTCCATCTACCAGTCTGAATCAAAATTTTACGCTTATCATCAACTGTCCCTCTACCACTAAGTTTATGTAGTTCCTTCTTGTAACGCTGCAACTCAATAAACTGCTCAGAATCAAGAGGAACATTACCTAATATAATATTTTTAACACTTTCTATCAATGATTGAAACAAATCTGAGTTGGCCTTTTCGACTATAGCGATTTTTCCTTTCTTACTCAGATGATCCAGAGCTAAAATCGCCATTCTATTTCGCATCATTCGTGTTGAGACTTTCATCTTTATCTTCTCCCTCCTCCTAGCACACTTTTAAATAACCCAGGAACTATATTGCTGATGATAGGTCCTAGTAGAGCGCCTAAAAATCCTCCTTTTTGCAATACAACTTTCTTATCATCTAACGTTGATCTTCTTACTAAAGCGCTAATATCCTTCGCGTTCCGCTGCAACTGATTATACTGAGATGTTGTCAATGGTATCGTTCCATTTATAATAGCTTTAGCGCATTCCATTAGAGTCATAATAAGCTCCTTTTTGGCTTTGGCTATAACAGACTTTTGAACAGCAAAGGTTGCATTGCTGAGTGATAACAACACAGCAGCATTTTTTGTTAATTTTTTCTCCAAAGCTTTAGTCATTATAACGCTTTAGTGTTGCGTCGTTGAATAACAAAATATGATTGAGGTGAAACGAATAGTAATTGTATTTATATCCTTTTACTTGGGTACATATAATATCATAGGGAGAAGATCTGATGTAAAATTTCTCAATAGTCTATGTTGATCATTTGTTTGTTGAGTCGTATCTATTCGTAAATAAGAGTATGGTTTTTTTGTTGCATCTTCAAAAGCCTCTTGTACATATTTTACTTTTGATGGAAAACATTGTCGAGCCAAATAGGAAATAGAAGAAGCATCTCTAGGGTTTTTAAAAAAAAAAAAATAATGACTATTCAAGGAAATTGTACGATTTCTTTTTAACAACAGATTCTGAACAATAAAAAACACACTTATGTTCGAATGATGACTATGTTTTGTGTACAAAGCATTGGCATCGGCTTTACCAGAAACTTCATCCATGAGATCATCAATTATCAGCCATAGATTTCAACCATCTCTGGGAAAACTCACTGTTATATCTATCATGCCTTCATGAAAAATCACTCCTGGTACATCATCAAAGGCTTTTTGGTAGGCTCCATAACAGTAGTGAATTTCTGTTGGTGGGGGGGGGGGGTGCGCTATAGTCTGACTAGCTTCAATCATTCGAAAAACCGCTTGTGTCTTTCCCGATCCAGTTGGTCCTGCAATCATTGCTGTAAAAGGAGATTGCATCCTTGGGTCATAATCTTCAGGTTTCCCATTCATCATAAAAAGATGTTCATCAACCAACAGTAGTTTCATTTATGATTCCAACAGGAGAGTTTCTCGCTTTTTGTATTTTTTCCATAGCTTCTTCATACATACTAAACTCAGTAACACCTCCAAAAGTGGAAAATCCTACGACAAATACCAAAATCATCATAATTATCAATGCTTTACGCTTCATACTCGGTAAAACATCTATCATATCGCTTGTAGTACCATCAACAGTATCAACTTCATTCATTGGTCTCATCTCAACATCATCCTCTGTCGACATCTTAACTTCCAATAACAATACAATCATATCACGTTCCATTTTTATACAATGTAAAAAATATCAAAAAAATCAAATGCCATACATTCAAAATCTATATGCCATATAAGTTCAAATTAAGTAAAAAAATAATCAAAACTCAAATGCCACTTAAATGCCACTCAAATGCCACTCAAATGAAATACAATATAAACTCGGCGAATTCATTCAACGCCGTAACCCATTGCCTCAACCCCGAGGTGTAATCTACAAAAAAACACTTGGTAGGGAGATCTGCTCATATATTACTACTGATAACATTAGGAGAGTTAGTGAGATGAGTGTTGAAGGAAGGAGAAACCAAGGACGCCCTAATCATAGATGGAAAGACACGATCAGGAGTAATCTCCAATCCTGTTCCCTCAGAGAAGAGGATGCTCAGAACTCGATTAGATGGAGAAGTTTGATTGAGCTCAATCTCCGGCAGACACCCGCTACCCGAACAGGACAGAGTGGTGATAGATGACCATAGGTAAGCATACGAGTGGGTGGACCCTAAAATCGGTTTGCAAGTGTAAGCAGTGCATGCACATGTTAATGATTTCACAATCGGTGACAAATTTTTGTTCATCTAGAGTGATGGAGCTCATTAGTAATATAAGATAATAAGCTGTATTATATTATCATTAATAATGTTAACGTAATCAATGCCCTGTCTTGAAAACTGCCAATGTCATGCAATGCCGTGCACAAAAATTGCAAGTGTAAACGCTTGAAAATAACTGGAAAGGCAACTCCCGATTCTGCCCGATGATCGCATGGCCGGGAATCATATTGTGGAAACACAGCTCAAAGCTTACATCTGAATATATTGATGATATATTTAAGTTCTATTGCACAAAATCTCAAGCATGGCAAAGTTAATTAGTCACAATAATCAAAAAGATGATGAGATTTTTTTAGAGAGACGAGTTTTCCTGCCTTCTTCATGCAAAATCAATCCTGCTCAGCAGCATATACAGAAAGATTCAGCCAATAATACTATCTAAGATTAAAACTCCGTAGCGCCAAAAACAGTTGTATGACCTCTGCATTAAAAAACTTGCTTTCAGTTACCTTGTTGCAGTTCAATAAAATCTTGCAAAATGAAATTATAAGTATCTGTATTCGAAAAGCGCCTAAACCATTCTAGAATATTCCGAAATGCTTTAGAACTACGTATCTGAAGCACTCTGAGGAACTTTTGAATTTTTTGACCCAATTAGTTTGGTTTCATTTAAAACCACCAAGTATGTATGATTGTCATCAGGGAGGCTCTAGGGGTCCCTGCAAAGCCCCCTTAAACAAGATCCAAAAAATCTTTTTAGAGCTATCCTTGGTTTATACAGCTCATGTGGTAGGAGTTAGGTGCTCTTGTAAGTTTCTACGGCATTTAAAAGCAAACAGGTTTCCATCCTCCCATTGAAGAGACTGGTTAGCCTGTGAACTAATATTTCATTATTCTAAACACATTGATAATACAATCATGGTCCATTCTCTGGAACACAATCTACTTAAAGAAACAAGTGCGCAGCAACGTAAATTTTGTCAATGATTCTCTACTAGAGAGACTAGTTTAGCATTTTTGATTATTATTATATTAATGAAGAAATAAATCTAATCAATAGTCATTTAGTAGTCTGAAGGAATGAAGAATCAGTGAGGGTGAAAATACTACTATTAATATATATCAATAATAATTAATTATGATTATGCATAGAAAAATTATTATTATCCATGACTATTAATTATTATTTTAAAAATGTTATTTTTGTAATAATAATAGTAAATGATAACGTTATAGTTATAAAATGTCAAGCTTTTTGCAAGAGCCTAAACTCTTTCTTCAAAGTTTAACGTGCTGTGGCCATGGCAAGTTATTATTATAACATTAATATTACTAGATGAAGAAGTAGATTGGGGCAGGTGGTTTGTCCTGCTAAGCCATTAACTATTTTTCAATTTTTATAACCATTTCATAATTAACTTAAACGTACAGGATTTCGAGTGCATTTCCAGTCATAAGTCATATTTTCCAAACTTTCAGTTATCGGGGGACTGTTGCGGGAAAGGGGTGCCCACACCCCCTTTCTTCTAACCACCTATTAGAGCCCCCTTGGAAAATCCAGGTGACGGCCATGCAAGTATGGCACCATTAGCGACTTGAGAATCAACAGATAAAAAGTCCACCAAAGCACGTGTTTGTTGAATTAAATTGCAAGAAATGAAAAAAGTAAAAAAAATTAAGAAGTTTGCTGAAGTAATATGTAATAATAATAATGTCAAAACCAATGAAATTTTCAATTTTTGAGTTTAACCTTTCAAAACAGGGTTTAGCTTAAAATCAAAATCTGCACGCAGCCAAGCAAATCAGTTTGGGTTTTCAATTACTTCAGATGAATTGAAAAGCATACAAATTGTTTGACGAAGTATTGGTACAGATTCAAAGTGTGGACAGCAAAGAAAGTACCAAGTTAGTAAGAAAACCAAAACAAAAAATATTTTCAGGCACCATCTTCTGATATTCAAACCTAAATAGCCTCAGAACTTCTGCCGCGTTGTGTAACAGACAAGGAAGTACTTACCTGTCTCACTTGTTCCTACAGATTTAGATTCTACCGATGGTTCTTTGGTATTGATGGCAAATACTTTAATCTCATATATAGTGTTGATTTTAAGAGCAACAAATGTGTAGGAGAAAGGAGAGCTAGAGCTGAAGTCAACAGATGAGTTTGTGTTGTCACACTGGTTTGTTAGATTGTTAACTTTGGTATCATAGTCAAAGTCCTTTCTCTGTAACATATCATTTGTATCTATCATTCAATCTCCAAGTGTTTCTTTAGTTAACATCTCTAAACACATCTGACAACAGAGTTCATTCTGCTGTTGACCGACCAGTCCTAAAAATCTCATTTGAACAGCATTTACTAGATAAAGACTTCCTTCAAAGTTTGTCCCTGGAACTTTTCGATAGACAAAAAAGCTTCCAATTGTGGTGGGGTGGCCACAGGCTGAGTCAATAGTGTTGGGTTCGTTGACAAGTTAAACCAAGCTTTACACCCACATGATCCATTACAGAGAGCTGTGGTTTGTAGATATACCACATCCACTAGTTGTATTTATTCAAGGATAACCACTGTGTTCCCCTGGTTGGTTTCGTTTGGGTTGACCGGATAACTCATTTATTCGAGATCATGGAAATGATAACTGCAGACTCATTGGTTTGCGTTCATTTGTATTAGTTCATTTCAAGTCCACGACTCAAACTGCTTTCGACTAGTATTCATTAGAACCATGGGTTTAATTCAAGTTGATAAATGCCTACTAGCTAGAGCAGATCTTCTGTGGAGAAGGTGTTAAACTTGCTTTCTGTTGGTAAATTACTTACAAGCCAACAACAATAAATTATGCTTGTACAAGCTTTCATCAGTATATGCTCATTTTCTATTTGCAAGTAATATAAAAACTCTTTGCAAGGTTGACGACAGCGAAATTACAACGTTTTTACTAATTGTTTAGAAACTGACAGTTTTAGAGGCATTGATGGCAGAGTTCATAGAATCAAAGTTGTGTTTTGTAGGTGGGCGAGCTAAATAAATTGCCATTAGTTATTAGCGTTTAACGACAACTCTCGCTAGTGTGTTACTATCGATAAAATCATTGCACTTACTACTCACTATGTTGACCGGAGGGAGACAACTCATGTATGTTATTTCAATTCATTTACTACAGGAACAGCTAGTAATACCAACCTGAATGAGTGCTAACCAGTATGAACGGAAAGTTAACTCCTTCGAACGCAAACTATGGGAACACAGTGAATGTGGAGGATGATCGATATAAGATTGTAGTATTGCAACATAAAAAAGTAATATCATTGCTGATAGTTCCCACTTACTAGTTTTTAAAACACGTTGCTATCTCATGTAAGTAATAGTAATTATAGAACTATTGGCTGTTATAACTAGTTTTGCTACAAACATCTGAACTCTATGTTTGAGTCACTTTTTCGTTTATTTACTACTCATGTTCGTATACAAATATTATATTCTCTTTTGCCAATTACCTAAACCTATTATGATATAAGTTAATAAAAAGTGTTTTCAAATACATTGAGAGCCACTACCAAGTAAAAATAATACAGTGATTTACAAACCACAGCAAGCAAGATCAACTGCATGAACACAAACACACTGTCACTATCATTGCTACGGTGATCGGTAAAGTCAACTAGGTCTTAGACCAGGGATGAGTTAATGTTGGTGTATATCTAGTACAGGTATGCCAAGAAGATGATTAAACTGGTCTAAAAGATAAATTAGTGGCTAGGGACAATTTTGAGTATAAGAAACTGGAATGGGTATTAGAAACTAGGTTTTACTAAGTTTAATGAAAAAATAGGCAATATAATGATTCTGATGAAAAGGTCTAAAAAGAAGTGATAGTCTAGAGGCTTCCACTTACCTGACAATCGATACAATTAAAGAAGACACTTTGTACACATCTATTGTTTGTTTCATTAGCAAGGGTAGCTTGTAAAACGTAACCAATAACCACTCCATTCTCTTGTTCCGGAGACTCCCAGGATATAGATATGGATGCTTCAGTGGTATTTGTTATGTCCAGGTTACGTACCCCAGTTGGTGCTGTAATGTAAGAGTAGTGTTGATACTAGCTGGAAGAAAGGTCAAGGTTTGAAACAATATAAAGGTTGTCTCCTTCTTGGCTGTTTATGATTATGCCATTATAGCATGTCTATCAGAGCGGACGCTATCTCCACAAAAAACTCGCTGATAATGCTCCGATGCTAGCATCAACACAAAAAAAGGTTATTTTCAGTAAACTGTGGCAAAGATGTAAACAAATAAAGTAGAAACCAAAGCATGATAAGCGTAAATCAATTTCTTTCTGAAGCAACCATTTCATAATTCTTTAACAACAATTTTAAATTGGACCAGCCTGCACATTTGTAATTAGGCTATCATATATAAAGACTTGGGCTCGCAATGAGAGAACATGACTTGGATGACTTTTCTCAAAATTTTTCGGCCACAGGCTAAGTTTTTTCAAGGTTTTTGCATTTTCTCTCTCATTTCTTGCATAAGATTTGAGCCGTCATTACTAAATATTTATCAGCACATTGCTTTTCAGGAACCTTGAGAATAGGTATTGTTGTACAACAGGAAAGTAACAGATCGTCAACATTTGAAGCGACTTGAATGGGAATTGGACTATTGTGCATGGGCAAAGACAATCTTAACAATAATCATTGTTATTTTCTGTCATGTTTTGTGAGCATCAAAATATTTCATTATTCAGCATATTCAATTTATATACATCTAATTTTTATATATGTTTAACAGCTCATTATATATATGTTTAAGTCAAAATAATTAAAAATCACATTTGAAAAAAATTATTGTTATTTTGGAAGTGCAGTATAAATGATTGAGGACACCCAATAACTTTTCATTTATTAACACCGAAGAAAAGCAATTTCAACAAGGGCGTCTACATACGAGTTCAACCATGATGTCTCAAATTTACTTTTTTTTCACTTAAGTAGAAACGGAAGTAACTCCCAAATTGTAATGGAGCTGTTTCCTGCAGAAAGAACTCTGTTGTATAAAGTCATTGACAAGCAATGATGCAACAAACACCACTTATCTAAATATAAAATCAGTAAACAAACTTAAGAAAAATAAAAGTAAATAAATATATTGACAGACAGTAAATGTGATGTTGGTACTTTGAGAATGGATTTGGACTTTTCTTTCAGCGCATTATCAATCTGGTTTAACAAGAACTTTTTTGTTTATTAAAATAAAAAACAAGTTGATGTATTTATGTATTTCACGGTGCTGATCAAGTCTGGGAGTTGCTTTAGGACCAATTGTTGTATAAGAAAGTCAGTCCCAATCTTGATTAGTAGCATTGTTGTTTTTGTTATAAATCGTTGCTGGTTTGAATTTTACAGACAAGCTTCTCTTTCTCACTGTAGAGTTGTTTATTTTTTCTATCACTCTACCTGTTTAGGAACTATTTGCTGTAAGAAATCAAAACTTTCCGATCAAAGATATGACCAATTTTTCAGCCGTGAACTACCACATCAACACACTTTCGTACTTCTTATAAAGCCAACAAGTATATATGACACAAGGACATGGTGACTGCATTTATATAACTCTAAAAACCTGGCCATACACATCATACATTTTTTTCCACCTGACAGCGGTGAAGTGTGCATTCACCAGTGAAAATAACAGTATTTGCGAGCTGTTCTTCTAGCGAAGTATAAAAGTAGTAGGTGTTCGTAATTTGATACATCGCGTATGCAACGGAACATTTGTTTAGAACAACATAAATATTCAATGAAATGTTAAAGTTTATTTAAGAAATCATAAAGAAGATAATTTCCAATTTTCAAAACAATTCAACAAATAAAATTTGAACTAATATAAATGTAATTTGTAAAACTGCCCTTTAATTTATTAAATTTTGAACGCTTTCAATGATTTTGAATTATTTTTCAAAGATATAAAACCAGTCTATGAAAATGAAAAAAATCAACTCGCTCGTTATAATTTATTTAGTGTTCAGCCTCATTCGCGACCTACAAACAATATAAATAAATACTCATTGATTCTTATTTTTATTCAGTGAGCTACTTTTTGTTGATCCACGAATTCCGAGCCAGTTCCAAGCAAAACGATTATTGATTGATTAAGTTCATCGCCGGTCTGAATATCTTTTTGCAATGTGTTTGCGAACATAGGTCGCAAATACTCTAATTGCCACACAGCAGCTCCTGCAACTAGTATTACTAGTAACATTTCTAAGCACTGTTTGCGTGTTGATGTGTTGATGCAGACAATGCAGCAGCTTTAACCAATAGTATTGTACTTCTTTAAACCACGCCCACGCAGGTTTAGTTCACCAGCATGTTTACTAACAGCAAATGTTACACACAAGCGTCATACCGGGGCTATACAAGCGCTGATGGCATGCTCATCGTAGCGATCAGATGAAAAAAATCTGGTGTGTGCGGCTTTGCTTTAACTCTAATGGATGCTACGAAAGTCAACTGTATGATTGGCAAATCTACATAACATCAAAGAAATGAAAAACTTGATTGTCAAAATTAATCAAAATGTTTCATTAAACAATCGTTTTTCTACAGGTTTTCCGTTAGGCTTTCTCTCATTAACTGGGAAAAATTCTTTCCTACCATAAGCTGTGATTGAGAAACTGGAGATGAAAGAAAAGAAAGCTGCCCGGTAAGTAGAAAAGAAGCGATAGAACAGGATGTGCTCAAAGTAGAAAACCTATTAACTAAAAGCATCAAGTAACGATTCTAATAACAATTAATGACTCAGCATCCTAACTATAACATTCCATCACTACTCAGCACTCTTACTACTACAATTACTACTAGTAAATACTTATTATTGATGTGTGTAATTGACTACCCTGAAAAAATATTGAAGGCTGGGTTGGAAAATATTAATAAATTTGTCCGAACAGCTCAAAAACTTGGAATTATTTGACTTGATTGGTATTTATGGACTTTCAAGATTTGTCAAACTATTTGGATAAGACGAAATTTTTCAGATTCACAGATCGGTCAAACATCCAAAAATAGAAGAAATGCATGTAGGATACCATAATGGCGAATTTTGTTGAATACAAAATGGAAAACAATGTACTTCATTTATTTTATTATCAATAATAAATTCTAAAAATGTAAATAAAGTTAGTGACTCAACCACTAAGCAACCTTGACTCCCTGATGCAATCATAATCAGGTAAAAACTTAATATACTTTGATAGTATATACCAAGATTATCGGAAAAAAATTAAAAAACTCGTGAAAATGTAAAAATTAAAGAATCTGGTTGAAAAAACTTCAAGTTAATCGTTTTTTATTATTCCTGCCAACAGTGATTGAAGGTCACTGGAACCAGCCTTTTTTTACCTCACGTTAGCTTTTAGGCTTTAAATGTCTGTTAGCTGTCACATCATTTGACCAATAGAGAAAAAGAACTTAGTTTGAAAAGTAATACGGAGTTGTTTTATGACTTTTTTGCCACAACTAGAATTGAACTTGTTGGTAAACGAGAACTTTTGCTTCGTGCCAAATCCTTATTTACCACTTGGTAAAAATTTTTTTGGAATATTATTGATAAATGGTTACAGAATTCATGACTTCAGAGTCTGCCCCACAGGTTGATGATGAAAAGTAAAAGAAAGTTACAATAGCTTGCTGGTGGCTGGTAAAGATGTGTCTTTTCATTGTCCGTTTAGAGATGATGATGATTTGTCATCATAATTTCATGTATATCAAACTTATGAAACAGATCTGACAGATTAAATAGCACGTTACCGGAAGTACTCACTGAATATTTAATGCCAAAGAACAAAAACGAAAATTATATACACTTACATCGTTCATCAGTAGCGTTGGTTATGTTTTCAAACAAACTGTACTTATTCTGGCCAGGCTTTGCTACATCTTCCACCATACTTCTGACACCAAATGTATATTCAATGTCTGCAGAAAGGTTACTGTATACTATTGTATGTACATCTCCACTGGTGGTATTGTCTCCTGTAACACAGTTTAAATTATCGATCCTTCAATGTGACACTTCAGTAACAGTCCTACCATTTGAAGGTGAGATCCATGAGCCCTGCTGCATCAGTTTACTTGCTCATAGACTATTAACTCTATACAATAGTTGGCATATTCTCTACATCCAACATCAAATACCTGCATGAACTTCTGGCTGAATGCTTGTAAAACATATACAAGAATATTCTCCAGGCTAAAACACTCATTACATAGACAACTGGCTACTGCTCAAAACCACTTTATGTACACAGAAAAAAAACCCCAGTTTTTATCCTTTAACCAATCTGGAGCAGGATTTCACACAAAACCATTTCTCTTTGTAATTGGTGAATTTGTAATTAAACCAACAGAGACAACCCTGAGTAGTTTAGTTTATAAAATATTTTCATAATTTCTTATGAAATGCACTATTGTAGTGTTTTTCTGTCTTTATTTACACCACCGACACAACGGCTTCCATGTATTCCTTGTTAATACTAATAATGTCCAGACAAACGACAAGAGTGTTCCTTGTTAATAATGATACTTTATTATTAACATTCTATTTAGCAAGATACAAGTACAATGATTACTCCACTATTACTGCAAGCCATGCATAATAACTCCACAGTAATCCACAATAACTTCTGCCTCCCTGATCTCCAACAATTCCTTTTATAGGAGAGACCAGGAAGGCACACTCCCTTATTAGGGTAAACCAATACAATATTTCCTTACAAGTTATTAGCAAATCATCACAATCAATACATAAATAAACATAAACAAAGTGCCATGTATACACTATTCTGGTTGATTGTCTTGGTAGCTCCAAGGCTCCTCCTCTTTAAGCTTGGGTCCCACTTTGATACTCCTTCTCTGGTATAACTCCAATAGGCTGTTGAGTTTCCTTGTTCACTCACGCTTGTCCATTGGCGGCCATATATGCTCGGTTAATCTCCGAATGGCGGCCATATATGACCGAGTAATCTCCGAATGACTCATCAGTATAGTGGGTGGCTGGGCATACATGATAAGTTATAGTAGTTGCACAACTCAGGTATTTTAAGGATACTTCTAGACAAAGGGAAGGGATTCTATTACTCTCTTTCTGGGGTGGCAAGGGGTGCAGGGTAGGGGGGTTGAGGGGGAAGGGAAGGGGCTGGGGTCACTGATTTCACACAAATCTCCCACACTATGCGCATAAATATTTCATAACTATGTTTCACACTACCCATTATTCTTACTGCACAGGTAAATAAGAGGTTAATGATTATTTATTTCTGTTGTTTGTAATTTGATTCTAGAAATGTTGAACAAAACAAAAGAAGTTACACAGGTGGCCAATATTGAAATATCAGATGCGTTTCAGAATAAAATAAAATACGTGTAACAACTTAACGCTAAAAAAAGTGTGAATTATCAAGATTGAATATTTTTTTCTATAGCTAACTGAGCGAATACTAAAAATTCAGGAACAAAAATGTACACTTGACGACTCTGTGGATGCAAAGAGTTAACTAATGATTGATTTGAGATAACGGACTGGTCACAAATTACTCTACGCTTTCGCATAAAAACATTTTTCATATTTGCAAGGATCTTAACCCAAAGCTGAATTATAGCAGTAACCAAAATAGAGTGTTGTATCAAACACACAAACCTTTATAGAAGTAACTACTGATAATTTACATGAAGCCTTGTCTAACTTACTGTCTATTGCTGGATCATTTGGTGAGAAAATGTAGTCAAAGTCTTCAACTGTCTGAGCAAAGTTCCATGTGAAGGTTAGGGAGGCATCAGTACGTCCCTGTAGACTTAGGCTTGTCACTGGGGGCGGATCTACAGAACACAGAGAACATAGTTGACTCCATCTATCACATCGAAATGACCAAAACTCTTATAAGTGCTTCCATGTGATTTGTTGAAGATGCATAAATTGTTGAATGAATATCACCAGTGTATATCTATACAAATAAACAGTAGAGGCAAGACGCAGTGCTAAGTAATAAACAGACACTTACATGCGGTGTACGGTTCCTCATTACTTGGGTTACTCATAGACCCAGATGCAGTAAGAGATACTACATAAAACCTGTAGTTGTATCCTGGTTGTAACACATCTGCATTCCCTTCATCTACTGCAACCCCGAGGTTTGTCTCATTGGATGGTGTTTCTTTGTATCCATCTGCACCTCCATTCTGTCAGATATATCAAATAGCATATTGCACTCTTTTGTTACATTTCATTACTAGAAAGGGCCGATTAGAACTGGCAAACTTACAGAGCTGTTCCAATACAACCTGTATTTATGTACTGCAGCATTTACAGGTTGGGTCCAAGAGAAACTGACTTCTGTTCTACTATCTTTGGCAATCATTAGATTTGTAGGTAGTCCTGCATCTGTCATAGATTTATACATCAACGGTATATCTGTTATTTGCTATACTTGTGATATCAGTGATATGATATATAGAGTATGTATATAGAGTATGTATATATGTATATGAGCGAAAAATTTATTTTTGTTAATGTACTTGTACATACGAACAACTAGGTAGAGTTACTGTTTATTTCTAACGTATATATACGTTAGAAATAAACAGTAACTCTACCTAGTTGTTCGTATGTACAAGTACATTAACAAAAATAAATTTTTCGCTCATACTGTCTACCCAAAACAGCTCAGCAGTAGTTGTGTTCTCAGATGAAAAGGTGGGAATCAAATTGGTCAGTGAACTAGGAGCTACAGAAGTAACAGGAAGAATGCAAACATAGGAAAGCTTGACACAAGAAAGTTGGAAGGAATATAATTACAGTCGATGGAAACTGTGGCGTCAGAGAAACAATGAAATGCATGAGCATGGTCAATGTTAAAAAGAAACCAGTGAAATCTGCCCCAAAACAAACTTTGATAAACATATTACACTAACACTAGGAGCAATGGCAAGGAATGGTGGTCAGTAAAACAACTCGGAACACAAAAAGATTGAACCCTAGTTTGAAGGAGAATCGTTGCCAATCAATGTACAGCACGCAGAGAATAAAGTAAAATTGATGATTTCCTAACAACAACAGTACTAAACCACATGTAAGTCCATTTTGACTGATATTTAATAGACTTGAGACTTGAGAACAAAATGACAACTTGAGAACTTGAGGCAATAGACTTGAGAACAAAAACACTGCAGCATGCCATGAGCTCCAGTTGGTAAAGAGCTGATTGGATGGTGATATTAAATGTCTAGTAGAATGACAAGGAGTTGAGGGTCGTGCATGCAGGAAAGGAGAAGCAGAGCAGCCAGTCTTACTTAGAGTTAAGTTTGATGTAGAATAAGTAGGTGCTGAGCTAAAATCGCCACTTTTGACCACAGAAGTAAAACTGTATGTCTCTCCAGGAGTGAGACCAGTAATTACTGTCTGGTTAGATGGATAATTAGTAATGAAATGTAGCTGAACCAGGTGATGATGCGATTTCTACAGTACTCCAGATATTGTTATCTTCATTTGACCAACTCAACATAGCAACAGTGTTGCTACCATTGTCTGGTTGTGCAGTGAAATTGACAGTGGCTAATGGTTCTGGAATGACACGCATAATAATAATAATAAATAATACTAACAATGTATAAAAAACGGCCATATCACTGTTTGTTTGATATAAAGTAGCGGCAAGATTTTATTGGACACAGCTGGGTGGTGAAATAACCCCAGAGGTACAATAAAACAATGTACACTGGATGTACTGCAATGGAAATATGTACTTGTTTATAAATAGTATTAATTTTGTAACTGGCAAGGTGTAGTCTGACATCCTGTCTGCAGCATGATTGAGGACTTCTAATTATATATTATGTGCCCCTCAGCAGTGTATTGAGCTGATACACTACATTGCACCCAGAAGGTTTGTTAATGCATTCGTAAACAGTGATACATTTGCCTGACAACTGACAACTAACAATTGGCAAATAGCTAACCAACTGAAATATAATTGTTATAAAAAATTACAAATATTAGACTTTTAATAACAAATTACTATTTTAATACAATCTAGCAACTTTTTCATTCGATTATGTTTTCAAAAATGAAAACAACGAAGACTAAATGAGATTTCTGCCGATAAAAGTAAACCTTGAGGCTCAAACTGATAAGTACCACAGACATCCAAGGGAAATGTTATATAGCAGGCACAAGACAGTATAAAGCAGTTAATAAAGCATACCAAGTGTATGTGACTGAGTATAAGCGGGTGTAGAGGCCATGTTATTACTCATTGTTAAAGCTCTGAACTTGTAAGTTCCCCCTGCTACTAGGTTGGATATGACTACTTCAGTCATGTTTGGTTGGGTGGACGCAGAGCTAGTACAGGTTGCATGTTCAACACAAGAAATGGTAATATTATCCCTCACTCCTGCCCCATTCACCCATCTCAATCCTACTTTTGTGGAGGTTTTGTTGACCACCCTAAAACTGCTGACGGCAGCGGGAGCTACAAGCAGATGTGAAAAGAAAGCACACAACTAAAGCACACAACAAACTGAAGCAGAAGCCAACAGGTACTAGGCTATCCTACTCACAGAGAAGATTGGTAAAACATAGATTTTGGAGTTGCTCTATCCCTGGCCATTACACAAAATAAAGCGTGTGTGAGTTGTTCACTCCCTGCACATTTGAGAAATCTTATTCACCCACATTTATTGTGTTGATTGCCTAAAAGTACTATTTTGTACAGTATCACTAAAAGTGAGCCAAAGCAACTATAAATTAAAACACTGTCCAATTTTGACAAATTAGTTTTTTGAAATATTTGTTACATTTTTTAATAGATTAATAAAATTGATAATTATTTATTGCTGCTGATTCATTGCAAGTAGAAGTGTCGACTAACATGCATATTTATAATGGGACGGACTTTAGCCCATGATGTTGGCTAATCATAATATTAATAATAATATTTTGTCTTAAAAAACAAACAATAATGCGATCGAATTTCAATGCTTAGAAATACTACAACCACCAATCACTACTGATTGTTTCCAGTTTGGTTATGGCATTTAACAAAGTTATTATTCATAATTTTTGTGACCAACCCTGCTCTACTGTGAAAGTCCCATGTTTTCAACAAGCGCTTTCTGTGAGTAGGTTTTAGCTAGACCAAGCAGACACATCGTATGTTAGAAATAGTAAAACATACAAGCTACCACTATATGAATGCAGCGGGTGAACAACACAGAAATAGATTAGTAGCAAAGCAAACATACTCATAGTCAAGGGTGTAGATGTGTCTATGGCTGTAGATGGTACACCATTGCTAGATACAACAACAGAGAAGTAGTACGTCTGACCAGGAGTTAGGTCTGTTACATCAGCACTACTAGTGGAGTTGTCTACTGCTTTTGTGGTACAAGATGGCTGACAGGATATTGTCACTTTATCCCAAATAGTACTGGTAGGTTTTGTCCAGGATGTGGTAGCCATTGTAGAGTTGTTAGTGGGAGAAAGGATTGCTGACACACCACTTACAGGGTTAGGAGCTAGATAATATAAAATACTAGTTAGTAAAACAAACAATATATATATTAACCATCATGTGATATAAAGCTTGTAAACTACAATAATAGTGCCTGTACTCGCTCGACTGCATCAACTCTTTCAGTTTCTAGATCTTTGATAAAACTCACAATATGATACAAACATATCAATCTTTTTTATCTCAAACTGTTCTAGCTTGATTCATAGAAGCCAAATGAGAAAAATGTTGATATGTGCAAGCTCTTTTATCTATTCTATGAGGGATATCAACCAATGACAAAGCATAGCCAGTTGGTGAGGTAATCTACGAGGGGTATCTACCAATGATAATGCATAGCCAGTTGGTGAGGCATTTGGATATACATGGAAAAGATAGCGCAGTGCAAGCATCAGAGCAAAGAATTTCCACCCAATATGGGTACCCGTTGAACCAATATTCTATAAACGGTAGAGATACTTAAAAGTAGAACATGAAACTTGATTTGAAAGCTGAGTGTTGAGAGTAAAGTAAATAATCATGTAAAAAATTTTACGATGTAATAATTTGGTATTAACACAGGGGCTCAGGTGCACCAATAACCATGGGGGCGAGGATATAGTTCAGAATTTTGTAATTTAAAACCGAAAAAGCAGAAGAAAACTTGTGTACAAGAAACTATCTACTCCTATACACGCATTTTTATGTTTGAGAAAAATGTGTAAACATCGAATGCACACACAATAATAATATGGGTTGTCATAATAACTCTTTTAGATGGGAGTTGGATAGAACACAACTGTTTTTAATTTGGGGACTTTATTTCTCATTCTGATTGTGGTAGATTTACACAATACTTAGCTGATTTGGCCCCCCCCCCCCCACCCCAACCATATAACCCGCTACACCCCTTGCCCTGTTCGTAGAGAGAGTGTGGAATGACCCCAGAGCCTTCCCCCCTACCAGTATTACACCGAATTCCCTGTAATTTGGATACCAGTTACTCGGGGCCTGTATCCACCCTGTATGATGTATATATAATTATGGAAGACCTGCGCCGGGTTACCCCGGGTACCCCGGATCTGTACCCCTGGCCGGTAAAGAAAAATGGTCGTTAAGGAAAGCCTGATGCTCTAGGAGTCCAAAAACCTACCCCCTATGGAGACCGGAGCGTTACAGATAGCAAAGACCAGAGACTAGGAAGCCGGCCTACCAAATAAGGAGTGGAAAAGTTCCATAGCATATAAAGTGCAGGAAAACACCCCAACGCTAACTTACCGTGCCCACACCTTTTTAATTGTATTGCTTTGTTTATATTACGGTGTTGTGTATGATGATTTGTTATATAATTGTATTGTTATTTGTGATTTGCTCACCCTAATGAGGGGGTGAGAGTTCCTGGTGATCTCCTATAAAATGAATTGCTGGGCATTGAGAAAACAGGAGGCTAATGTATTTTTTTGTGTATCACCATGTTATATTGCTAAATACAATCAGTACAATAAACTATTTAGTCATGTAACCTCTGTGTGGTTAGTCTGGGACGCGGATCTCAAAGTAGTTGTCAAAGTCAGTGGAAATCTTTTCCATTGTGTCGGTAGTGAAAAGTGGCAAATCACTACAATATGGTTTAAATCTATTGAAGAGACCTGCAACAGCTGGTAGACAATGTGTTGTTAATGTAAAGTACATGTTTAGCATTTGATCACTGTTAAATATGAGATAAATAACCGAGAGAATAATCTAGATAGGGAGAGACAGTACATGTGCAGTTGTAGTTACCACGGTTAGAGAGAGGTGGGTCGTGAGATGAGTCGCTGGCCAACCAACAAACCAGATGGAACAGCATGTGTGGTGTGGAGAGAGTTAGTGAGATGCAGCTGTGGTGAGTGTGAAGTCTACATGTTTGTGGGTAACTAATCATTCCCAGAGGGTTGGGCATGCAGGAAAGGAGCAGCAGAGTAGCCAGTCTTACTTAGAGTTAAGTTTGATGTAGAATAAGTAGGTGCTGAGCTAACATCTCCACTTTTGACCACAGAAGTAAAACTGTATGTCTCTCCAGGAGTGAGACCAGTAATTACTGCCTGGTTAGATGGGTAATTAGCAATGACTGTAGCTGAACCAGGTGATGATGTGATCTCTACAGTACTCCAGATATTGTTGGCTTCATAAGACCAACTCAACAAAGCAACAGTGTTGTTACCATTGTCTGGATGTGCAATTAAGTTGACAATGGCTAGAGGTTCTGGAATGACACACATAATAATAACAATAATAAATAAAATTAACAATGAATAAAAAACAGCCATATCACTGTTTGTTTGATGTAAAGTAGCTGCAAGATTGTTATCATTGTCTGGATGTGCGGGTAAATCTATTGCTGCCTGATGCACTGCAATGGTAGACATGGATAATATGAACAAAATAATGATGAGAAAGACTGCTATTGAAAACTGTTTTGTTGTGTAAGAAATGCAAAGATTTAGGTTAGTTTATTGTTACTATAACAATATAGTGACGATTTAGCTTGAGACGTTGACTGGCCTACTGAGGCTAAGGCTATACATGGGTATATCAAAAAATAATATCACCATATATGTGCACTTCTCTAATTATCAAAAACTGCCATACAATGGGGCCCTATATGATGTCAGTGATGTTCAACTGACACATAGGAATCAAGTCTTTAACTCCAATAGATTTTGATGTTTTGATTATTTTTCTAGATAAATATTTTAATTTTCAACCACAGAAAATGGACGAAATAAAAACTTTATCTCAGCATTTCCTACAACAATGTACTTGACACAAATAATGGTAAGATACATTTCATACTTTTTGTGAATAAATAAATAAATTGGTATAAAACCCTCTCTAATATTACCATTTGGCGTATAATAAGTATTATTATTGAATTTGGCACATCGACTAATAATTATTCCAAAAAAACTCCAATGCGTTAATAATTTCAAGCATTAAATAATGCTACTTATGAATAATCATGAGGGAAGTTAGAACACTCCTACTTGGATATTACATGCTCACCACCCACTGCTAGGTACAATATGGAAAGTAGCTGGTGTTACACGTGTCGGTAAATCAAACCAAAATAATGTATATTAAAGTATCTTCATTTCTGTGATATGAATTACATTAACAAAGAAATTAAGTATTTGTATGGTTTATCTGCAAAATTAAATAAAAATTCAGAAAATAAATAATAACTAGAAGTTAACAACCAACAACCACCAACCAACAACCACCAACCAACAACCAACAACCAACAACCAACAACCAACAACCACCAACCAACAACCAACAACCAACAACCAACAACCATCTAACACTTCACACTATCTACAACTGCACTGAGCTCCCATATACACAATGTACACACTTACTAGTAGTCATTGTTGTGGTAGGACCAGCTGTACCAGTGACATCAGAAGTACCATTGTATGCTATCACTATGACATCATAACTCTGTCCTGGAGTCAGTCCATCTATAGTAGCAGTAAGGTTAGTTGTTCTATCAGTTAATGAATCAGTCAGCAGCCCACCTCTAGCTGTGTGTTGAACCTGTAATAGATACAACTTTGTGATTATTTAATGTAGGTTCAATTATTATTGAGTTCTATTGAATTGATTGATCTACTCTCTTTAGCATCACAGTTAATTGATATTTAGGAATTGTCTTTTCTTTTTATCTTTTTATTCAGTAACGCTATAATTTTTTATTGCTTTAATAGATAGTACATACTACAAAATTCAGGATATGCCAATCTTCACTCATACATTTGAATATATAACATCTTTGGTCTACGCACCACTTCAACAATTTTGTTATTGTAAAAGGCGAGTAGACTTAAAATGTAATAACAGCCATACAATCACTGGCTTTCCATGAGGCGCATGATGCGCATTATATGATGCATGCGCATTATGGAAAAAGGTCCCTGCGCAATAATATCACTGCGAAGTTTGGCATCGCATTCACCCTGCATTCGCAGCATAGAAAAAGTTAATGCGCATGATGCGCATGCTCAATCTTCATATTAGGAGGGAATAAAGTCGAGGACTACTTTCTTCATTCATTTACGCTTGTTGTGCCATTCATGCAACTTACTACAATTTTTTATATCTATATTATCTTTATATAATTATTATATACATATATATATATATAATATATATATATTGTATAGCTATTATAAGTATAACTACAAGTACACTGTACAGTATTGTATAAATATTGGTATAATAATAATAATAATAAATAATAATTATAATTATTATAATAAATAATATAATTATTATTATTATAATAATAAATAATTATTATTTATTATTGTAATTGTTAGTTAATCGTAATTATATTAATACGAATATTAGCAGAAAGAATATCTATATTTTGGTTGTCCATGCTGTCACTTTGAATTTCACTACTGAAATAACTCACATAAAGGGGTGTTGTATTTCATATATCCGATCATTTTATTCTATGGGGAATACAAATACCCCCAAACTGAAATTATTTCAGATTTTCAGCAATTTTAGCTATAACATTTATTTATCTTCTATTATTGGCCTCAATGCGCATTCCAAATCCGTTTTGGAAATACAAATTAGAGAACAGACAACTCCCGGACTTCGCATGATGCGCATTTATCAATGCACATCATGGAAAGCCAGTGAATGTCAGTGTTGTGGACTTCCCTTATTCATGGTTGAGCGTGTTAACTGTAGCCACTCAAGAGCAGACAACTCTATAAACTTACCATATAAGAGACACCTTCTGTTGATGTCCAGTTGATAGTGAGAGAGTTGGTAGTCTGAGATAGAAGGTTTGGAGCTGAAGGTGGAGTAGAAGGTGGGGCTAAGGCAAAAATAGACAGAATGTTAGTCTTGCAGATGTTTACAAGAATATATAATTTATGTATCCTAGCTTGTTGCATTTCATTTTATAAAACCTCCGAGTATCATTTATCCCATTTTTTTACTATAATTTATTCAGACAACTACACTACACTCAGCCAATCACACAGCTATAACATCAGACAACTACAGTACATCCAGCCAATCACACAGCTATGATATCAGACAAGTACACTACACCCAGCCAATCACACAGCTATGATATCAGAAAAGTACACTACACCCAGCCAATCACATAGCTATGACATCAGACAACTACACTACACTCAGCCAATCACGCAACTATGATATCAGACAACTACACTACACCCAGCCAATCACACAGCTATGACATCAGACAAGTGCACTACACCCAGCCAATCACACAGCTATGATATCAGACAACTACACTACACCCAGCCAATCACACAGCTATGACATCAGACAAGTGCACTACACTCAGCCAATCACACAGCTATGATATCAGACAATTACACTATACACAGCCAATCACACAGCTATGATATCAGTCAAGTACACTACACCCAGCCAATCACACAGCTATGACACCAGACAAGTACACTACACCCAGCCAATCACACAGCTATGATATCAGACAAGTACACTACACCCAGCCAATCACATAGCTATGATATAAGACAAGTACACTACACCCAGCCAATCACACAGCTATGACATCAGACAAGTACACTACACCCAGCCAATCACACAACCATGATATCAAACAACTACACTACACCCAGCCAATCACACAGCTATGATATCAGACAAGTACACTGCACCCAGCCAATCACACAGCTATGATATCAGACAACTACACTACACCCAGCCAATCACACAGCTATGATATCAGACAACTACACTACACCCAGCCAATCACATAGCTATGACATCAGACAACTACACTACACCCAGCCAATCACACAGCTATGACATCAGACAAGTACACTACATCCAGCCAATCACACAGCTATGACATCAGACAACTACACTACACCCAGCCAATCACATAACTATGACATCAGCTGTCAGGTATGATCGTACATAATACTGAAAGTACCTCACTCAGTATAATACGTATGCTGAGGCGACAGACTAATTACAAATTCTACCAAGTAGCACAATTGTAATAACTTGCACATACCCTACATGATGAAATTATTAACAGAAGTTAATTTCGCAAGTTGTCTTCTCTCTGACGATTTAACGGATATTATTTTTCGCGGTAAGAGAAGACAACTTCACATATTTTATATGACTCCGTAGAAAAATTGAATAAAAATACAAATGGCATTAACTTTTTATTGGATATAATATTTCCAATGAATATTTTCATCCTGTAGGGCAATATTATCAACAGTTAAGCCGTGGCTACGCACACCTACGTTTAGTAGGTATGCGGTAAAAACCCGTCTTTTTTCTTTGCAAGCGACGTTTTTTTTACAAAAAGACGCTCAATTTCGTAGACCAACATGTTGGTCTACGAAAACGTTTTTTGCCTGACGCTTCGGTGATTGGACAATTATTATTAAACAACCAACAATCTTGATTGGATAAAATCTAAGGACGAAATTTGACGAATACAGTGAACATTTTTATAATTCAACCTTGACCTGGTCATTACTGATTGGCCAACAGTGCTTCGATCAAAGAGGTTACTTTTTATTTATAAGCAACTAATTATTATTTATAAACTTTAATTATTTATCACAGATAATAAATTATTTATTTAGTATTATAAAGAAACATCATAATTTATTAATTATTATAATTTGTATTTATTATAATTATTATATTGATTATTTTCCATAATTATGTAATCTTTGCCTCACTAGACACTCCGTAGCGTTGCGGTGATCAATCATCTGTGTGTCTAGCCACCAGAGCGACGCTACGAAACGTTTTTTTCGTCATATTCCTACAAAACGTAGGTGTGTGTAGCCACGGCTTTACCCAAGTCTTTATGATGCAACATTTAAATACATTATACAAGTAATAAAAGTACATTTAGTACAAGAAAATATTCCCTCAGTAATTATTGTTTATAGCTCAACCCAATAAACAACTGGTATCAGACAGAACTTCTAAACTATCACAGTAAAACCTAATATACCCTGTCCAAGGCAAACGATAATACATTTTATACATAAATCTTGTGTTATTTATCCAACCATTAGGTTTGTATTCTAAACAAAAAAAGGGAGTAAAAGCCACTTACTTGCTGTTGTTGGTAATGTATCACTTGTGGTATCACGGCCAGTGGTAGGGCCTGTAGTAGTGCTCTGAACACATACTTGTGTATTCTGTATTAAGATCACCAGTAGTACCATCCACTGAAAAATTAACCAACATTCCACAAACTGTGGCACTTTTGACACAATAAAACAAACCAAGTAGTGAGTTTTATGGCTGGACTTTACACTAGCTGCATTTGAAGTGTGAGAACACAGGCTATAGCATTAGTCAATAGAACTCTGAAAGCCAAAATCTATCTATAAGCAACAAATCGATAGCTAATGTTTTGTTATCAAGTGCAAGCCAACAATTAGTGACATCACACAAAGCCTCTGTATTGCCTACGCAGGTTGGTTGCTGCTAGCACAGTCGACCAACATAAGATCTTATACTAAATGTTGGTTTAGTATATTTAGGTTAGTATGACTTCACCTTGCAGTGACATAACCCACTTAAGCAAGTCTCGTATCACTTAATAAAACTATTGTAACCCGCTAGTAGTAATATATGAGCAGATCTCCCTACCAAGTGTTTTTTTGTGGATTAGACCTTGGAGTTTAGGCAATGGGTTACGACGTTGGATGAATTCGCCGAGTTTATATTGTATTTCATTTGAGGGGTACTTGAGTGGCATTTGAGTGGCATTTAAGTGGCATTTGAGTTTTGATTATTTTTTTTACTTAATTTGAACTCATATGGCAGCTAGATTTTGAATGTATGGCATTTAAGTTTTGATAATTGTTTTACATAACTCGAACTCATATGATATTTGGAGAGAGAGGAGAGAAGAACAAGGAGATATAACTACATTAAACCAATATATGATTATATACATTTATTACATAATAAGTAGGAAAATATCCTTGTATAATATACCTAGAGTTAGTAAATACTAAGTAATACAAAGCACTACAACTTGTAATGATAATCAATACATAATCTTTTTTACAATGTCATCATTGATGTACTTATGGGTATATTTATATCTACATAGAGAGAGAGAGAAGAGAGGAGATATATCTAAATTGAATAAATGCATTGATTAAAAATGAATCATTATATGATTATATACATTTATTACATAATAAGTAAGGAAAATCTCCCCACATAATATAGCTATAGTCAGTAAATACTACGTAATACAAAGCACTACAACTTGTAATAAATACAAAGTAATAACAGTTAATGCATAGTTTGTTCCTTTATAATGTTGTCTTTGATGTAGTGATGTTATATCTTAGGAAGGAAGACTTCTGTTCTATGTGCTTTTAATTTCGTAATGAACTAAAATAAAAAAATTATGTATTAGTATAGAATGATTAAGCAAAAATGTAAAATAATTACATGAATTTGAATTATAGTTCTAGTTACATTGGATAGTTTACATTATTAGGAAAGGGAAATAACTCACCAAGTTACATTGTTCAACTTGTTCTTTCTTGAGCATTATTTTCACCAAGTGCTTTTGATTTTCTTTCATCTATCTAAAACAAAACAAAAAGTACTTGCTTTATAAATATGTTGTAAAAAATACACTAATTACACCAAAAGAGTGCTTTTTTTTTACCTGAAAAAAATGTATATGTTCAACATTTTGTTGTAAAAACTACGTTAATTACACCCAAAAAGTCCTTTTCTTTACCATGAAAATGTATATATTCAGCATTTTGTTGTAAAAAATACACTAATTACATCAAAAAAGTCCTTTTTTCACCTAGAAAATGTATATATTCAGCATTTTGTTTAATTTATGGTAAAAATTAGTAAAACTCACCTATAGTGATATGATTGCCTTGAGTTATAGATTAGCTTTTTGAACTCTTGTTCTGGACAGTTTTTTTCAGCATCATCGAAATATAATATAAGTAATTTTTAGAGTCTTCATTGGTTTGGTATCATCTAAGTAGGTGATAGATCTTGAAAGAAATTCTTGCTGTGTTGGAGAAGTTTGCTGTCTTCAGAATCCATGTAGTTTGAGTCTTCATTGATTTGGTATCATCTAAGTAAGTCGTAGATCTTGCAAGGAATGCTTGCTGTGTTGGAGAAGTAGACTGTCTTCAAAATTCATGCAGTTTGAGTCTTCATTGGCTTGGTATCATTTAAGTAGGTGGTAGATCTTGAAATGAATTTTTGCTGTGTTGGAGAAGTATGCTGTCTTCAAAATTCATGTAGTTTGAGTCTTCATTGGTTTGGTATCATCTAAGTAGGTGGTAGAGCTTGAAAGGAATTCTTTCTGTGTTGGAGAAGTATGCTGTCTTCAAAATTCATGTAGTTTGAGTCTTCATTGGTTTGGTATCATCGAAGTAGGTGGTAGATCTTGAAATGAATTCTTGCTGTGTTGGAGAAGTGCGCTGTCTTCAAAATCGATGTAGTTTGAGTCTTCATTGATTTGGTATCATCTAATTAAGTCGTAGATATTGAAAGGAATTCTTGCTGTGTTGGAGAAGTATACTGTCTTCAAAATTCATGTAGTTTGAGTCTTCATTGGTTTGGTATCATTTAAGTAGGTGGTAGATCTTGAAATGAATTTTTGCTGTGTTGGAAAAGTATGCTGTCTTCAAAATTCATGTAGTTTGAGTCTTCATTGGTTTGGTATCATCTAAGTAGGTGGTAGATCTTGAAATGAATTCTTGCTGTGTTGGAGAAGTGCACTGTCTTCAAAATTGATGTAGTTTGAGTCTTCATTGGTTTGGTATCATTTAAGTAGGTGGTAGATCTTGAAATGAATTTTTGCTGTGTTGGAGAAGTATGCTGTCTTCAAAATTCATGTAGTTTGAGTCTTCATTGGTTTGGTATCATCTAAGTAGGTGGTAGATCTTGAAAGGAGTTCTTGCTGTGTTGGAGAAGTCAACTGTCTTCAAAATTCATGTAGTTTGAGTCTTCATTGGTTTGGTATCATCTAAGTAGGTGGTAGATCTTGAAATGAATTCTTGCTGTGTTGGAGAAGTGTGCTGTCTTCAAAATTGATTTAGTTTGAGTCTTCATTGGTTTGGTATCATCTAAGTAGGTGGTAGATCTTGAAAGAAATTCTTGCTGTGTTGGAGAAGTGTGCTGTCTTCATCTTCATTAGCTTGGTATCATCTAAGTAGGTGGTAGATCTTGAAATGAATTTTTGCTGTGTTGGGGAAGTATGCTGTCTTCAAAATCTATGTAGTTTGAGTCTTCATTGGTTTGGTATCATCCAAGTAGGTGGTAGATCTTGAAAGGAATTCTTGCTGTGTTGGAGAAGTGTGCTGTCTTGAAAATTGATGTAGTTTGAGTCTTCATTGGTTTGGCATCATCTAAGTAGGTGGATCTTGAAAGGAATTCTTGCTGTGTCACATGAGTAGGAGAGAAAGTCATGTTGTTTTACATCTATCGTTGGTGTTGGTAGATCTTGACCACATGTTTATAGTCTTTGCTACTGCTGCATTTCGTCTCAAACAAGAGTCCAAAGTAGACATCATAACTACAAAATACAAAAAATTGTTAGTTACAATTGATTCATTTATTTTCATTGGCTTTATCTACATAGAGTAGCGAAGAAAAAGTTTGTGTGAGTATAAAACTATCTAGTAGAGATAAATTTATATCTAGGTTCAACTAGCATTGAATAATTATTATTATTTTGTTGATAATAAATAAGTAGAGTCGGCTACTTTACTAGAGCTTGGACAAGCACTTATTTTAAAAATGAATAATTAGAGCTTTCTACTAGTGTTAAATAATTAATGATAATAATTTACCTTATCACCACTTAGAGCCAGATGATTTAATTAACTAAAGACAAATAATTATTTTAGCAATTCTTACCTTGATGCTGGATGTTCTCCTAGTAGCTGTAGTAGATGATGGTTCTCCGCTTGCTGTTGAAGAACAGGATGCTTTCTGTGTGAAAACAGTGGCTCTTAAATAGCTAAAGTTGCACTGATTAAACCCTATGAATCAGCATTTTTTTCCAATGCTTTCGCGGGAATAAATAGTTTATTTTCACGCGAATAGAAACCGTTGCTTTCGCGGGAATAAATAATTTATTTTCACGCGACTAGAAACAGTTGCTTTCGCGGGAATAAATAGTTTATTTTCACGCGAATAGAAACAGTTGCTTTCGCGGGAATAAATAGTTTATTTTCACGCGAATAGAAACCGTTGCTTTCGCGGGAATAAATAATTTATTTTCACGCGAATAGAAACAGTTGCTTTCGCGGGAACAAATAGTTTATTTTCACACGAATAGAAACTGTTGCTTTCGCGGGAATAAATAGTTTATTTTCACACGAATAGAAACCGTTGCTTTCGCGGGAATAAATAATTTATTTTCACACGAATAGAAACAGTTGCTTTCGCGGGAATAAATAGTTTATTTTCACGCGAATAGAAACTGTTGCTTTCGCGGGAATAAATAGTTTATTTTCACGCGAATAGAAACCGTTGCTTTCGCGGGAATAAATAATTTATTTTCACGCGAATAGAAACAGTTGCTTTCGCGGGAACAAATAATTTATTTTCACACGAATAGAAACAGTTGCTTTCGTGGGAATAAATAGTTTATTTTCATGCGAATAGAAACTGTTGCTTTCGCGGGAATAAATAGTTTATTTTCACGCGAATAGAAACCGTTGCTTTCGCGGGAATAAAGAATTTATTTTCACGCGAATGGAAACCGTTGCTTTCGCGGGAATAAACAGTTTTTATTCCCGCGAAAGCATTGGAAAAAATGCTGATTCATAGGGTTTACTCAGTGCAACTTTAGCTATTTAAGAGCCACTGTTTTCACTTAGAAAGCATCCAGTTCTTCAACAGCAAGCGGAGAAGCATCATCTACTACAGCTACTAGGAGAGCATCAAGGTAAGAAACGCTAAAATAATTATTTGTCTTTAGTTAATTAAATCATCTGGCTCTAAGTGGTGATAAGGTAAAAAATAATCAATAATCATTTAACACTAGTAGAAAGCTCTAATTATTTATTTTTAAAATAAATACTAAAAACTTGTGAAAATGAACTGGTAACATTACGTTGACTGAAATAATGCCTAAAACGTCTCGCATAAATTTTGGTCTGACCAAAAACGGACTGAAAACCTTTACCTTTAGAGCGAGTACAAAATTATCATAACTTGGTCAAGAGAACGACTCCATATCGTAATAGGAGGATAACTCCACAGTGCAACTAGTTGAGTTCTTCAACTAGTGTTAAATAATAATTTTAATCACTTACCTTAATACAGAAAGTCTCCTAATAGTTGTAGTAGATGTTGATACTTCAGTCACTGTTGTTGGAGTGGATGCTTTCTGTGTAAAAGCGATGCTTCTTATATAGCTAGGTTGTGCTAGGTACCGATTGACACGAGCTGATTCCAATGAAAAGCCTTTATAATATATAAGGTCTTTACGTAGAAAACTCACGCGAAAACTAAAAAAAAACATTCTTCGCGGGAGTTTTCCGTCTTATATGTTATAAAGGCTTTACGCAAAAAACTCACGCGAAAACCAAAACTATATAAAAACTTCTTCGCGGGAGTTTTCCTTCTTATGCGTTATGACAGCTTTATGCAAAAAACTCACGCGAAAACGGGAAAATAAAAAAAACTTCTTCGCGGGAGTTTTCCTTCTATGTACTATAAAGGCCTTGCGCGGAAAACTAACAGTAAAAAAAATTCCGTGAGTTTTCTGCATAAAGCCTTTATAACATAAAAGAAGGAAAACTCCCGCGAAAGAATTGTTTTGTATTTCCCGTTTTCGCGTGAGTTTTCCGTGTAAAGCCTTTATAGTATATAAAAGGAAAACTCCCGCGAAGAGAATTTTTTTACTGTTCAACTTTTCGCGTGAGTTTTCCGCGTAAAACCTTTATGACTTATAAGAAGGAAAACTCCCGCGAAGAATTTTTTTCAGTTTCGGTTTTCGCGTGAGTTTTCCGCGTAAAGACCTGCTTATATATTATAAAGACTTTTCATTGGAATCAACTCGTGTCAATCGGTACCTAGTACAACCTAGCTATATAAGAAGCACCGCTTTTACACGGAAAGCATCCACTTCAACAACAGTGACTGAAGGATCAACATCTACTACAACTACTAGGAGACTTTCTGTATTAAGGTAAGGAATAATAAATAACTATTTAACACTAGTTGAAGAACTCAACTAGTTGCACTATGGAGTTATCCTCATATTACGATATGGAGTCGTTCTCTTGACCATAGAAGTATCTCTCCTAGATAATTTTATGCTCATAGAACCTATCCTGTTTGCGCTCAAGATCGCAGTCTTTTGGCATTGATTGACAGAATTGTCGTAGGTCCGAGAGAAAAAATAGGTTAGCCTTAAATGACATCTTGAACGACAGGTTGATTTAGAACTTTACAGCCAAAAAATGATTACAACTTTCATTATTGTATTGTTTTACTTTATTATCAACATATAACAGTTATTATTCATTGTATTTAATATGAAAAATAATTTTTACTGATAATGATTATTATTCTTATTATTATTACTATTGTTAATATTATTGTGATTTCATTTGGTTTTCATTGTTACTTTATTGAATTTTGTTCAAGTCTTGTGATCTAAATAATAAAAGAATGATAAATATTTATTTACCACTAGTTGAAAAACTTACCTACTTGCACTATGGAGAAAATAGCCTCCTACAACCAAATCCGTTTGTGTTACAAACCCTGTCTTGGATATTGATAAAAATGTTATCTTCTTTGTATTATGATTAAATAATAATAAATAGCTCACATTTTTTAAAATATTTCTTATTTTTTGTCTTTTTAGATTGGATAGTTAAGATGGCAATTTTTGTATTTTGTAGACACGATGCCTACTTTGGACTCTTGTTTGAGACAAAACGCAGCAGCAGTAAAGACTATAAAACATCTGGATCAGATCCAATTGAAGTAATTGCAGATAACTAAAGGAATAACATGTACTACAGCATACAGAGTGAACAAGGTGTGTGTAGATTATTACTCAGTCTCATTACACTACTATTACTAAAAATTATTGTAGGTGTTGGATAAAGGATTAAGCAGTAATGTATTAGCAAGCATTAGCAATAAACATAGACTTTTCAACAATGACATTAACCAAAAAAAATAGTATAACAAAGTCATGTTTGAGCTAATAAGTTGTTGCTAAGATGTTTGAATTAACAACTAGGTAGCTAAAATAAGTTTTTCATGAGGATCTCCTGACAGTTGTGATTCCTTGAGTGGTGAGCAGACTTTTAAATCTACTGTAGTTATCTTTTGTTGATCTTATTGAGTCTTTATCAGTTAGTACATCTTGCAACAAATTCTTTGATAGCTTAGCGCTAAGCCATCTTCCCTTGAGTTTTATCCTGTCAGTATCCAGATCGTATTTTCCAGAATCTCTCAATTGATACAATATTTTTACACCTAACGCTTGATTGTCTTTACTAGCTGTCATGTCGGATACTTTCTTTTTAAACTCTTCTAATTGTTGCATCATTCTCTCCGAATCTCTATTGCTATCATCGTCAATTGTGTTTCTATCAAACGATGATTGTGAGAGCTTTGGTGTTTTAGCAGAGCTCCAGCTCTTTGGTTGCTTGTACTCTCCCCTAATCTTCCCAACATCACTCCGATAGGTTTTTGTGCTTTGAACATTTTCATTTGTCTTTTTGCGCTCAAGCAACTCGTTTTTGATTCCCATTACTATTTCATTCGTTTCAACCAAAATATTTTGGATTTTCTCGATATCTCTCACCATTTTGTCTTTTGTCGGGTTGTCATACAATGATGACGCAAACTTGTCTTGGTCGGTTGATTTAGCCCCACTGTTCTTTTCCATCAAACTATGATACTCCTCTTCTGATATAGCAAAATAACGTTCACCATATTCAGGAAGTACCATTTTGTATTGATATTAAAACCTGTGCAATCAGGATGATTATAGGGTCTAAAAAAAGCTACCTCTCCCAATCTGCATTAAAATTTGTTGTTTGTCAGCAATCAGTGTTTGTACCTCCTTGAAGCGCTACTACCTAATAAACTGAGTTGTGTACTGATTAGTTATTTGTAGCTCTTTTTGAAGCCTCCTCTCTCCTCTCTCCTCTACCAAATACTCCTCTCTCCTCTCTTGCAGTTATTTCCCAAATACTGTAAATTTTAACCATCTAGAGGACTAATTTGGTGATTTTCCAACATATTTTATAGCATTCAATATAGTTATTATGTCATAAATGTATATTATTCAATCTAGATATAAATATATCCATAAATATGTACATAATTATCCTTATATACATGGTTGTATAAAAAACTAAAAAATCTCTCTCTCCTCTCTTCTCTCTCCTCTGTACATAGCTATAAAATGTTAATATGGACATGAATTTGGACATGCGCATGTACATAAATATGAACATAGGTATGTACATAAATGGACTTGAATATGGACATGTACATAAATGGACATGAATATGGACATGAATATGGACATGAATATGGACATGAATATGGACATGAATATGGACATGAATATGGACATGAATATGGACATGTACCTATTCATGTCCATTTATGCACATGTACATGAATATGGACATATGCGTATTTACTGACTCTAGCTATATTATATAGGAAGATTTTCCCTACTTATTATGTAATAAATGTATATAATCATACAATGATTCATTTTTGATCAATATATTTATTCAATGTAGATAGATCTCCTCTCTCTATGTAGATATAAATATACCCACTCTCCTCTCTCCTCTCTCTATGTAGATATAAATATACCCATAAATATGTACATAATTAACCATATATACATGAATGTATAGAAAACTAAAAAATCTCTCTCCTCTCTCTTTCTCTCAAGATACCATATGTATGTATGTATGCATTGATTGTCATTACAAGTTGTAGTGCTTTGTATTACTTAGTATTTACTGACTCTAGCTATATTATATAGGAAGATTTTCCCTACTTATTATGTAATCAATGTATATAATCTTATAATGTTTCATTTTTGATCAATATATTTATTCAATGTAGATAAAACTCCTCTCTCTCTCTCTTCTCTCTCCTCTCTCTCAAGATGCCATATGAGTTCGAATTATGTAAAAAAATTATCAAAACTTAAATGCCATACATTCAAAATCTATCTGCCATATGAGTTCAAATTAAGTAAAAAAATAATCAAAACTCAAATGCCACTTAAATGCCACTCAAATGCCACTCAAATGCCCCTCAAATAAAATACGATATAAACTCGGCGAATTCATCCAACGTCGTAACTCATTGCATAACCCCCAAGGCCAGATCCACAAAAAAACACTTGGTAGGGAGATCTGCTCATATATTACTACTCCCGCTTCTCAACAATCCCTCAGCCTTAACCATTGAAAGTAGTTTAACTAACTGACTGGACCTAAGCATTAAGAGTTATGTTTACTGCAGAGAGTTAAACTTATGGCAGCAAGTATACAACCACCTGCTAATTCCCTCAGCCCGCCACGTCTGAAGCTTTCTTTTCTATTTTGGTAGTGATAAGTGTGATGAATGAACACACTTATGCACAAACCTTTCAAGTTTTGTGGGTAAATGGTATATTCTGATGTACTAACTATGATAGAGATCGAAACTCTCGGACAAATTAATAACAAAAGCTAACAATTTTTCATAAACCCATCTTATTGCAAACTCTCCAAATGTAAAATAGTTTTAACTTGGGTATTGACAACATACTATGTGTTTGTTGTAACAAAAATTGGTTTGTAGGTGACGTTAAATGTGAAATCTGACCTATATAAATAATTATTACCAGCTTAAACAATTAAGTTTGTTTTCAAACAAACTCAGCTAATAGAAATCAATTCAAATACATTCTCCATTGGTGCTCACTTGTCTCTCGATGAGAACTTATATAGGAATTTTGTAAACTGAAGCAATTATGTAAGTTATGACAACTTTAGTTGACACCTTGGCATTTCTAATTCTTTTAGCAAGCAATTACAGCCAATGAAATCAATCACAAAAATAGAAGCTTTCTCTGCCACAGATTCAAGCAACAACATAAGTACCTAAACTTACCAGCTGTAGCACAGCTAACATGATTACTCTTGCTGTCTGATAACTTAGGAGCAGTGATAAATGCAGCTACTGCTCGCTTAGGAGGAAGTGAAACAGATGGTAAAATTCTATGAAAGATAATACAATGCAAAACAGCCAATCATGTAAAAGGATTAGAGACTGATAAAGTTGTTAGTCATAATCTAGGTGAAGTAACCAAAGTCTGGTCAGTCACAGGTATTATATAAGGATAACTCCATTGGAGCCAAATTTGATAGTTCATATAAGTAATCATAGGCTGAAATAGTTTTATGCGTGCACTCAATATTTGTTTCATAAAATGTTTTTTGCTGAAACGCCTGTGTGAATGTTGAAGGTTTCATTTCAGTGCAAACAGTTGTTTTGGTAGGCTGAATTTTGCAGCAAAAACTTGTTTGAAACTTTTAAGAGTCACTGGAGCCAAGAATAAGCAAGGAGTCATCTCCCCTTAGGGAGATAACTCTGAGATGAGCAGTGCAGGATATTTAGATGTCTGCCGATATATATTAAAGATTATGAGCCCTTTACTTTAACAAACGTATAGTTATAAGGGATTTTTACGACTTCTAATAGTGCAAATTTACTAACCAAGTGTTTTGGCATCAAACTTATAGCCATTCGATGGCCAGAACAGCAGTTTTTAAACATACCAAACACCCTGGCTTTACATATGCACGGTACCCCGGACCTGAGAGATTATGCCAATCCGGGGTAGACTGCCATAGGCGGAAGAACCAATATAGCCTTAGAGGACTCAGAAGCCCATATCCACCTTATACCTACCCGTATATCTGACGAAACCTAGGACTAAAGGCTATAAAAGACAGAAAACTTAGCACAGGAATTGCAGAAGCTCAGGATTCGCTAGTGAGCCCATGAATCTGCGCTCTACTTCTGGCTGAACCTTACTCACCTTCGAATCATTCTCTAGCGTGTCATTCATCGGTATTTATATATTGTATGTTGATTCGTCATGTTATGTTCTACCTACATGTTTGTTCTAATGAGTAATATTATGTTTTACTTCATGTGCTCCGCCTACAAAATGCAGAGCTTTTGCCATAACTTACTGTATTGTATTGGATCTGTACCTTACCATTATTCTTGGGATATAATAAATTCATTCCACTCAAAAGCATTGAGTAATGCGTTTGATCCAAAGGCTTTCTACCTGTTGTGGAGTTGAGATTACTCCTTCACTTCAGATTTGACGTTATGCTGACACAGGGTTGCCTCTTGGAGAGAGGTAATTGGTGGCAGCAGGCCATCGGCAGCTACCAACTTGACTGTGCCAGCAAATGACGAGTTCGGCTGGTGGCAGTGTTTTAGCTAATGGATTAAGAGGCTCCCAAAATCCACTATATAGATACAGATTAGAGAACTTGTATTATTGTCGTGTAGGATGCACATTCTTTACTATATAAGTGGCAGACACTCAAATCCCAAAGTGCCACTTTTGTTTCGTAATCGGCCATAAAAATAAAAAAATAAGTAAAATAGGGAGACAGAGTCACTTAGAGACAGCCAGCACTGCTTGTGAGATCATTGGATTGAGTTACTTAGAGACAGCCAACACTGCTTGTGAGATCATTGGCTTGAGTCACCTAGAGACAGCCAGCACTGCTTGTGAGATCATTGGATTGAGTTACTTAGAGACAGCCAACACTGCTTGTGAGATCATTGATTTGCCCTTAATTCTGAGCACTAGTTCTCTTCAACTATTTACCCTATATCTTATTTGTTACTACTTTCATCTGCCGTGCCCATTTGTTCATTCATATCTATTATTTCTGTGATTGGATTATTTGATTAATTAGGCCAAGTAGAGCTGTAAGGTTATTCTCCCCATGCAAACTCGATTTTCCAACAAGGGAAACCCAAAAAATTGATTAAAATTGGTTGCAGTAACACGACACATTTACGGTGTTTTCGGTGAGCCTTTACCTCAGTTATATCGGGTTAATCGGTAGTTTTTGGAGTTGCCCACCCTTAATTCTAAAGCTAAATGGGAAGACAACTCCAACTAACTGATGGTTTTTTTCAAAAACAATCAAAAATTAATTTTCTATGGTCAGTAGGCTACAGCGTGATATTCTGTATCGCAATGTAGTAACATAATGCAGGCGGCGGAACTCCCCTCTAATGATTATGTAAAGCAAGATACTCTGATCGTTGCTGGGTTCATTGCTGATTGACTGACTGACTCTGAGCATCTACTTTTTATGTGTTTTGTTTCCATCTCTAGTTCATAATAAAACAAGTTTTGTTATTAATTACACTGTTCTAACCATCTTTGAATTTTATGGTAATAGCTAGCAAAAATATGTTTTTTGTAGTAAGCTAATTATCAAATATTATTATTTATTAATTAACAACTTAATTATTTAATTATTAAGTATCATTATTATAAGCAACATCACTGATTGATAGTCACAAAATTTTTCATTCATTTTCTTCTTGTCTTATCCCTGCATAATATAAGTCAAAGAAATGTGAAACAAAAAAGAGTGGCTAATAATGGTAGTTGACTGTCTGCTTATAGTAATATTATTATAACTATTATTTGTGCAGTGGCAATGACAAAACCAGAAAACAACAATCTGACAAACAGTTTCCGGTTCTGGAACATTTGGGCCAATTAACCGCCCTGTAACCGGCTTCCAGTACAGCATATTAAGAACATCGAACAGATGGTTCAATTATAATCGCATGTGCACAACTCCAAATCAAACAGGGCAGAGGTTGTGAATAATTGATTACACCAAAAACAACCGTACAACCATGCAGCCTTAAGGCCAAGTACTTCCTGTCACTTCCTGTAACTCAGCCTAAACAAGACTGTGCTTTAAACTTCTGCATTTTTGTTGCTGTTACACTCTGTTACTTTTTAATTCTTGAGATAGAAGAAATATAGAGCCTAAAAGCTCTGAGCTGGATGTCTGAGCCGAGGCCTCACATTAGCGGTAAAATATGTATTAGTTTTGAATGCCGTACCCACACAGAATTGCCCCAGGAGAGAAATACATTGCTAGTTGTCAGGTCTGCGGAGGCTGACTGCGTGTGGTACCAACAGACAGGAAGTTTGCCTGCTGACAACTGCTTAATGGAAAGAGTGCGACCACTAAAGTCCATTACATAAGCATGCAGGTGCACATTTTAACCACTTGAGTGCACACTTTTGTGTAATATTTATAAATACATGTGTATAGATTCTATTGTTTTCTGTTCGGCTTATTGAGATTCTAAGAATCTCAATAAGCGGAACAGAAAACTAGGAGTTTTTTTTTACAGAAAACTCTTCTTCGAATACTGTTTCACTCGCAGGGAATTGTGTTATTTCTTTGTAGGTTCTACATTTCTCTGTTACAAATAACAAAAATGGGTTTGCCATTTTTCTTCAATACATTCTGAGATTCTTTTGCTTTATAATTATACAGAGCTTGTCGAAAAGCTAAACGCTTTTAGTAGTTTTTGCAATATTGGTATGTTCCGTTAATTTGCATGCAGTGCATTTACTTAGCTCAAAGCTAGATTTTTTGTAATGTGAAATTTCTACGTACTTAAAGGAGAGACACCTTCACATTCCACAAATGAACATAGAAAAGAGTAGAAGTCTTGCTCTTTTGCACTATGGGAGGTCGCTATGAAACTAGATTGAAATGCTTTTTATCAAAAGCTAACAATAGTTTGCTCGAGTACTCTGACTCTATCCAGAGGGGACACTGCCAATATGGCCGGTGCCACTTGTCCAAGTGACTTTAACAATTGGAAAGGAAAGCCCGCAGCTCAAACAAACTAGTCTGGTTGATGTGGTATAAATACATTTATTGTATTCTATGCTGTTCTAGGGAAGTAGTCCGCTAAAGAGAAATGCTAAGAGTAAACACAATAGTACAAGTTCAAAGAGTATATACAAGCTCCAGCCTTATATGAACCAATAGTATACTCAGAACTCAAATGATAACCAATCACCTTTACAGGAAGTGGTTTAGACAAATAACAATACACGTCTGAGTATAACAACGAATAGAAGGATAATTGCAAGTAGTTAAATAGAAAAAGGTGCCTGAAGATAAAGGGGGAAAATTAACAGCTAGAATGTATGTTGATGCGCACTCCCATCTCCTTGTTAGTCATAGGGCTGGATTATTTTCTGGCATCTATTTTTTTTGGCTTTTGGAGGTAGACAAGTTATAAACTTGGCATCCTGCAGCGCCACAGCTATTGTTGAGATATTAGTGTAAAGGGTTCCGTTGTGATCTCGAAGAATGTCTTTACCGACAACTGTTAGAACGTGCCTGTGGTGTATTGCTGTAACAGTACAGTATTACAGAGTGCAAATAGACTGGTAGCACAGGCTCTCTGTGGAAGGCAGTTGATACGAACATCAAGAGCTACCGGTATGGTAATATAGGCTCTCTGTTGTAGGAGGTCAGTATAGAAGACAGACCCGGATGTTATATAAGCAAACGATAGTGATAATAGGCAACCGGCCTCACTAAGCACACAATGTTTCGGATTAATAATAATTTATTAATTATAACATTAAGCTTGTCGGATAAACAGTCCTCACAAGCATACAGTAACTTGAACAATTAGACAACACTAAGTCGGTACAAGCAATCGCTGGCACTTATCTGAGCAAGACTAGATACTATCTCAGGCAAAATTAAACTAACTCTGAGAGCTGGACGAAATGCCTCGCTATTTATAAAAAATCATAGCAGTTGAAAAGCAAGATACATGATTGGATAATAATAAACTGGCCCGGCAGACAAAGATGAATCATAACAAGCTGGCCGAGTATAAAAAATCATATACATAAGCTGGCAGATTGTTAACTGGCTAGCCGCCAATATTCAAAGTGATAACAGTAATAAGTGACGTCAAACCATTGTTCGTCATAGTAATCCTTAGCTTGTATCCAAAGCATACTGATCTTGATGTAAATAAGGGGCCTGGCTCATCCGCTTCGTACTCAATGCTATCAACTAAGCAAGCCTGTGCTTACTTAGCTAGCGCATCCCATGCTCCATTGCTCACTCACGTGTGCATTGTTTAGTGATGGAAGCAAACAGATACACTGACCGATGGCTGGCCATACTAGGCAATATCCATTACATTGGTCACTCAATTGACACTGGCTCAGTAAGGTTACTACCGGCCTCGTAAAGGTCACCATCGGCCCAGTAAATGTCACCACCGGCCCAGTAAATGTCACCACCGGCCTAGTAAAGGTCACCACCGGCCTAGTAAAGGTCACCACCGGCCCAGTAAGGGTCAACACAGGCCCAGTAAAGATTACCATCTGCCCTGTCACGTTTGCAATGCAGGGAAAGCGACACTGACTGCTTTACTGCTTGCAACAGGAACAACCAGTCCCTTGTTACTCATATATAATCAACGTCAAAAAGTGTTTCTTGTCCACCTAGACAGCATCTAGTAGATAAGGGACTGCAAAGGTAAATATTTACAGGTTTGCTTCTTAACAATCTACTACAATATATCTGTATACAAAACATTTTTTAGATGAAATACTCGAGCAAATCCATCTCCAGCTGAAGTCCACTGGCTGTCAGTGCATCCTTCTGTGGAGTTTTTAGTATTGGTGTGAGATGTGCCAGGTAGATTTACATTATTTTATTTGATATATTAATCATACAGCACAAAATAATACATTGTAGGTAGAGTGTTTAACATACACCTAATATAATAGTAGAAGCAACATAATTTATATGCTTAAATCTGAAACCCATATTTCTGCGAGTCTGTGTGTATCTGCCTGTACTTCAACTTTTATATATGCTTAGACCATCATGTTAAGAGAAATTGAAACTGCTGTAAGAAAACTTCTTTTCTGTCATATAGATGAACAGGCAGAGTTTGAGCTCTTGATTTCTTTTTAAAGCCAACCATTTTGTTTTAAGCATTTTAAATAGACAAAAAACAACCAATGTCTATCGCAACACAATGCTTATCCAGGTTTTTAGAGACAAAGTATACAGAACAATAGGATTAGCTGCAGTCTTTTAAAACAGCTCAAAAATTTTGCAGATTGTGTTTTTCCAACTATATAAATTATGAATATTGGATTGAATGTAGACAGGGAGGAATTCAGGCATAGCTGGAATGAATGTAGATACATGCCGAAATTAGTTCTGATGGACTTAGAATGAATGTCGACTATGCTATAAAAAAGAAAACTTTGATGTTCATTCCCGAAAGTGTTGATATTACTTCCTGGCGATATATAAACTCCAGTTTCTACATCCGTTCCAAGAATAAAATACTTTGCCGTTTTTGTCAAAGTCAGCAACTCCTGGAATAGAAGTGGAAATTGTACTCTGTATGTTGCTAAGAACAAATGTATAGACACTTCCGGGAATGAACGTCAAAAAGGTTTTCTTCATAACATTGCCGAGTTTTATTCCAGACCTGTCAACTTTTATTTCATGAGTTGTCTACATTTATTCCAACTATGTTTGTATTTATTCATCTTGATATTCATTCCTGTCTATGTTCGTTCAAATCCCCACAGATTATAGAGTATGATTTATCCCACATAACGCTGCCACATAACGCTGCCTTAGTAGACATGAATTGAATATAGAATGCGTAATTCTGTATTATTTTATCATTAAACCTCTACGGCTTGTAGCTTACTTACAATGATCTCACTTGGGTGGATATTATATTTATTTGTCTTCAAATTTTATTATTTTTATCTAATTGTTTCATTTAATTATTATAGATATATTTCTGTTTGTTTGCACAATTATCTTATTTCGTTTATGTTGTTAGCTGAATATAAGTGGCAATAGCAATACACAAAAATTGACCACTGTTTTTTATTAATCACTTCCCTTTAGTCGGAGTTGTTGACCAAATTATACACAATACTGTTATTTATTATTATTATTACAAATGGTACTGTTCTCATTTCCAACTGTTGGAAAAACGCCTTATTATCATTATTATTTCCATCTGCAACAATTTCATGCAATTAGCTCAACTGATCAGTGAATTCGCTCAAAATAACGATTTTATATTCATTAATTGATTTTAGATTTCAATGACTATTACTATTATTATTGTTACTGTTATCATTGTCATTATGGTTATTATTGTTGCTGTCACTGTGGATGTTTCTGTCACCACTGCTGCTGTAGCTGCTGCTGTTGCCACTTTCACTGCTGCTGTTCCTGTCCCTGCTGCTGCCATTGTCAGTGCCACTGTCGCTGTCAGTGCCGTTGTCACTTCTGCTGTCGCTGTTGCTATGGCTGCAGCTGCCACTGTCGCTGGTGCTGCTGCAGGTGCTGCCGCAGGTGCTGCCACTGGTGCTGTTACTGCTGCTATTGCTGCTGTTGCTGTTGCAGTTGTGTTTTCATTATAATTCATCATTATTGTTATCTTGATTGCTATCTTTATTGTTATCTTTATTGTTATCATGACATTAAAATTATCATTAAAGCACTTTATACTTTATTACTACTTCACTATTGCTAATGTGATAACTGTTTTTCATTTGGGAGAATTATAGCAGATAAATAAAAAAAAAAAATGGAATTATAGAAAATTAATTTGAATATAGGTCATTACCAATTAATCAGGCGTAAAATCGGTCACTTTTGACATTAAAAAATAATTACTTGATTTTTCTAAAGGCAAAATGACCAAAATAGCATTTCGAATGGTAGAAGAACGGGTGGAAGGGGGTTGCAATGAGAGAAAGAGACCACTGCAGCAGGTGATTTGGGAAGTTGCCATGGGAGGAAGTGACCACTGGAGCAGGTGATTTGGGAAATTGCCATGAAAGGAAGCTACCATGCTAGGAAACAACAACTGGAAGAAATGACTATGGAAGGAGGCTTCTATAGGAGAAAGCTATCACAAGAGGAGATGACCGCTGGAGCAAGGGCTGTGGAAAAAAATAAACAGGTATGAGTGGTGCATCAAATAGTGCAGCAGAAATAACTATATTCCACAGTGGATTATATTCCAGTTATAACAGATGTTAGTTAACATTCAAGTTAACAACAGATGGAGTACACTGTAAAGATAAATCATGCACCACATCTCCAATGCCACAATTCCAGAGCAAGGTAATAATGTTATCAGGTAATGACGCTCTAAAGCCAGTTAATGGCGATAGCCTTGCAATGATATAATGTATAACATTTAGTCTATTGTGAAACAAACTGCTTAACAATAATCTGTCACTATTTTTCATAATTCTGGATTCACCCAACTAAAAAATTCATTTTTCTTCTGTAAATATATTTATCATAAAACTTGCAGTAGTTGAATAACGGCAACTATTGTTTTGGCAGTTGTCTTGTAAAAAACAACAAATTTGTTGTTAAATTAGGGAACTTAAAAGCTATCATTTTTAAAAGTTTTGTTTGCAACTGCCATAAAAAAGTTAATTTTGCATTTGAGGAGTCTTATTCTGCTCCTCGAAAGACTCAAATAAATGTTTCAGAATGAAAAGCTTGAAACAATTTATTGCAGTTGCTTTGAAAACTTGATTAGTTCATTGATGTACAACATTGCATTATGTTGCACGTCTTAAGCCGATCAGCATACTGCAGTTCCTGAACAGCAAAAATGTCGTTTATAAAGAGCTGCAACTTTTGAAAGTTAATCTAAATTTTGTAGCCTCAGAATCGACTTCTAAGTTTTTGACTTTAGGAAAGTTCAATCGATAGATAAATTGCATGAATCAACAAAAACTCGTCATCTTTTGCCAGTTGTTCCTGGATTCATTTAGGCCATTATTAGCTCTAAAACTATTTTAGTGGTCATTTTCTTAAATAAAAAGTGGCGATTTTAAAAGCTTTAGTATTTTGGTCTTTTAAAAATACCCATTTGAGAAAACATACATTTACTTTGTAAAACATTCTGCTGCTCAATCAAGTTTTGGAAGACTGACCAGAAGTTGGTAGCAGAATATTGAAGGGAATATCTACTAGCTAATTAGGTTAGGTCTGTTACATCAGCACTACTAGTGGAGTTGTCTACTACTTTTGTGGTACAAGATGGCTGACAGGATATTGTCACTTTATCCCAAATAGTACTGGTAGGATTTGTCCAGGATATGGTAGCCATTGTAGAGTTGTTAGTGGGAGAAAGGATTGTGGACACACCACTTACAGGAGGTCCTGTATTGCCTAAATTATTTAGTGAAACTTTTATCCGTTAGGAAAGTGTAGGAAAAATACCCAATAAGATTACTTCTATGCAATATTTGATGTTGAGAAATATAAAACTTCGTTCCTAGCAAACCACTTTTGGCATCATCATGTTGTGCGCTGTAAATATTGTCAGTAAAACCACCTGAATCGTTAATATTTAGTTCACTTTTAAACCTTTCACTACTGCATTATTTTGTTGTATTTTTTTTTATGTTTGCATTGACCAACTTCCTCTGATGTTCTTACCAAGAAGACAATCTGCTATCCAAAGGAAATGAAGTTGCATAACACTGAAGTAAAATTATGCCTACTACACTAGTGGAGAGAAAACAAACCAGGTGAATATTTACCAACCAACAACAAGAGAACAGGTTGACTGTTCGCAAAATATATCAAGACGTGACTGCTTTAGTGTGAGTAAGTTGACTGAAAGTGGGCCCAATTGTATGTCTTTGATTGAACCATAAACAGACGTGGTACATACGTAAAAGTTATTATAGTCAAATGGACCTATTTTTGCTCACCCGTTTGTAGTAAGAGCACATAGACAAAGATCACATGACCACTGACTCTATGTCAATTGTAGAGGATTTCATTCTATTCTCAATGTCTGTGGGTAGGTCTATCTGGCTGCTGAGATTATCAGCAACCAGTAGGAGAGGATGACTCACTTATATCATTTTATTTCTTAGCTTTGTAAGTAATGAAGAGAATTCATTAACTCCACAACTAAATCACAAAAAAACAGCTGATAGGTTACGGCCAGTAGTAGATTACCAGACAGCAAATTACAGATCATTACAAATACAGAACCGTTAAACGATGTTATGCACAATTTGATTTGGGATGACTAAGAATTATAGCCACTGAAGGAAAATGCGTTCAATTTAGGAAACTAAATTAAATGCGTTTATAGTTGCAGAATGAAGGAAATAGTTTTAAACCAGGTTATGAAATATGATTCATCATAGGCAGCTGCCGATGAGCTGCCGATGAGCTGCTGATGAGCTGCCGATGAGCTGCTGATGAGCTGCCGATGAGCTGCCTATGAGCTGTTGAACAAACAACAGGGAAAGTACAAATCCAATACATGATGTCAAAAGTAACCTATACAATTTTGTAAGACTAAGTTACAATCAGTGCAGTATTCTACTGTATGTGATGGGCTGTTCATGAATGCCCGTAGTAGAGTTGGTGCAGAGGCTCACAACAATGCTTTAGATATTCAGAACTCAGAGTTGAATGTTCTGGTGGACTAATATTAGAGGGTGCCACTCTGAGACTCTTTCTAGACTCTCAAAGCATAAGACAGTCTTCACTTTTGTTTGGGAAGATTTAGTCTATCTAAAATGCATCAATATCGGCCAGTGTTGACTCAGGATGTGCAAGAATTATTATAATCACAGAGTTGTCTCCACCAGAACCATGATCGATGCGCTTCTTACATTAGCCAAGGTGTTAGAATTATATGCTTTTATATATAGCGTGTTGTTATGTGCTGTTACGTTATGTGTTGTTGTGTTATGTGTTGTTATGTTATGTGTTGTTATATTATGTGTTGTTATGTTATGTGTTGTTATGTGTTGTAATGTTATGTGTTGTTGTGTTATGTGTTGTTATGTTATGTGTTGTTATATTATGTGTTGTTATGTTATGTGTTGTTATGTGTTGTAATGTTATGTGTTGTTGTGTTATGTGTTGTTATATTATAAGCGATAAGGAATTGAGAAGGCAGAGTTTAACTAAAACGTGAAGCAAACAAAATGGCAGCAGTTGGTTAACCATCCAGTGAAGAAAGTGCCACAGTAGCATGTGTATCAGCAATAATTAGTTACTTGATCGTGTTTTGCTTTTGAGTGAAAAAGCAACGCTTACATTTTATTAGAATTAAAAGTTATAAAACGCATATTTTGTGAAATCTGGAAACGCCTCGAATAAAAGTCTCAAGATATGAAGTGATTTTGTGAAGAAATACAATGAATGTCACACGGTGATAATAGTAACAAAAAATTGAGGGTGTGCATAGAATATTATATGACAAGGACTTTGTTTGTTTCCCACGAGTCACTTACAACTGCAGATCATGTAACAAATCAAAGTCACTGTTTCATATACAGATGTCGTGCATTAGCGCTGAAAGAACTAACGCAACTTATGTGAGAAATCATATTTCTGAAAGTTATTAGATTGCGAATAGTAGGTACTAGAGCTAAAACAGAGAGAACTAAGTGTATCACAGATAGACAATACATCTGTGTGATATACATTAAAACTTCCCTAGACTTGTTGTTTAGTCAATCAGGTCTTATCTAATTATTCTGTAGACTTTCATACTCATTTCCTGCGGGAGCATTTTGCAGACTCTCATATTCATTTCCGGCAGGCACATTTGGTAGAGTCTCGTATTCACCATTACCACTGTCCATGCTGCTGACTCCACTCACCGGCAGCATATTGAGATACACTTTACTGCTGTCGGCAGGCAGGTCTTGCCCTGGTGCTGACACAGCCACTTTATAATCTGGTATTGATTGGGGGGACATGGCAATAGACTCAGCAGGTTGTTTCAGCATCTTAGACTGTTTGTAGAATTTGACAGCGAGCACTATGGTTGAACAGATACCAGTGGCAGAGAGGATAGAGAGAACAACAATGGCAGCTAGCAATGCATCTACAACAACATTCTTATGTTTTAAAGAATCCCATTTTGCAGTCCAACTTTCTAATTTTCACTTGAGTTGTACCCATGCAGCAGTATCTAAAGGCATTAGGTAGCAAGCAACATAGCTATATGTTACCAGTCATTACCAAATTAACCTTTTACCAATATAGCTTTTATTCTCACAAAGATAAGAGAAAGTTTTCTTTTCCTTGGGATTTTGATTTAATTAGATTAGTCAGCAGGGGTAAATTTTAAAAAAATAATCGGAGCAAATAGGAGGTTCTTGCTACCACATAAGTTCTAACCTTTCTCAATTTTCCTTGCCGGAGTCTCTGCAGTTCTTTTCTGTACTACACACTGTGAATCAGCATACCCACCAGTGGTCCATCCCCGTAAGTAAATACTAAAACAGAACAAACTAGTGGGAACATACCCAAAGCCAAGTTTAGTGTAATCCCAGTAGACAAACAAGGTAGATCTTCCAAGCACATTTCTACGAAGCATATAATTCCCCAATGGCTGTTCATTGGTTGTATAAATACTCCTTTGACCTTATTTGGGAGAACGTAAAATTATTTTTAAAATACTAAAACACGTTGCTTCTGAAATGATTCTTGTCCAGTTTTTGTTAACAAATTCTTTGACTAACTTAAGTTACCCAGTGTTCATCTGGTCTGATGGTTTATGCAATGAATACCCGCAAAATGTTACATTGCTATTTTTCTCTAGTGACTATCAGACAAAAAAATTGACAGCTAAAGAGCTAGCACAACAATTTTCTAGTGGCAGGTTGTCTGTGAAGCTTGCTCAGCGCTGTTTATTGGTTTCATTTCAGTAACCAAAGGATGTTTGGCTGTTATGTATTGTATTATCGATAATGAGTTGAAAGAGATTACAAAGAACTCACCAGTACTCAGTGTTAGGGTAGAGGGGACCATTACAGTAGATGGTAGACTGTGATCTGCACTCTTTGTTTCTTCCTACCACAACTGTGATACCGGTTTCAGAGCTGAATCAACAATAATCACACACATACTACCACAAACTATTAATGAGATGTTATACTATATTAATGGTGAATACAGCAAACTCAAAGTTGTACCTATTGCTGCTCTTACTCCACGCATCCGGAGCATCCTGTTTTTTCTGCATTGCGAAGGGTTTAGACGTATCTTTGTTAGCTTGTGACTCTGCCCAAGTTTGAGGGGGTTCAGGCGACACTACACCTTCTGTAGGAGACTCATATAAACGTATAAACAATATAGAGGTTTGGCGTACAAGTTTATATGTATATGAAAGAGCTCACCATTAGATCTGATTGCAAGTACCAATATCTGATAGTGTGTTATCTCCCCTTGTGATGTAGAGAATACCTTAGATATATCATTTGTTAGAGTGAATATAATGTCATTGTGTCTAACATCTCCTTCCTTCACCCATTGGTTTCTCACATCAGCAGAAATATCCAAGACTGTAGGAGCTACAAACATAGCAGTAGTTTAACCATCAGGTTGGCCATAGAGATGAAGAAGCTATAGGCACAGGAACTTCTGGTTTTGAATCACACAAAATATATTTATTAGACAATCAAATAAAAACAGGCAACAAAAAGTCTCTGCATACAGTGTGCTAACCTACCAATGCTAACTTATTGTTATAACTACCATTCACCAAAACCTACCTGTTTCCCTGGTCTTTGCACTAGCAGTAGCGGGTGGCCCATGTAGTTTCCCTCCATTTACTGTAACATAACCTTTCAGTGTAAACTTGTAGGCTGTGTTTGCTTTTAGTTCTGTGACATTGTAACTTTTGGTATCTTTTGATAGGTCAACCTCTCCTTCATTAGGTGGGGTGTACGTTAGTGTATATCCCCTGCAAATATTCCAGAGTGAGTCATATAGTCAGGGAGCCAAGCATCATAATTGTGCCTAGAAATGAGTTTTTTTTTCATCTTCATGTTGACCACTCAAAAACTGCTCTATCTGGTGAAACAATGTTTACTCGTTGCTCTGATATAGGTGTTGCAAACAGCAGCTTACGTAACAGCAAGTTATGCTGCCTCAAAAGCTGCCTCTGTATATACAGCAATGATGTTTAAACAAATCTGGGTGTGGAATTTGCATTAATGATAGTAATAACCACATTCACAATAAATTCAGCTTATTAAGCAGTTAGTCAAGCTCTAACTATAAGTATCTCACAAATCCTTACCATAATTTATAAAAACGCTCGATAATAACGGTAATCGTTAGCAAATTACAAAATCAAGGGAGACAAATCCAAAAACTTATCGATCAGGTTGTAACCAGCTGTTACAATAGCAGTAATGGCTAAAATATATAAGCTTTTGCAGATACCTTAGTTAATGCTGCTAATATCAAATTAGAGACTCAGCTGTGATAATTTTATGATCTATGTGACCTAGGCAATCAATTTGACAACGATTCTTGCTAATATTATATCAATATAATGCTATATACATGCAAAACAGAGTAATCTTATTATTTCTGTTAACAAAATTTTAAGACAAAAAATTCCAGTTTTTATTACAAAATCTCTACATATCCTCTTATATTATCAGACAAAGATACAAAATGGCTTGATGCATTCTATCTAATCAGCTAACGCTCACACAATACAAGAAACCTATACAGAAAAAACGAAACTTAATTACAAAATTTTTAAACTATGACAAATCCGTGATCCAATCCAAAAGAATAGCTTTTAAATTGCAAGCAGTTTAACAACAATGTATAATATCTTGTATCTAACTAATCAATGTCACTGTCTTCCATATCCTCAAATTCTACAGTATCTTCACAAGAGTTGCTGCAATTAACACATTTGCACATCTGGGTGCAAGGCAAGCGGACAGCTTTGCAGGAACACCGATTTTGGCAACCACTTTTTAAACAGTTACAGGATATCAACTCTGTGATGGTGTGTGATACTGATGCATTTGTTGCAAGCCACTCAACCGTCAGCCTGCCGTCAACCAAGCACCATCCATGTTGAGTGGGACAAGGTGGTGCAATAATAGCCTGTAAGGCGCGTTTCCATATGGCGGCCTGAAAATTTGCTCGGCGAATATGCTGTTGCAACGCATCCTGATTAGGCGGAAGGTTTCGATCACTGGATGCTTTTGTACAAAACATATCATAACGGACATCATTAATTAGAGGTGTTGTCTGGTACCCATAAATGCCACAGACAAATCGCTCCACTTCGGCCAATAACTGTTCATCAGGTGTCCATTGAGAGCCTAGTCCAATCATACAAGACGCCTTTTCCTTACTGTCAATCAGGGCTTGGAAGCAGGTTGCTTTTCCACGACCAAACAGGGAACTAACAGAGTCACACCCACTAATTGCATGGAGGCCGATTAATGCTTGGGATGTTCTACGACCAAGACGATTGCAAATGTTTGTGACACTTATATTCCTCCTTTTGTGACCTGTCCCTGTAGAGAACACCAGTTGACAGCTGAGTTCAATGCAGAGAGCAATGCTTAAGATGGCAACATCTGTGTCAGGCGAATGAATGAAAACCGTTAGAGAACTGGCTGATGCATGTTTAGCATGTAAAATCATACGTGTGTCAGCCTCTTCATGATCACTTCCAAGTTCTGGTACGTTTTGGACGGTTGGATGGGCTGAAGGCGTGAACGTAATTCTGTTACATTCATCAGTGATGGCAACAAACAGAATCAGCTTGCAGTCCAGTACCATATCCTTCCAGACTTCACTGAGAAATTTCTGAAGTTGCTGTTTGTTTTCAGATGATGCCAAATATTTTGTCCACTGTTTCGGAACTTTTTGCTCTGGATAAGAAATGATGATCGTCTGCGAACCAGATTTTGTTCTTCGAATCCTTTCAGTGCTTTTGATTGATTTGGCTAGATAATTATCTCCAACAACATCAACTCTCACGGCATTGTAGAACTTTGCAAGCAGATCAACTCTTTTGAGGATCAATAGAGCAAGTTCTCGAAAAGTACTTGGTATGCTTGTGCGAGGAAAGCTCTGAATCAATGCCATTGCATCAATGATTAAAGATGAAGGACCAGGCTGCTGACCGATATCATAGGGGGCAACATCTGAGCAATGGTTTTCTATCGCAATTAACAATGCAGACTTTGAACCTTTGCTGATAGACAAGCCATCCACGCTAGAGAGTGATGCAGGTACTGCAGACAATGAGCTTCCAAGCACAGCTTTTAAATCAACTTTGCGTTCCTTGCTAACCACTAGTAGTCGGCCAAAAATAGATCGAGTTGTTGTGTTCATCGTTGCGGTTTTGTTGATGACAGGCTTACTCTTCAATGAAGAAGCGAAAGTGGCTAGCTTACAGTTAGCAATAGCAGAGAAAAGATCAGTGGCTTTTTGAACTAGCCGTTCAGAGATAAAGTGTACTGCCTTTTCTTCACCAACATTCTCTGCAGAAAGAAGATCAGTTTGAACGCTCTCATTGGCTACAGCTCCTGAACTGAGAGAGATAAGGTGGGGTGTATCAGTGCTCCAAGGATTCACCATAGAGTTGATGACATTACTGACATCTGCTATTGACTGCTCATCTTTTCTCATTCTACAAGCAGATATTTAGTAGCATAAGTTACTGTTTGAAAATTAGCTTCAACTCCAGGTTGTTATTATATCTTGTCAAATCTATTCCTATCAATACATTTACCTGGACGGTCCTGATTCCTTGTGGTGACTTCCATTCCCGATAGTAGCAGACATCTCTTCACACTTAGCAGTGACTGCAGCTTTGTATGGCTGTGTCAAGATCCATCGTTGTACTGCTCCTAAAACAACGACTAATTAAAATGAGATCAATGACAAAGGCTTAGTTAAAGCCAGTCCAAAATGATCTAATTAGTAAGGCTGTGACACCGTTAAGAAACTTAGTCAAGATTAATCTTATTTTCCTATTTATTGATCCCAATTAATCACAAAATTAATCTCCTGTGATACCTATAATTAGCTCCAATGCTCCAATATATAATTCAGATTTCTCTGCTTTGATTGAAAATTATAAGCATGGGATGACTTCATGGTGGACTGGAATTCATTCTCAGTCATAGAAATGGTAATCTTGAAACATTACAAGCAATAATGATAATAAATGCCATTTATTAAAACAACATACGATTGTTAAGTTTAAAAAAAATAAAACGAAGAAGCCATTACTGATGGCGATTAATTAAAAGATAGTTTTCAGTCGCATTAACTTTTTTGCGAAATTTGTTTGCCTTAATCATAAAAATAACTCAATTAAATCACAGCGTTAATAATTAGAAAGCATGATGGATGAAAACTTATTATTACAAACAAGAAACCCGGTGAAAGAATATTTTTATTACAAAAAATGAAATCCATGTTTAACATTTACCCCGTGAAAGAGTCACCCCTTGAAGGCCACCGGAGGTTTTGCTCTGTCTGTTCAGCGTCTGCTCGATTGCTTGATCCGCTGCGACTGATGAGAAGCCATGCTTAGACTGCCTCTGCACAGTCCAACAACCATCGGTGTTGATAAGTTCATGGTGGATCTCTGGATGAGTCTTATGCAGATTTATCATTTCCATCCAGTATGCAGAAGAATACCTAAAACATTGGTAATTAGTTCTAAATATAACACATTAATGTAATTACTTACGCATTGATAAACAAAAAAACACCCAACTACATCAGCAATTCGCAAAAATGACAGTAACACGGTTGCTACCTTGAATAGTTGACTCGATCATATGCAAAGAACCATGGTATCATCTGCCGCAGTGAAGCCAAGTGCAACATCCAGTAGCCTTCTCTTGTAGCTCTTATAAAGGACAGCAATGTCATCACCATGCTAAGATAAGAATTCCAGAAAGCATAAGTCTTGCTTTGCTGACATTTAGCTACTCGATATTTCTCGAACTTTTTCTGGATTTCGTCATATCGCTGTTGAGCTTGCTCAGTATCTTTTGTGGGCAAACTGGTGTCAGACATGGACTGCACTATGTCCTCTAGCTCCATCAACGTAACCTGCTCGCTACTCTCCACAAACTCTAGTAACTGCATCCGAGCCAGAGCTTCATAAAGAATTTTATGTGATCTCACACTGCGGTTGTACATGTGGCCATTCATCACACCTTTCAGCGAACCTGGCGCAACAACTTCTGCTTCAACAAGGATATCTTCAATTCCAGACATAGCAAATCTCTTTCCAATAACTGCGAGAAATGTCATGGTTGTGTGAAATTCACCGAGCCTTACAACAAGCCGCTTTTCTAGAGAAGGGTGGGACCAACGAATCTGCTGCGCTTTGGCATAAATCGCCTGATCGAAGACTACCATAGTAGAATCTAAACACAGTTTGTCAGCGTTCTCTATGCAACTATCCAGTATCGACTTAACTGTGGATATTTCAGTAGGTGATGCCTCTATAACCGGCAAATAAAAAATGTTGGTTAATGGGAGAGGCTTCTCTCTCTCTGAGTTGAAAGCACTCCATGGGGGCAGGAGAGGGTCGCTCTGTACAGTTTTTTTGGCAATATAAAACCGGTCTTTGCTGCTTGAATATTTGCAGATGGCTTTGCAGTCATCAATAGAGTATATCGATGCTTCAACATTTTGTGGGCCTAGCTTTTTACTCATGTAAAATGGCATGATGTCATGCGCAATAGGCTGGAAAGATCTCTCACGTCTAGATATTGCAGATGCTTCACGGTCTGCTGTTTGTGTAGTTGCTTGATCAGCTAACTGGAACAAGATTCCATTTGTGTGGTGAGTTGTTCCTGCACCAGATAGAGTTTCTTCAGCAAAGTCGATATTGTCATATACAAGCACAGAAAATTTATTTTTCACCATCCCATCCGGCACATCACTCTTGGCTTGTAACTCTTTCATGGCAACTGCAGTCTCTAAGCGTAGAAGTGAGTTGTAACTTGGGACATGACCCATGCCATTCAGAATCTCATTCACATGCTTTGACCCGGTAATGCTCCGCATACACAGCCCCAATGCAGCATGTTTGGGTAGAATAGCTTTGCCCTTTGAACGCATGTATACAATATCAGAGCAAATTGATACCACTTTTAACTTTGCTTTGTCATCAATGGCAAGCTTTTCTGTGGGAGATGGAACATCCTCAGTTGCACCAGTTATCAATGCAATGAAATTAAACAGTGAATCAGGAATTGAGGACTCAGCAACACACGTGTTTAGTTCTGCAAGTTTTGGGGGCCATGAAACTGAGGTCGGATGATTATTAATATCATTGCTCACTTGCATTGCTGTGTGGTACAGAGCACGAATAGAGTTATGCGGTACAGAGTCAGCAATGTTCATAAAAGCGCTCTCTACGCTGGACGATGGTGGGCTAGTTGAACTAGTCGCTTGACGGCAAGGGATGGCAGGTATTTCCAGCGAACTTTCCGAGTCACTACTTTTGGCAACTCTACAACAAAACAATGCATGTCTGTGCAATAGTATTTTCTCAGTTAAATGTTACCCTTTGTGACACAGTCCAATTGCTTCATAAGTAACAAAGAGGTGCCATTCCAACAATATTTTTTTTGGATATTTGCACTTGTTAGAAACGCAAGTGAAAGCCTATGCACTGAAATGACTGAAGCGATTAAAAGCATGATCTAGCTGCCACAACTATTCAAAGATTGTTCAGCTGAATAATAATTAGTGATGAAAAAATACATACGCAAAACCTATGGCTTAAAGAAAGCTTGCCTATAATAGCATTAGTAAGCAGCAAAATGAAAATTTATACCTGTTTAACATTTAGATATCTGCAAAACAGAACAGCAAGTTGAAGAAGTGAAGGAGCAATTGATCTTAAAGTTCATAACATACAAGGGACTGTTGAGACTTGAGTTTAAACATTTACCTTGAAGAATACAATACAGAAGTATATTGTTTGTAGCAGCTTTTATGGTACCGAACTTCCGCTGCAACACAATCTTTGTGCGTAAGATGTAGCGATAATGCTTCATCTTTCCTAGCTAGTGAAGCCTCTACAAGGCAACCTGCAACATACGTAAATAATTTTATGTCCCATAGTTACATATAAGAGTTTGATCATATTATTTTTGATAAAAAAATATGACATCACCTGCCGTTGATGTTTCAGCTTGACTTAAGAGCTCATCTGAACGTTTTTGTTTGATTTTCAAACTTTTCCTAACCTTCTTGCATATTACGCAAACAGTTGGGAGTAAATTTCCTTTAAACTTTATTGTACTCCGAGACCTCAGCAGCTTAGCGTCAGGTGGTGGTTCTGGATGTTCGGACTGTAAAAGTAGTGATTAGGCATTAGTCACAAATGGCAATACTACTGCTAGAAAGTGCATAGCTATAATTTCTATTTCAGTAATGCTACTCCCGTAACTATGCTGCATTTGCCCAATATAAGTTAAATGTTTATAACTAAAAGACAAATATAGCTACCCCAAAAATTTTCAAATCCTCAACCAACAAGAATAAATGCAAACTCAGTCATTGCCTGAGATGATATGTTATTATCAAAAACAATTATCTAACGATGACCATAGCTGGTAAAATGGTAATGAGCATATATACCTTCAATAAATAATTACTTGTTATTAGTAATCAACAGACTATTATATTAAATCACTCCTTCAGTTATTAATTAGATGCCATAACCATCGTCATTACCGGTCTATCAATTATTATTTACTTATGTTACAAGTTCTGTCATTCAACAGTGAGGGTCACAAAAAAGACGATCTGACTGATTATAAATTTACAAAAAATCTTCTTTGTTTATTATTATTATTATAACTAAATTCCTTTTTTCGTCAATTATTATTTTACCTCGTCTAATAATAATACCAAATAATAAAATAAAGAATATTTATATATAAATTATAATAATAATGATGATTAATAATAAACCAAAAACAAATGACAATAATAATGTAAATAATAAATAAATGATATGATAAATATTATTTATTAATTATTATTAATTATTATTTAAATAAAAAATAATTAATAAAAAAAAACCTTCTCTCATCTTCTATTCACGTACAGCTAAGCAGCACACCACTAGCCCCCAATTTAAAAGTAAAATATATTGTTTAACCCACCTCTTTTCTTTTTCGGCTTGAAGATAGCACTCTTGATAGTAAGCTTTCACTTGCTATTCGTAGGTAGCAACCGTTGTGACAAGTACTTCTGGTGGTTATATCACCACTTAATGCGAGCCGAGCAACTGTGTTTTCTGGACTCTTATCACTGTCCACCCATTTTGGCAAAATTTCCAATAACTTGACAACCTTGGCTGTTGTTAATGTAACTAATTTGCCAGGATTTTTCAAACTGAAATGAATAATGCATCTTCCTTTTGCAGCCATGATCTTTAAGGAACTACTTTCCTAGCCTGTGCACTAGTTCAATTCGAAATCGGGGGTCTAACATGTAAACTAAAATTCCTCAAATGTTTTGTTACTCAGTGCTACTCCGCGATAACAAATATGTATTAATACGCTAGTTGCTAAACTTGTTATGTAATTTTCAATACGTAAGAGATGGTTTGCAACATTATTAAATTATAATTTAGTACTATTTATTACATTTAGTGTTATTCAAATTGTGTGGTCAAGGTGAGGTTTGAAATTACTTGAACGATAATTGATCACGGCTCCCTGACTAATATTTTGGTATGATACCAGTAAGGGAAGTAGAAGGGTAACATTTCACAGATAGCTATTGTATGAGCTACAGCTTGCACAAGATATCAACACTAAAGGTACATATTATATAGGAGAGAGACTACCACAAATCTACATGTATTATGGTACATGAAGAATGCCAGACCACACATAGACATAGTGTGTGCTAACTGAGCTAATGAGTAATAGATAGATACTAGATAATTACTGTACATACATGATCTCTCCATTCCTCAGCTCCTCATTGATCTCTTCCCACCTAAGCAACACTGAATTGGATGTCTGACTGATATTTCGAAAGTTTTCTGGTTTACCGTCTGGATCTAAAAAGTGACAAGTTTAAAGACCTAGAAGCTGCTGGAATACTTTATAGCCTAAGATAATGTACTATAAAACAATGCCACCATGTTATGTGGTGACAACTTCACATATGACAAAACATTACGCTATAAAATTCCCATATTACAAGCCATAAAACCAGTAAGGCATGTTGTTTTTATAGCTGGTTAATGCGCTCAAGCAAACTGTTGGTTTATTTTATGACATGTAAAATACACTAGTAATATTGTAATAGATTTGCACAGTGTAGCTCTCTTCTCTCAGCCGGTGCTATTATTATATCTCTTCTACATAAAGAATACCCACTAGATGACTACTCTTGGCTACACACCAGAGTACAGCTGACCTGCCGCTCACCCAAGCCAAGCCTAAGGAAGGATTTGCCGCCACTAGTGCTCTGACTAATATGTGTTTATTTATAACTATTATCTAGTGCTATTGTACCAGCTTATGCTTGCCTTTTTATTTCTTTTTATTTTATTTGTTTCCTATAAATACTCCTGCATTCCGCCCAGAGACTTCAGTTCTTAGAGAAACGCTCAGATTGTAGAGAGAGACATCGAGCAGTAGAGGACTCAGAAGTAGCTAGTGTGCAGCAAGAGAACTGTCTTGACCAGTTTTATGTTGAGTATTCACTCGACCCTTGCCGTCAGTTACCACCGTTCTTTATCTATAATTTGTGTCGATCATTCACTTTTGTGCTGTGCAATTAGACATTGTTTGTTTTGGTTGGTAGTAATAAACCATTGTTACCTCCAACTCTGTGTTATCTATGAGGCCGGTTGCATGAACACAGTTGTGCCTGCTATATAGCAGCATCCGGTTATATCTATCTCAAGATAAACCACCAAAGCTGTGCCACTCTACTGCTACGCTACCATTACAGTAGAAACAAAGCTGGACAATATTGTGGGAGATTTTAGCGGAAAAGTACCCCCTTCCTCTCTCCACCCCTGCAGACCCCACTCTCTTGCTCTGCAATACATGATCCTAAGCCGTTGGCTATGTTACCTACCTAATAAGGAGCAAAAGGAAGAAACCTTATAAGGAGAGGCAGTTGGGGTACACCCAAACCAATGACCATGTGCATGTATCCTCATTAGCTTGCTTTGTTATTGAACTTTGTACTATGCTATATTCTTTGTGAACCTTTTATGTTATTGGCTAAAAAAGCAATGAGATTATCCTTTATCTCCTATAAAAGGAGCTGCTGTGCATTTTGAGAGGCAGAAGTCTTAAGGAGTTGGTTAAACACACTTGCACCTTGCTAAGCAGACTATGTAACAAATATTATTCAAGTGAAACTCCGTCATGTTTTGTCTGGGTCTAGGACCCCCGTGAAGGTGATTAACGTCACGGGGGACTCCGAGGTCCATTGGAGAAGTTGATCGGAGTCACCCCGCTGTGTATAGTAGCTAGTGCAAAACTACTACAGTATAGCCCTCTTGTAAGTGCCAGTAACGGTTCCACTCCATACACGGGGAAAACCATTACAATATTACATCTTTCAATCTTGGCCTGGGCTCCTACTACACGTGCTCCCTTCTAATGTAAGCATGCAACTATCCTACTGAATACATTGAGTACTAGGGGTGCTTTCGGTTAGACGTCGCATCCAAGGATGGGGCGGTATGTGAGGTTGATACGACATGTATTCAGCAAGCCTTTGGATAATCCAAACTTTGCGATCGGCTTTTTTTAATGCAAAGAGGAGCGGCCATCGAGGTTTGCAGTAGATACACGACAATTATTTAGAATTATTTTGCACTTTCTTATTAACTTCAGTTATTCAACGAGCACATTTGTTAAGAGTGCTTCACAACAAGCATTGTCAACAGTGTTTTACAGCTGGCATTGCCTACCGATTGTGTTACTGTACTATTACATCTCAGTAATGAAAAATCTAACTCAAAGGAAGTAAATCAACAATTAGTGGATGACTGGTGAACGTATAACACAAATTGTCAGTAATATGTCGCTGGGAGCTGTGGATTATTATTCAACTATTCAGCTGTTATCTAATATTACTACCAGTAATAATTTAATTAATTAACCATAGTTACTATCATTAACTACTATCTCTAGCAGTATTTATTCTTCCCAACAACTAGAATTGTGTATTTCTTTGCTAGCAACACTAATAAATGGCGTTATTACTTACCAAGTATTTTACATAAGGGGACACAACTTTGCATAAATAATTATTAGTAAATGCATTTTATAGTAAATGCTAATGATCCAGCAGTGGAAATAGTAATCAAAAAGCAATAGCGCAGTCATGGAAAAGATGGGCTAACGCAGGAGAACACAAATCCTCTGAATCATCATTGCATTCCAATCAATCGTCCCAGAACTAGATCCAGTTGGATCTGACCTATTTAATTCAAGTCTAACATTCTGAACCTTAGCCACACATAGTAGCCAAAAACAGCCTTACTTCTGATTTGGAACGTTTTTAACTGGACGATGATGGAAGAGTTAAATATTAAAATATTAGACTTAGTTACTAGTTTGTAGAGTTGTGGTAGAGTTGGGAATAGAATCTCCCCATTCTGGGTACACAGTCTTAGCCCTTACAACCACAGTATAAGCTGTGTATGGCCTTATACCAACGCTTACATTTACTACCCTCTCTCTGGTCTGTAATAAAGCATGATATTTGTAAAAACACATAGTTTTCTGTAAAAATAAACTGGCATTTACAGCATCAAGAATAAAAGTCAAAAACATAGGAGACATAACTCCTAAAGAAATGAATACGGAAAACTCAATACAAATGGTCTGACTATTATTTTGAACAACTATATAGTTTTCATAAAAACTGTCTTACAGCATTTATTGTGAGAAAGAGAAGAAAAAAGTAGTATAAAATGCAACATCGCCACAGTAACTTTGAAGACATCAACAGAACTGTGGGAGATTTTCATGCTCGAGATGATCAGGACCTCCCCCCCCCCTCCTTCCACCCCTTGCCTTGAATCCCTCTACACCCCTTCTATCATCCCCCAGTTCCAGTTCTATACCCACCCGGTATTTTCGCATTACACTTTACACTAGCTATCCCGGGTTAAGGATACCGGCTATACCGGGTCTTATCCAAAGCCTGTGTTGACCCTGGGTCCCACATATAAAGCATAGAGGACCTATACCGGGTTATTCCGGGCCAGTTTTTAAGACCAGCCAACAAAGATGGCTGAAAAAGATAGCCTGTGACCCAGAGAAATGACTCATTACCTATAAAAGGATGAAAGCAGAAGCTAAAGAGTGTAGGAGCAGAGCTGGGGGAACTACGAGCACCACATAAGAGCTGGCTACTTTTACCACCCTTGGGAGTGGTGAGGAAAGTAAGCAGAAGCTGCTTTGCCATGTACAAGTCCTTCTATTGGACCGCATTGTTTTAATGTATCCTGTTATGTATTATGATGTGTTACTTACTTGTTTTATTGTATGTGATCGGCTCACCCCTAATAAGGGGTGGGATTTCCTGATGTCCTCCTATAAAGGGAGCTGCTGCACCTTGAGTAGACAGAAGTCTTGCGGATTATGTACAGTTATCTTATGATATTGCTAAATAGACTCGGTTAATAAACTTTTTATTCTCTGAACCTTGGTGTAGTGTGTCTGGGTCATGGACACCATGGAAATTGTTGGAGTCTATTCGGAGTAGACCCCGGGAGCTAGAATGAGAGAAAGAGTGTGTACAAGGAGTGTACATGGAGTGGATACCATTGCATCAGTGGTAGAGGAGATAAATCTACTACAGAACCAATGCTGCATGTATGCATGTTGATCGCCGGCTAGCGATTTTCCTTGGTAATAATGTGGTAGATTTTGGTGGAAGCTGTTAGCAAACGGGAAGTTTACTATCCACTTTTGCGAGACAATGCACTAGACTTCAACCCACAGTGCTCGGTCAACAGCTGTTTGGGTGGAAAGTCTTACTGTGCCGGTGGCATAGTGTGCAGGGCCGGTACTGACCGCTGCTGGGCCGATATTGATCCCTTGCCAACCCGGTATAGCTGTACTGGGCTGGCACAAGATGGCCGACATAGAGGAGGATCTCCAAAACCATGTAGGAACTTAGTCAAGGTTAGGAACAGGAAATACCCTTCCCTGGATTACCGACTTAGTGGACCATACTCTATCTACATCCTGGGAGCCCTACAGGTCTGCTGATTGTACAATAGGAGACAGGACTCCACCCTTAGCCACTTGGCATCTCCCTTATTCAACCTTATTGCATTGTTTGATTGGTTCCCTATTTATATAATTGATTGTATTGGCTAGTTTACTTCTTGTGCTCTAGCTGTTATATGTTTTTACCTGTTAGCTCTCCTATAATAGGAGAGACTTTTGCCTCACTCTTTGCATTTATTCTTATGTTGCCAACTTGGAGGACTAAACACCCTCTAGCACCTTGTCTTTGAGAATATAGCCACTTACACAAGCACTACGCTGTTTTGTGTGTCTGAGCCATGGGCGCTTACCTTATCGGGTAATTTGGTTAACCTGCACAGTTGTCACTGTCGAGCAGTACAGTGTCTCCTATGGAGAGAGGCAGAATACTTGAGAATAGTGGATGTCCGTGGTAACCAGACCGGAATCCATTACATTGGTGGCAGCGGTGGGATAAACGGTACCTTCCCAAGCTGTGTTCTTTCAGGCTACCCTCTGGCCCTGCGAATGCACTGCAGGCCAGCTACCAAACAAGAAGAAGAAGATCGATCTACCGGATGTAGATCTGGAGAGCGGAGAAGAAGATTGATCTACGGAAGAGTAGATCTGAAGAAGCAATTGACACAACATACTACCGGACTTCTCGGCAGGCTCGTTGAGGCCCTCCGCCCTGCAGCAGCTCTACCGGGAGAGTATCACCTACTAAAGGCCGTCTGCATCAACTGTAGAGCTTGCTCCATTTGCAGCAGTCCAGTACAGGCGCTACCGTATCTCCTACAGGCTCGCTGAGTTCGCTCCGCCCTGGACATAGAGATACCGGCACTGTACAGAAAGAAGAGAGAGTCGTGTACCAGCTATACATACTCAGCTACCAAAGGTTATTCAGCTTGGAGTGCTACTCAGCTGGTAACACTGACCCCGGCACTGTATCCACTTACAGTGTCCTTACACTACTGCCTGTAGGCTCATTGAGCTTGCTCTGCCCTGCAGCAGCACAATAAGTTTCGTAACGGTTGTTACAAGCTGCGGAGTGAAAGGTACTATCACAGTATCCACTTTACTGACCTCTAGATCTGCTAGAGCCACTGGAAACACTGATCCCGGCCCGTGATCCAGTTGTACCGACCATTACTTAAATCTGAGTTGATATCACTGTTCTATCTGCCAAGGATGGCCACCCAGAGAGCACGCAGCGCCGGTCGAGCACCCACTGGCAACCCAGAATCTACAGCACTTGACAGATTGACCAAAGCATTGACATCCATGATGAGGCATAACCAAGGCAATGCACCGACTACTTTCAAAGCTCCAAAGTTCGACAGTAAACGAGACGTCGAGTATTTTATTAATAGATTCACGGAAGTAGCAGAGATGAATGAATGGCCAGATAACACGGCCATGTTGTACTTAGAGATGCACTACGAGGTAAAGCATTGGACTGTGGAAAGCCTCCGCATCTGCAGGGTAAATTTACTGCACTACAAGCACAATTTGGGCTAACACCAAGGGAAGCTATGTCCCGGCTGACCAGCCTGCGCGGACAACACAAGATGTCGCTCCAGGAGCATGCAAGTGAGGTAGAGCGCCTAGTGCCCGTTGAGTATGCTGATCTACCTCACCGACCCATGCAGAAGATGATGCTGGATATCTTCAGTACCACAGTCGGAAACGCTTACCTTCAGAAACACTTGTTGGCCATGCAGCCCGTTGACATAGCTAAAGCACTTAGGGCCGGTAACGAGTACATGCAAATAAAGACGCCATTTGAAGAGCGCCAGGCTCATGTACGGATGTTGGGAGAGGATACCGACAAAGAGGAAGAGGAATGGATGATGACGGTTGCCAAGAGCCCGTCCCAACGTGTCTCTACCACTACTGCAGTGCAGCAGACACACCACGTTCCCACACCTGCTATATCGGATCCCATGACAACAGTTATGGACAGCCTGAAGCTTTTGACTGAAGAGACACGGTCGCTGAGAGCGACAAGACAAGCAGCTCCCCCTTCGCAGTTAGAAACAGCACCTACAACACGCTGCTGGGGCTGCGGACAACCAGGCCACATGATGGGTACCTGCCCCTGAACTCAGTTTGCAGTTCGATATTCAGACACCCCCAGACAGACGGGAAACAGTCGGCGGCCGCAGTAGCGCCACCGGCAGCTGACTGCAGCTGGGCAAGCCGGACAACTCCCAAACCCCCCTACAGTCCTGTAACTCAGAAGGTTAGTGGACAACCTCCCAAGACACTACAGACAGCAATCAACCACAACTGGACAAGCTGGACAACTCCTGATTCCCCTATTAGTCCTGTAACTCTGGAGATGAGTGGACAACCTCCCAAGAGTGCACAGACGCCAGCTGATGGCAGCCGGACAGCTCGCAGACCCCCTTCTAGTCCTGTAACTCAGGAGATGAGTGGACAACCCCCCAGGAGAACACAGACACCCGCCGGCAGTAGCCAGACAGCTCGCAGACCCCTTTCTAGTCCTGTAACTCTGGAGAAGAGTGGACAACCCCCCCAGGAGAGTGCAAACGGCAGCACTACCACTGGAACGACCTTACCAGACCAGCTACTTCCTGGCTGGAAGGTTAGCCGGTAGGCCAGCATCCCTGTTGATTGACACAAGCTGCACAACCATTTTTCTGTCAAAACACCTGTATCAGCAACTGCCACAGTCAGTGAAGAACATGTTGCAGCGTAGTGAGGCGCGTGGACTCATGGCTGACGGATCTAGGATACCTTTCTATGGCACAGGTCGTTTCTGCAAATCGAAGCCACAGTTGTCCAAGATGGTGGAAGTGATAATGCGGGTAACAACGACAACGCGCCTGTGCGGATGGGAGACTCAATCCACGGAATATTCAGCGAGTTGAAAGTGTCTAAAGAAGGCAATACTGTTGAAAACGCCAACAATTATGGTTTGCGATCCTACTTTTCACAACTACTCGAAACTAGCGCAAACAAAAACAACTATCAGGGACGGATGGAGGGGTGGGTGTACAATGATTCCATGAGAAAAGACGCTGCTGAACACAGCACCGCGGACAAAAAAATAAGAGCATTAATCAGAGTAGGAAAGACATTGGGGTTTACCGGGAAACCTGATCTCGCGCCGTTTCGTCAGAGAAAACTGATAGTTCCCGATACTACGATCCAACTGGAGTTTGAACGGGCTTCCAGCAAACTGTCTTTGTTTGCCGCCAGCAAGTCACCAACCGGAGGAGAGAAGATCAGAATCGACAAGTTTGAACTGCATATTTGCGAAGTCAAGGTAAACCCTACGATACAAAACTGTCAACTCAGTTTGGCGTTGGAAGGACATAACTACATTTATTCGATTGAGCGAAAGTGTCTAAAGTTGTATGGAATTTGCAGTGGATTTGCTCAGGCTAATACAACATTGGAAGAGAACAAACAAAAAGCCGACCAAATCTATTTAGGTTTGGTTGATCACAACTCTTTGAGTGGTTGTTTAGCCAAGAACCCTTATAGGATGCAGCACTCTAGTGTCAAGAGTATCAGTAGTAATAAGGAAGCAGATCTCTGTCATGGAGTCTAAGGAGAAAGTTCTCCTGGTTCCAGGTACTTGAAGTGTACACCAGTTACCATGGGAACCTGTGAGGTACCTTCTTGTGTGCACCAGTTGTTAAGAATGTATGTAATTTTATAGTGTGGAATGTTGATTAATACATTGTACGGTATGTTGGTTTGATGTTCTGGAAATTCTCCTGGTCCATTGGGTGCCTCTTTGTGTGCACCAGGTGTTTAGAATGTATGGTATTTATTGGTGTGGTATGTTGATTATTTATCGGGTTCTCCCTGTTGGTGCCTTTTTGTGTGCACCAGGTGTTTTGAATGTTTTGGTGTGTTGATTTAGACACTGGTTTGTATGATGTTAGACTGGGGGTTTGAATATTGTATAGAAATGATGCGTTGTACTATGTTTATTTGATTAAAATAGTAATAGTGAATGCAATGAAATATATAACAATAGTGTGAGAAGAGCATGTAGTGAAATAAAGTGTAATAGGATGAAAAGTGTGGTATGAAAGACTATAAAAACTTTTTGATTTGTAAAATATTTAATGACATTGCAAGAAATATCGTCACATTCAGGATGAATGATGATGAGAAGATTTTTTCCATTTTTTAGTTCAGTTTCTTCCGATACACACAGGGATAATCCTGAAAAATTCTTCAAAGCGTTATAACTAACAACTTTGTAAACAGGAGGTGATGGAATTTTAATTGCTACCGACTTTTTTTTGCATATGATGTATTCTTTTTTACAGTCGCAAGCATTAGTTGGAAGTGTAGTTGACAGAGTCGTTGTTGGATTTGTTGGAGTTGTTGTCGTCATTGGAGTTGTTGGCGTCGTTGGAGTTGTTGTTGTGATTGTCCGAGTAGTTGTTGTTCTCCGAGTTGTAGTTAATGATCCTTACATGTATAATCGGATATAAGTTAAAGCTTCATCGGTTTTGCAAACAAAGTAGTGTTGAGTCCACCTATCATGTCTGTCGTAGATTCTTCGTTGGTGGGGAGGTTCCATGGTACAAGTGAGTCTATACACTCGATATTTTAAAGTTTGTCCTAAAATACGACTCATTGCTTGAACTTCTGTCATACCAAGAATTCCATTGAGACAACCCGAAGCTCAATGAGATAAATTGAATGGATGAGTGTCTGTTGCACGATAACATCTGAACATGATAGGAAATAATAGAAGATAGATCAGGTATTGCATTTTATTGGGAGGGAGACTTTTTTTACTGCAGTTCACGCTTTTAACATTTAGAGTTAACTGTCTTAAACATTGGCTACGTTTGGTTAATATGATACAATTAAAACTCAGTATATAGAATGTTGGGATTGCATCTGTCTTTGTTCTCTTCTTGACATGTGATACTGATCATAATCTTGTTTTGAACAGTCTTCAGACTTTAAAAACTCGAAAACGACCAATTCACACCTTTGACACAGTCAACATCAGCAATGATAGTAGTTAGTTGGATGTTAATCAAACGATTGCATCTCGCGCATGCAAAGTCGAATGTCTCAAATTTCTCGGTTACTGCACAGATCAGACGCAAGATTTTGTAGTCAAATGCACACAATTCTCCATTTCAAAATAGTTTTGCATTTTGGGTAAGACCTTCTGCATCATTTTTAACTCCCATCACACATTCCTCTTCATTTGGACTGTATTTTGCTGGAGTACTACAAGATGATTCATTTGTAGAGGTTTGACTCTTGCAAATCCAAAAGTCGTTTCAAGGAATGAAAAAAACCACTATACAAAAAGTCAGAGGGATAGAGTCTCCCGCAGTTATTGCCATTTGCATCTGTATATCGCATACTCCTTTCGAAAGGTGATAAGAATAAGACATCCGTCTCTTTCCATAACTCCATCAATACAATCGTCAATGTTGTCGGTGTAAAGGTTTTCACTAGCATTGAGAAATGAGATCATCAATAGCAAGATGATTGTGCAAATCATCTCCAAAATTCTTTTGGTTTCAGCGTTGACAACTAAATGCTTTTACCTGTTGACGTTTTTGCTGTTTATACGTAAACAACTTTTGACTTATTCATCTCGCTCAGCTGTTTATGGAGATGCGAGACAATTCCATCAAAGTGATTGCCGAAATGTAAGTACAGTTTCAATCGTGTTTGGGTCAAAAAAATACGTGACGCTGTCCACTGAAATGAGGACAATCCTTCAAAATCGAAATATCCACCAAATCACCGAGCTCAGCATCTTTCAAACATTGTTTTACATCAATCGGTTGGATCGCTCCCTTGAGTTCCTCAAAATTTGTCAACTTGTCTTCTACACAACAGACTTTTGGATCAAAGTTCTCAGAGCAGTTTAAGCATTCAAGAGGATTCGATCTTGTAAGACAATTACAACGTAAAAATCTACTTTGTATCAATTTGCAAGCTAGATTGAGTCCTAACACGAAGGAAAATACTTTTTCCGCAATGAGTTAAGTAAAAAGAGGATCCAAGCGCTCCAAAGGAATGTGTTCAAAGTGGTTATTTATGAAGTTAGGAACAAAATCAGCCAATGTAGCGATCGACTTGAAGCCTCGAGTTTTTCCGCTCATGTTTCTTGTACAGCTCAGTGTTGAACGAAGCGGATTTTTTTGTATCGCTTCTTTTATGAATTCTTGGATACGGTTGTTGAATTGACATCGTTCATCAAGCTATTTCAGTTATCATCATCATCAAGACTGTATGCATCTGGATAACCTTTTGCCATTGTGAGTAACCTATCTTTTAATCACTGGTAAAACAGTGTGCTTTGAGTTGCAGGTAGTAGGTAGGGATTTAATCGAGCGCGTAAACTTTTTAACGAAAAGGGAGACTTAAAATCATCAGAGGAACGATTCCATAAAGCGTTTATCCATTCATCATGCACCAACAATCCCATTTTGGCGTTTTTTAAAACTTGTCTTTTTCAATCCAGTCGATAGCATCTGTCAGTTCTCGTTCGGTAGGTGCAGTACCTTCTACCAATTCGGCGTATCTGTTGCAAGTGCTACATTTTCGATCACTGTGTGAACAGTGACAGTTTAGTAGTGATATATTTGTTGCTTGCTTGTAAAAGCTTCTTCCTGGTACGTTGTATACACATTCTTCCGTAAAATACATCCTCAACATTTCATCAAAGACTTCAGCTAAAAAGGTCTTGCCTCCCATAGCATTGGAAGCTTCTTGGTGAGCAAAGTCTTCAGCACGCAACAGGTTTGTTGTTATTCCGATGAGTGACAAAACGTGAGTGATTTGTTATCAAACCAAAATACTTATTTAATCTTTAAAATTTTCAATTATTCATCATTTTCATTTTGTGAGGTCAAGTGTGATAAATATTGCGCTAACTCTTAAAGATCTTCATAAACCCTTCAGTTTCAACTTGACAATCTTGGATTGGGCAGTGTCTTACTTCTGATGAGCATTCGGTAATTTTTTTCCTAACACTCACTGCAGTAAATGAGATGTCCACATGGAAGAAAGGTATGATTAGCGGGTTCTATTTTCTTATGTGACTCGGACACGCATTGAGCAAGTATGCTTTACTACGTCTGATCTTTATCTCTTTTTATCATTTTAGTTGTTTTAGCGTCTAATAAAACCTTTCCACCATACACTCGTGATTTATTCTCATCCAAAACATAAGTTCCATCGTCATTCTTCAATTTTGTTTTCGGATTCTCATCGGAAGTAGACGTATTTTCCAAAGCGTGTAAAGCTTCAGTCATAAATTTCATTTGCTCAAAAGGCTTTCCATTCAACACTAAGACTTTTTCAATATCATTTTGACTATATCTCAGTTTTTCGCAGACAATTGTCATTGTCTCTTTTTCATCAGACTGCGCTATAAGTTTCAATTTTCCTCGATATGACTCAAACTGTCGCTCAAACTATTTGAATTTTTCAGTTTGTTCGTAAACTTCCTCAACGTATTTTTCTCCCTTACTCGCGGGTAAGAAGGAACAGTCTAAAAACCAACGACTGTGTTCCTCTCATGGTATATCACTCTCTTTCCATTCTTTGAGTTCACCTGAGCAAAAAAAAAACATCTTACACTATCTCCAAATCTGGTATAGTAAAAACCTGCTCTGGAAAGGGGTTTCATAGAAACTTTACCCTTCTATTGCTTGAAACTTTCTTCTCTCGCTGATTGAGGAGCGAATCTGGGTGTACCAGCGCGATCAATCAAGATGCCTAGGGGTAAAACTTCTGCAGTTGAATCTGCTGTCTGTCTAGTCTTTTGTTCTTCGATCATATAACTTTTGACAATGGAGATGTTTTTCATTTCTTCTTCATCTAGTTTCCTAGGTCTACACACTCGATTGTGAGTGGGAAATCTTCTAGCAAAACGACAATCTGGAAAACTTCTATTATGCTCTTTTGTTGGATGCTCATCTTCCCTTTTCCATTTTAGTAATATCTCTCTGCAAAAAGCGAATTAAACGCTGTTGTCTTTTCCGAGATTGTAAAATCCAGCCGCCGCAATGTTTTCACCTAATTGTCTACCCGTATTACTCCAGTTTGTAACAAACGACTTTCTTCGATAACTCTCATCAAGCATCAAAGTCTCTCTTTCATAAAAAGAGAGCTCATCGTAAATTAACTTGAAAAGGTCCTTTGGGGAAAGCTCCGCAATAGTTTTTAGTAATTTTCTTGACAAAAGACTACAGTGATTATCTGGATAAGTTACAACAACATAAGTCGTTGCATTAATATCAGGAAAAGAACGTTGTAAAAACATAGAGTTAGTATCGAGTAAAATACCATTTTTCCATCTGATAGGATTCCCAGTATTTTCAAAATCACTTTGACTTGTTTTTTCATGTTCTTTCTTATTATGGATGATATTCGCTACACGTTTGTTGTTTGATGCACTACACATGATTTTTTATACAATGTTGTCTCATTGGTTTTTCACACTGTAAAAAACAACAAGTAGTAGCTTTTCAATTATTACTCAAGGTGGAACTCTTGTTGAAAACTGATCTTCTCCTCTTGTCTTTGATAATTGTTATTCTAAAATAAACAAATAATGTTTTGAAGCAAAAATAAAAACTAAAAAAAATGAACTTGACTTGAAATTTATCATTGTACATTTGAATCGAATACAATTGATCCGACTATAAAGACTTACATTATAAATGAAGACTTTTTCTTCAATTTAGATGAATATTGAGTATTTTTCTTTGAATGTAAGCTGAATCCTACTGAATCCTGGTGAAGAAGATGAAGAAACTAATTTTCATTGAAATCCTAAAATAATAATAACAATGATAATAACAATAACGATAACGATAACTATAAAAATAATAATAATAAAACATGTTACTACGGTTTGCTCCTGACATAGTATCGTATAGAGAGCAATTAGGCAAGTTTTT